>CM032125.1:28712050-29318390 GCA_018894105.1 Jacaranda mimosifolia | reverse complement strand
ATTTTCGAACCAATTCATTAGATTCACAAGTTGACTCAGTTCATTTGCATCCCTACACTGTAGTAATGGGTAGAATAAGGAATAATAAGGAGGTGGATTGTATTGTACCAAATAAATGGATTTCGTATGGAAGGAATAAATTTGGTGGGAAAGGAATGAAATTAAGAATGGAATAAAGGAATGAATGGTAATATTTTTAATATTTATTATTATAGAAAAATGAAAAAAGGAATTAAATGAAAACCCTTTTATTATTTTTGTCTTATGTGGTAAGTAGTAAAAAATTATAATCATGAAATTACATTGAATAAATGATCAAAATAGTTTTTAAATACTATTTTTAGAATATTAATCTAAAGATATTTGTTTTCATTTAGATGCTTTATAATTAGAATTGCTATTATATAACAATGTCATATGTTATATAGAAAAGTTAATATTTGCAATATATATTTGATACTTATTCATAATAATAATGTTAACACTTATAAATATATTAAAATGTAGCATATTTGAAAGGTATATAAAGTTTCATGGTTTATATTTAAATGATATAATTTAGTAGACATAAATATATACACTGATACATTATAGTATGTATGAATATCCATATTTATATAAGAAGTATGCGAACATCTATTTTAATGTAATATACACCGCCACCAAAATAAATTAATAATTTAGCCACTAATATACACGAAAACTAAGCACGTTCAAGAACCTTAAAATTGAAATGAAAAATTTGTGTTCTGTAAATAAATATTATAATTTCAGATTTCACTGAACTAGAAAGCCTGTGGGATGAACATTAGTAGTAATATACTAAGCTGATATATGCATTATTTTCCTGCAAGCTGAGACAGAGTAAAGAAGATAAACAGGGGGCTCAATGCCACCCCCACCCCTCTATAAAATTTACAACTACATTATTTCCTGTGATGTTAAAAGATCAATCCTCCTTTATCATAAAACTCTCCCAAATGGTAGAGCAGCAAATGGCTAGATTGATTACTGGTACATGGAAAAGATTCAAGAATCTTGAAGTTCTATGCACGCGGCAAGGATTTCCAGTCACAAGACTTCTTGAAGAACTTACCGCCCCTCTTTCCCATGCCGGTTCCATCAAGATTAGGAGAAAGCAGAGACTTTGAATCTGGTTTCCACATCAAATCTTTAAGAGCAGAAAACACAGTAGAAAGGGCAGGGTTGATTTCACAATCCTTTATATTATTACATGAGTTCACTTTGAGGCTCTGAAGCTCGTTCCAAGAAATAATAACGGATTCTAGGCCGTGTGTTGTCAGCATTGAGCAGCCTTCTAAAGAGAAGAACCTTACTTTCCTGCAGGTAAATTGCCAAAAACACAAATTTAGACCAACATAATTTCTCAATAGTAAAACAAGAACCCCACAGCTCTAGTTCTTGATTGGGAATGCAAACAATATATACAATTTAGTTCATGCTGTTTTCTCATTCAATTCCAAGTCTTTTAATTCCTCTATTACTTGCTCTGGTTCCATACTTTTATAAGGATTGAACAATATTGATGACCAAATCCACTAAACGTGGAGGCCGCCACATCGAAATATTATTCTGCCGGCCCACCAAATGATGTTAATGGTGCTAAGCTTTCATGTCTGATGACAAATTTGATCATCATCAAAGAGATATAGATGAGAAGAAGCATAGCGAAAGATCAATAGCAGCACATAAAGATTCCAAAAACTTGCAACATTGTGAAGCAACAATAAAGGGTAACAGAATCCAATACCTCAAAGCACTTGAACTGCTGAATATATCATCATTTAGGCCCCAGCAATTCTGTATGACTAGTTTCCTCACATTATGGCAGACGAGAAACAATGCCCTCAAACTCCGCTTATCCCTTAATTGACACTTCTGCAAGTGTAATCTTTCAACTGTTGGACAAGACTCCAAGTACTCATCAACTTCACTACTACCATCAATTCTCTTACACGAAATGAACCTCAAAGTTTTCAAATTTTCGCAGTATGAAAGAGCAGACAACCAGCCATACTCCATTTTATGATTCCTAAGAGTCAACTCATCAAGCATTTGACAACACTGCCCAATAGCTTTAATCCCCTCATAACTCCCTTGACATCCACTCAATTCAAGCTTCACTAATCTCTTACACCCTTGCGCTAAAATAGTCAATCCAACATCCGAAACCAATGAATCATATAGTCCATACACAGTTCCACTCAACCTTAAAATCTGCAAATTCTGACAAGCTGCAATCCCACGCAAAACCCTATCATTGCACATAAGCAACTCCACTTCTTGCAATGAGGGACATTCCTCTGCCAAACTCAACAATCCCATTTCACTGGAATTAACCACCACTAGTTTCTTCAAATTCGGACACCCACTAGCCAAAACCCTCAAACCCCTATCAACTCCATCAGCATTCAACACAAAATTTTCATTTAAAAACCAATCTTTACCCTCAACAACATCAGAACCCACATGAAAAGACACACTCTTGTGAGTGCAAGAGATGCCAGAATTCCGAGGGGAAATCAAACACCCATTAACCAAATCAACATGAGTAAGATTAGGGAACCTCAAAAACAACCGACCTGTGACTAGAAACTCCCAATCAAGAAGCTTTATTGACCTCACCAGCCGGCCTTGCAGATTGAGCCACCTCTTGGAAACAAGAAAATTTGCAGCCCTCTGAGACTTGGGGAGCTTTGAGAGAATCTTGAGCAAGATTTCATCCGAAAGAAGTGAAGTTTTATCAGAGACAAGATTTGTGAGAGTAAAATCTTGGATTTTGTTGGTGGGCTGTGGAGCAACGGATAGAGGTATCCGTTGTGTTTGTTTTGGGGTGAGAGAATTGAGGCGCATTTTGAAGAGAACATGGTTCAAAGCATTCTTTTTTCTGAACCAATTGGAGTTTTGGTTTTCTTTCTCTGGGGAACAAGACGATGATTTGCACTTCCAATTCATTTCTTCTTCTTGCATCTCTCCAACTGTGTGGGAAGTCATTGTTTCTGCTCTCTGTCTTAACATTTTCTCTGTTTTTCTCACATTTTTGAATGGAATTTTGGCAGTTTTGGTTCAAGAATCAAGATCTTTCACTGCCCGGGATTTCTTTCTTTTTCTGCAATGAATTCTTTCTTTCACTCAAGACTGAAGTTCGAGAATTCTTCTTTCTTTTTGGCTTTTTGTGTCTACGTTGTTTCAAGAATTCAGGTTGCGGTCTCATGTCAATCTTTGGTTACTGTTCCAACGGATATCTATGGATGTGGGGTCTACGATTCCATTTGCAACTTTTTGTTGCTACATGAGAATTTGAATTGCTCACTGCCCAAGAAGTAGTGGGCTTTTTTGAAACCCGAAACGCGAGCCCGGAATAGGATTTGTCTTTGTCAACTTGGATTTTTTGTTATGATTCTTTTTTTCTCGACAGAAATCATAGAATGGTGGATTAGTTGTTTTTTTATTTCCCCCCTTTTAGAAAAAAGGAAAGGTTTTTCCTTTAATTTACACAGACACACTAATAATTTATTATAATTCAAACTCCGAATCTCACACTTATATGCGTGAGGACGATATTACTGGATCAATTGATCACTTATAAAACAAAAAACGGAATGCTTAAACATTTAAGGGTTAGTTTCGAGGTCCCTTAGTTTTAAATTTCAAGATAGCTGCAATTATTTATAAATAAAATTAACATAAATTCCTCAATATAAAAATAATCAATTATAATTGGTGGAGACATTCTGAAAATAACTCAAATTGCGAAATTCATTGCTAATTTTAGGATTCTTTTTTGCAAATTGTGCTTTAGCTCACGTAGTATAATAATTTATAAAAGCCCTATGAACTGCGGGGATGGAGTTGAACTGGATTACTAGTTAGCAATGATAGGAGTATAGTCAAATTAAGGCCCATTTGGTTTCATTTCCATAACCCATTTTTCATTTTCTATTATTTCAAAAATGAAACAAATCATTTTTTACACATTTCCACCCAATATCATTTTTATTTTCATTTTCAAAACACATTATCCAATAACCTCTCTCTCTCTCTATCTATATATATATATATATATCTTCTCCCCCTAAATTATGTATCTTTTCTTTCTATTCCATTATTTATATCAACTCATTAAAACCAACACAATCATTACTTTTCCAACAATTCATCCAATTACAAACCCATTTTCAATTCATTTTCACTAACTAACTTCTTAATTTTTAGAAATGATGAAAATGAAAATAAAACCAAATAGGACATTAAGTCTCTTAAAAGGGAAAAATATTAAAGCATCTTTAATTTATTGAAACATTTTGAACAGACATGATTTTGATACCCTGTGAAGCTTCCTTTTGTTTGCATGCTTGGAGAATACGAGTTCACAATAAGGATTTGCAGCTCTCGGTTTCACATTAGAATCCATAATAAATTAAAATTATTGAAACAGAATTTAACAGTATAAGTTTAAAATCATTAGCTTTCCAAAATTCCAATTCTTGAGCAACTAAATCTTCAACACAATCTAATTAGCCGCCAGACATGTTAATTTTGTTATTAGACAGACACATGTTGGCTTATTTGCCTCCGATGTAACATGAGATGCTTGTCCGCCAGATGTATTCAGAAGTTCCAAATCTCAATTACATTCTTGTTCAAATAAATTATATCAAGCTTTCTTATATGTCAAACATATCCTTCAGACCCACCCACCTAGCCGTTACTTAAGTAGCCGTTTGAAAATTTTGACTTTGATTCTTTCTTTCCATCTTTTATTTCCTCTCACCCATTTCAAAATCGTTTTAAACTCAGATTCCAGTTTAGAAATCAGAAAATTTGGAAAACCGTATGACCCTTTTTGAGTTAGCTGTCAGATGCACAATACTGAACTGCTCATAAGATATTAGTGCAGTTTTTGATAACATTAAACCACGATTTCAAGAGGCATATATTCTAGAAAAATGAAATTTGATGACATTTTCAGGCCTGAGTAATGCAATAGGCAATATTTAAACAATATACTATATATGCCAACATAAATTAAAGAACTGCAAGCCCAATGTGACTCACAAGGACTAAATCATACCTGCAAGCAAAACCTATAAGGCATTTGCAATTCCTGTATATAACAATCAGCTTGTGCTGAAACCTTGAATAAATAAGCTTTTAAATATGAACAAAGTTCTCCACATAGCCAATTACCTTAAAGCCGACCAAGAAGAAACAAGTTAATCATAACCTTATGAAAGATGAGAATTAGATCCCCAGGAATTGGATTATACAGAGTTGTATAAACTTCACAAAAAAGATAAAGGTGCTCCATAAATAGTCATCCACGAGGCGCTGCCATTTGCTGCTTCTTAATCCTTTCGTCGTTTTTCACCATGCTGGATCATAATAAGCATAAGACAGACAGATCTTTTGTATGAATAACCATTCACTCAAATCACTAGACTCTGATTTGGTATTTTATTCTGAAATGGATACATCTTATATTGTTACCTGATGTCATGAGGGGTGATAAATATCCACTGGGAACCGTGAGCCAATGCAAAATCCACTAAGGCATCCAGGCTAATTTTTCTGCTAACAGCATCCTGCAGCAGATCAAACCAAATTAAAAAATGCAGTGCTGAGTCGTTGTTGTTGTTTATTTTTTTTTTTTTTTGTTCTAGTCATAGAAAAGGAATCTTTTGAACTATATGAAACTCAGAAGGTGTTTGGACAAACTTATTTAAAATGTCTTATAAGCTTCTACATTTTATAAGATGTTTTTGAAACTTATAAGATGCTACCATTTTTAAAAAAATAAGTTTTTAAGGTGTTTTGATAAAATAAGATCTTAGAGCTTATAAAATATTGGCAATTTTGCAATTAATATGATTAAAATTAAGGGAGTTTGTTAATATTTTCAAAATAAGTTAGGGACTTCTTACTTTTTATAAAAGAAGGTTATAAGCTCTTAACATTTTATTTTTGAAGTTTATAAGCTCTTTTTTTAGAAAATTTACCAAAAACTTTTTATCTTGTAAGCTCTCAAACATCTTATAAATTGAAAAAAAGCTTATAAGCTCACCCAAACTGCCTCTTGATGTACTATGTCACTGTATACATAACCCTCATAACATGACACCATACAAGAAATTCAGTTCTGTTGCATGATGCAATTTCCAAATTTCGTGGTAAAGATAGAAAACTATTAGATAATACTGGGACAGCGTTGTCAAACGCGCGCTATCGTGACGCGAAGCGCACCCTCTGCGCTTCGCTGCGGTATTTTTAGAAAAAAAAAGAAAAGAAAAAGAAGTGAAACGCGATTTGAAAAGCGGGGAAAGAAGAGAAAAAAGAATAAACTGCTTGCCAAGACTCCAGAGTCCAGAAAACATTCTGCCCAGCCCCTGCGAGCTTCAAAACATTCTGCCCTCCCCACCGCGAGCGACAATCTGACTTTCTCAGCTTCTGCCAGCAGCAGCAACAACACGGGCTCTTCTCCGGCGTCCTCATCAGGTAATTTCTGTTGTTTTCACTTTTTTTTTTTTTCCTCCTTTTCTCTCATTTCTGTGAGGAGTTATTTTGGTTCATTTGTTTTGCCCTTTTTCTTCTCTTAGTTTATTTATGTTATTATCTAATTTTGAAGTTAAAAATAAGCAAAAAGTTATTCTTAATTGTTGGGCATTCCTCAAAATGTATGTTAGGGCTTGGGCTAAATTGATTTTTTTTTTCTTCTATCATTAAATCATTTTATTTTACTTATGGGGTTATTATTCTTTTCATTATTTCATTTCATTATGTTTATTTGTTAGTTATTGTGTTTAAATATTGAATTTTAATTATTTTGTTCAAATGTTGAATTTAGTTTATTTTTTGTTTTTTAGAAACAAAAAATAGAGAATTCTGAGGCTATAGATAACAATAGAAAGGATCCCGGATGGAATCATGGCGTATTGGTGAATCCAAATAGAACAAGTGATGGGATTGAATGCAATTACTGTTCTAAAATCACAAAAGGAGGGATTTCTCGACTTAAAGAACATCTTGTTGGGGGATTCAGAAATGCAACTGCTTGTAAACAAGTTCCTGAATTTGTGAAGGTTGAATTGAGAGAGTTCATGAATTCAAAGAAACAAGCAAAAACAGCCATGGATTCAATTCCTCACTTTGATGATATTGATGATGTACAATATGAAGAAGAGAATGAACAATTACGAGGGAAGAGACCTATATCTACCTCAGAATCTTCAGTTCAATCAACAGCCCAACAACAAAAAAAATCCAAACAAATGGGGCCAATCAATTGGTATTTCAAGAAGGATGCCGAAGCAACAAAAATGAAGCAGCAAGGTGAGGCCAAAGCACAGTACGTCAATACTCAAAAGAAATTGCGGGATGATGCGGTTCAAAAATTTGCCAAGTGGATGTATGATGCTGGGCTACCATTCAATGCAGTTAAATACAATAGTTTTGGGCCTATGATTGAGGCAATTGGACGATATGGTGCTGGCATGAAACCTCCAACATACCATGAGATGAGAGTGACGAGTCTAAAGAAAGAGGTGGAACACACTAAGATGCTTTTAAAAGGGCATGAGGAAGATAAGGAAAAATCTGGTTGTAGTCTCATGGCAGACGGGTGGAGAGACAGAAAAGGAAGATCACTTATTAATTTTTTGGTGAATACTCCTAGAGGAAGCATGTTCTTAGAGTCAATTGATGCATCAGGTTACTCACATACGGCTGAAAAAACGTTTGAGCTATTTGACAAATTTGTACAACGTGTTGGAGAGAAAAATGTTGTTCAAGTTGTCACCGATAGTGCTAGTTCAAATGTTGCAGCCGGGAAGATGTTGATGGAGAAATATCAACACTTGTATTGGTCCCCATGTGTAGCACATTGTTTGGATTTAATGTTTGAAGATATTTTCAAAATACCAGAATTGAAGAGAACACTTGAACGGGCAATAAGTGTCAGTGGCTACATCTATAATAGAACTCAAGTCTTGAACATGATGAGAGAGTTCACCGGTCAAAAAGACATGATTCGGCCAGCAAAAACTTGCTTTGCCACTACTTTTTTGACTTTGAGGAGCTTCCATAAACACAAGTTGAGTTTAAAAAGGATGTTCACTTCCGAAGAGTGGAACAAAAGTAAGTTTGCAAAGGAACAAGGAGGTAAACATGTGCAAAGAATCATATTAATGCCTTCTTTTTGGAATACCATTATTTATTGCATGAAGTTTGGTGGGCCCTTGATTGAGGTTCTTCGATTGGTAGATGGTGAGAAGAAGCCTCCCATGGGCTACATTTATGAGGGGATGGATAAATGTAAGGAGAAAATTGCAATTGTTTTTTAGAAGAATGAGACAAGATATAAAGAAATTTTTTATATTATTGACAAATGGTGGAATTGTCAGCTCCATCAGCCCTTGCATGCAGCTGGCCATTTTTTGAATCCTGAATTTTTCTATAGCAATCCAAATATAGAACAAGATGCAGAAGTTATGTCTGGTTTATATGATTGCATAGAACGGTTAGTGCCAGAAATTTCAGTGCAAGATGAAATTAACAAGGAGCTAGTAATATACAAAGAGAGCTTAAGGTAATTTTCGATCTGCTACAGCAAAAAAGCAAAGAACACTACTAGCACCAGGTAAACAATTATTTTATGTAATTATCTTATTATGTTAATGACTTAAACTTTATACTATAAATTATTATTACACAAAAAATATTAACTTTCTTATAATTTCTTGTTTATTGTTAATTGATAGCTGAATGGTGGTCTTCCTTTGGAGCCTCAACACCAAATCTGCAAAAGTTGGCCATCAAAATTCTAAGCCTTACTTGTAGCTCTTCCGGTGGTGAAAGAAATTGGAGTGTTTTTGAGCATGTAAGTAATTTTTTACTAAATTATGCATTTATAAGTTATTTATGTTGTGCACTAATTATTAATTATATTAACTTATTATTCTACAGCTCATTCAAAAAAAAGAAATCGGTTGGAGCAACAACGCTTAAATGACTTGGTGTTTATCAAGTATAATAGAGCTTTGTTGCGGAGATTTGACAACCGTGATCGCATTGATCCCATTATTTTGGAGAGTCATGCATTAGATGAAAGTAATGAATGATTGGTGGGGAGAGTGCAAGAGGAAGATGAGGATGAACTTGTGTTTGATGATGAAAATTTGACTTGGCGTGATGTTGCTGATGCTATGGGAGTTGATGAAGAAGCATATGGTTTTAGATCTTGAAGTTCTCACTCTACGGTTCCAGGTTCATCAAGAGGAAATAGAGGCGGGTCATCGACTTCCAAAGCAATACAAAAAAAGAAAACATCAAGTTCATTTACGTCCAAAGTGCTACAAAATGAAGAGGAGGAATTTGACATCAATTTAAGTGATACGGAGGAGGAAGAAGAGAGGGATAATGAGGGCTATAAATCTCCCATTGGTGATGAGGATGATGATATTGATCTTGATGATGATGATTTGAATGATGATTAATAAAGTTGGGAAAATTTGGAGTTTAGAACTTTGGAAGAATTAGAAACTTTAGTCGTTTATTTTTGAATTTGGTTGCTTATTGTGCATTTGTGCTTGATTTTGAATAATATTTTTGTATGAACTATGAACTATGAACTTATTTAATATATATATGTACTTGTTGCACAAAGTTAGAAAATTATCATTATTCTTGTGATAATTTGGTTGTTTATTCTTTACAATATGTAAAACAAATTGGTATTTTAAATGCATAGGAGAAATATATACATATATATATGAGGTGCGCTTTATTTCGATAAAGCGTGCGCTATGCGCTATAGCTCCAGGACACCTTTGCACGTCGCTGCGCTTTGCGCTCCTAACAACTGTGTACTGGGAAGGGGGAAAAAAAAACCACCACCATAATGCTTTGGAAGTTATCCACCACCACAAAGAATCTTTTTTTCCAGTATAGAATCATAACTTATTGAACCTTCAGTTATCATCAATTGCATTAATGATAAAAGTTTATGGTTTAGTGTTTCTGGGACATTTCCCTATCTTTGTCAGTGGCAGGTGGAAAGTTGACACTAGATGGGGTAACTACGGCATATAAACAACAATTAGTGGTACCGAAGATAGTTAAGGGGCTGATCTTATTTCACTAGATTGTCTCATTGCCAAAACCAAGTGCCGCATATTGACTGGAGGCATATCTTCCCAAATGTGTAAGGTACTTTATGTGTGCTTTCTATGGGGAATGACTGTAAAAGAATTCACAAATTGTCCCTGTACTTCTCAATCTTCAAATTAGTATAACTAGTACAAAGACATGCTGAGCACTAAATCGAGCTAGTCTTTTCAATTTTTCGCTTTTCTTTTTATTTTAGAATTATAGTGAAGAAAAATGAATCTAGGAACAGCCAAGATACATTATCATGGAAACAACTTTTTATACGGGAAGTAAAAGTTTCAGCCAGATAACATACCATAAATACGTCAAACTCATCCATGGCACGGAATGGGGCTTCTGTCATCTCATGAAGTGCAAGGGCAAAACACAACGTTGAAAAGGACCGCTCACCACCTGTTCAAACATTAAACAACCAATACTCAGATTTTTACATTTTTTGATACAGTTTTGGTTCACTCAACCTTTGCTGTTCAATAATTAGAAGTTATGTCAATTATCTCATGCAGGTATTATCTCCCAGGTAATGCTCTCTGCATTTTCGCCATTTGAATATTGATCATGACAGTCACATTTCCTTGGGTAATATTCTAATTGGTTTAGACAGTAAAATGATTAATTGAATGCAGTATAATAGAGACAGAAATACATCAGTTTATTTGCTATGAGTTTATCATCAATGTTAGTTTCCTTAGACGCCAAGCATACCATACCCTTCCAGTTATTTGCTTGACATGCTCATGGTATTATATACATATATACATAGAGAAAGCAGGCAGCACCCACTCTTTTTTGCTGGCTTAACATTTTCTAGATTTCATTCTATTTCCCTAATCCTATCAATCAAAAATCTCATCACAATTCTTGTTCCCATCTAGCTTAGCTCAATAGCATTCCAACAGTTTTCTGAATTTGACACCATCAACTGACTCTCTCCCAGAAAGGTTACAGTTTCTAAAATATGCCTCAATTTTGACAACTATAATTCATGTAAATGAAATAGTAATATAAGTAAAATATCAACAGCATAAAATCTGTAAGCATACTCTTTGATTAGAGGTATGCGACCACCTTTAAATGCCTAAAGTTCTAAATAGGACACTAAGGCATATGAACAACAGTTTGGAACATAAGTCTCCATATCTCTGAAAATAACTTGAATAAAATTGAAGTTTTTAACAGGAAATTGGAATTCCGGATGTATCTCCTGTAGATAAAATTCTTCAAGTCTTTAATTTATGCTGTGATTCATTCACGAACTCATTCACATTCCAAAAAAATTAAAACAATTGAAGATGAACACCGTGACAAACCCCTCTTTTGCTAATTGTATCATTAATTGTAAAAACTACTTACAAGGTAATATTATTTATTTTGAGATTTTAACATAAAAATGCATTTTATTCATAAAATAAATGGGATATCTTATTGATATATACCTCAATTTGTCACAAACTTTTATGACAAGTTTTTTATATGTATTAGAGATGGCATTTCATTTTCCCCAAACTACCCTGACATTACACTTGAATTACAGATTTTAGGACTAAGGAATTATACCCAAATCCAAAATTTGTTGCCTTGAGGTTGTAAAGACTCAGTACAATTAGTCCACAAAATAGACCTTCTTAATGTATACCAAGTAATACCTCAGTCTCAAAAGACATTTTTACCAGTTTGAGATGTCTCACAACAGATGGAAAAAACTTCTTTCAAGTTCGTAGAAGCCACTCTCATGGAGCATTATTACGGCTTAACCAAGAAAAGACAAGCACATATATCTTGAAAAGCCAACTATTCAGTTGTATTTACAATTTAGATAGGAGATGATCATAACATGCTTTAACATCTCATTACTAGAAACCCAACAGGAACAACTAGGGATGGCGATATGGAAGGCTGGACCAGGTATTATTGGTCCATGTCTCCATCCCCATTTCCCAAATCATTCTCCACATTCGCCTCCATACCCAATGGTAAAGAGAATTTTTCACACCCATATCCGCATCCATTCTTTTGCGAATATTCCCCATATGGCCATACCCCATTTCTAATTTTATTTTCTAGAATAAATTAAAGAGAAATATATAATTAATTTAAAAGTTCACAAATATAAATCAGTTCAGAGTAAATACAATCCAAGGTCAACAAAAATAAAATAGGATTAATCCAATTAAATATAATCAAATCATAAAGAGTTACATCCATCATTTCGCACTCTTTTTTATTTTCAATTCTTCACATCAATTTAAATTGCACAAGTCTGAATCAACCACTATTTTTGTATATATATTTTTTTAAGGTGATTGTTTATATTTCTCTTTCTATTAAGATAAATCGCCCACAACAAATATCAAAATCCTATTAGAATAAAAATTACAAATAAAAACTTTATTATAAAAAAAAATATATTGTTTGTGTTGTTATTGATTACAATTTAAATTTAAATTCAATATTATACTTATTTCATTATTTTGATCCAATGGAAATAATTCACACATCATTATTTTTTATAAAAAAATAAACTACAACATTAAGAATTATAATTATTTACTTTTAAATTGTAAAATTAATTAAATCAATATACATATTTATATATATATATATATATATATCCATATTCATGGATTATGGAGGTGGAGGCGGAAATTCCCCATATCCGATTTTCAATCGCGATTGGGCATCATTTGCACGGGTTTAGGGAGGGGTTCAAAATGGGGAAACAGTCACACCATACCCGCCTCCGCCTTCTCATAGTTAAAGCGGGTATTCCCCATACCCCCTTCATACCCAATCAACAACTAAAGTTCCCAAATCCATCGGATTGGAGCCGATGGATACCTGTGGGTAACCAGTTAAATTGCCATCCCTGAACAATCCTCTCTATGCAATCCCAACCCCAAAATTCTAGAAAAAAGAGAAAAAGAAAAGAAAAAACTAAGGGCCCATTTCGTTTTATTTTCATTCTCATTTTAAATTTCCATCATTTTCAAAATTTAAAAAATTAATTAATGAAAATGAGTTGAAAATGATCCTGTATTTGGATATATTATTGAAAAAGTAATGATTATGTTGGGTTTAATAGGTTAGAGGTGGAGAGATAGTAATAATAATAATAGAGAGAAAAGATATATAAATTATTTGGAGACGATATATAGGTTTTTGGGAAATATGTTTTAAGAATAAAGATAAAAATATGTTGAGTAAAAATGTGTATACAGTGATGCGTTTCCATTTTCAAATAGTAGAGAATATGAATATGGAGTTTGAGAATGATCACAAACGGCGAATAAGTCCCAAGGTTGTTCCTCAAGAGAGATATGGTTTGTTTCATATACTTCTGGGACAAGTATTGCAGATTATTGATTTTCAAATATTGCCCACAAGCCGTAACCAATATATATCCACAAGCACTCGAAAGAGAGATATATAAAATAAGCAAATCTTACTAACAAATAAATAAATAACTCGATAAACAAAAGAAGCAAACCTGAAAGCCCTCTAGTGTCACGAATGCAGCTGCTTGATGCATCTTGAGGCATTGTTACCTGGTAAGATAGGAAAAGATTGAAATAAGGGAAAATTATCTAGCTATTGCTTGGTTACTGTTAGTTTGTATCACGGCGATACTAAAAAGCTAGCAACATTTCTTGATGATAGTAGCAAGCCAAATTCATTCAGTCACTTTACCTCTACTGCAAGTGTCTGCTCTTCATAACTAACTCTGATTCGACCTGTGATCCCTTTCTTTGTCAAATGGCCATTAAATCTATTGGAAAATTATCAATCCGTTACAAGTAAACAACTAAAAGCCAGCAACTCTCCTATTAACCAAAAGAAGTAAAAAAGTCACTTTGAATAAGAAAGGGCTAATTTGTCTGTAAATTGACAAAATATTTTCCAACTCCCAGAATACAAACAAGCTACCCATCACATTCTCCAATCTCATTATCCAAAATGCACCCACAAGGGCCCAAAATACCCTCACCTCACAATTCATTTCCTATTCATTCCCCAACATCTAACTCTCTCATTTTTTGTCCCCCCTACCCAATCTGTATATATACACGTACATAAAACCACATTTCCTAACCCCACTTCCCAAAAACCATTTTGCCAAAATATTTTGGCAAAATGCTCCAATTCATAAACAAACAAGCCCAAAGATATTTAAAGAGAACAGGCCTTACTGCCAGGTTAGCTGGCACTTCAGAAGTCCTGCATTCCTCTCGAACTTGTTCCATCTCAAGTGCAGGGCTTGCTTACACGCCTGAAATAAAGCTAGTCATGACAAATTAGGGGTACTTCAAGGAGGAAAGCAATGGGTTTAAGAATAGCAAACCTAAGAATCAGAGTTAATATCAATAAACCACCAGGGAATATAATAAGAAATCAAGTAAATCACATGAGATGCAGACTCAAAACAATGAAGGAAGAAAACAAAAACAAATAAACAGGTCAAGCACCCAGCATATGGAAGTCACCAATATCGATTTCCTTCTTTTCCTATGTTAGGCACCAATTTGAGAAATCTCTTGCCAACTTATAGCAGCTTTGTATCTATTTCCACAGCAGGAACGATGACTTAATGAAAATTATTGAAATTAAAGAATGCTCATAAAAAAATATCGCACGGTAGCAAGCAAGCATGGAGACCTAAAAAGAATTGAAGGAATATTTGTCCCTTCATAATCACGTTGAACAAGCAAGAAATATGAGGATGCTTTAACTCACTTCCAATTTCTCTCGAAAGGCTTTGTAAGTTTGCTGTTTTTTTGAGATCTTACTCTCTTTTTTCTGACATAACATTCTGAGATCATCAATAGATTCTGGAAATCTGCATAAGAAATTCCAGCATGAAATAAAAGAATAAGGATAAAACAATGTTGTCTTTTAGAAGATAGAGTATCTCAAATTTAACCTTTGGCTCTCACGCTGAAGTCTTTGATTCAACCTAGTAAGTTGAGCACTTAGTTGCTCAGGATTGCTTTCCTTGCAGCCTCCTACAGCCTCAACCTCACTTTCTGGACATATAATTGACGCTTTCCGACGGCTCTCCTACATTTTCACCATAAATCAGCACCAGATTTTGTTTCAGAACCCACTCACGATTAGAAGAACGACGCATGGCAAGTACAAAGTAGAAATGATTTGAGTAATGTGTGTATATTAAGTAACATGACCCAACGCTAAAAAACAGTACACCACGTAGGGGAACAAAGTCAGGAAGTTATGTATCCATGAAGTGCTTTTAATTCCCAAGCACAGCTCTTATATAAGGATTCCTTGGTATGCATAATTTAACCATGTGTTGTATGGTACAGATGTTATAACTAGTTATATAGTTCAGAGCCTTAAGAAACTGAGCCACTTGTCAAAGGCACCATCAGTGCATCTACAACAGCAAAATGTAGCTTATCAGTGGCATGCAGAACTTGAAATGCACTGCACCTCACAGCTGTGTTCAAGCGTCCGATACTCGGCCTCTGCATCTCTTAGGACAGAAAGGACTCTAGAACGCATCACTTCCTCATAATGCTTCTTTTCCTGAATGAGAAGTGCATAAGAAAAATTAAAAAATCTTACGTCCAAAAGAAGGAAAATAGTGAGAGAATTAATAGGCAGGTGAAAGAAATGGACCCCTTCAGCTTCGTGCAGATCTTTCTCTATAGTCATCAATTCATGCTCTGCTTCTGCTAATGCATCGATTTCTAACTTTGCTGACTCTACGGTATAAACCATCAACAGTGAGGCATACAGAATAGGTAACTACAAGAAGTCAATCCAACATTTGAAGACAAAACTAGCATACCAGACAGATTATCAAATGACATTCTGAGTCCTTCAGCTTTAGCTCTTGCTTCATTCACTCTCTTCTGAAGATTTTCCAGCAAAGTTTCCTTTTCTTGTATTTCATCATGCAGTTTCTGCACATAATTTCCGAGCCAAAACATAGGAAGGCAACAAAATTTATGAAACACCTGTTAGACAGACTAGAAAATCCAGGTAAATACTAACTAGGACAGTTTTACAATGTAGGACAGAAAAGCAAGGAGGCATGAGTCCAAGAAACAGACAGATATGTCTTGATGAAGCTCATCCACAGCAGACGCAGGTGCAGCACTAGCTTCCGTGGAGAGTAATTTTTTCATATCTTCAAGCTCAAATTCCTTGGTCCTAAATTGCCGCTCTGCGTTGATGCGCCTTCTCTGAAAAGTTACAGTAGATACAGATTAGGATACCCAAGCAACAATGTGAACAAACCAAAAACAGACTGAATTCCCAATCTTTCACATAAAATAATAAATAAATTCGGCATATAGCATGACTTTAATATATCTAATTGCCAGAAGCAAATTAAGAGCCAGCAATATCCTCCAGAACATCCATGAAATAATTGAGCAATTTCAGAAAAGCCACTCACAAAGAGACCAGACCATTCTCTGAATCAACGTCAAAATCTTTTACTTGCCATGCCATTGATTTTATTTTACATCCCAGCTGACAGTTTATAATTGGTACAATGAGCCAAAAATTCATATCTTAATACAACAACCTTTCAAAGTGCAAATACTACCTTTGTGATAGCATTATATGCTAGAGAAGACCAATTTATTGAGCCAAAGAAAAACTGGGAAACATGTAACAGATATTTGCTCAGCATCTTTTTACCAACAGTGGTTGAATTAACATGTTAGTGTTACACCTGTGGGCTTGAAAAATATTGCTATGGTTCAGATGCCTCCTTGTCCTCAATTTAACAAAAGAAAACCTTACGATCCTGGACATAGTATCTCTATTGCCAATACAGATGTACTGCTGCAGAAGAGTTTCTGCTAAAAGTCCATGCAATTGTTTAATCCCCTATCAGTTTTTCATGAAAACAGCATATGGATGAAGTTCAACCTCACAAAACAAGTACACCCTGTTGCTTCCAGAACGGTAAAACTTCAGCAGTCCTTATCTCATGAAACAGGAAAAAAGTATTCCAACAGCCAAAAGTTTTATTGTTACTCTTGGTGGCTTGTAATATCTTGGAGTTCTTTGCTGAACACAGATGTGAGAACTGTTGTTCACAAACACTACGCATGTCAAAAGACTCCTAATAGATGACAGTCTGTTTTCCACTACTGCATGTATATAATTGAAATCAGCTTCAGGAAGAGTATAACATACAATAAGCGGTGGATAGAACGAATGATGCTGACAAGGAATTTTGGAGGCTAAGGGGTTACCTTCACACCATTTAGCATGCCTCGAAGACTGCTCAACTCTTCCTCCTTAGCACGTTTCAATCCGCGGCCTTGTTGAACATTCTCTTTTGCTTTTAATGCATCTCTTTCCAGATTTTTAATCTCATTATCAAATGAACCACAAAGACGACCAGCTCTCAAGTTTTTGATTGGGGGAAGAATAGTTTCGGCTGAACCACGGGAAAACCTGCAAAGAAAGAGCTTCATTTGATCATTGTCTTGAGGCTGCTACCTTGTTTAGACAAATTAGAGACTAGCGTACTGATTAAACATCAAACTTGAACGCTCTGATCTGCAGTGCCTGAAAATAATGTTTTCTTAGCTAAAAATGAAGGCGGTGGGGGGGGGGGGGGGGGGGGGTGAAAGAAAAAGAAAAAGAAAAGGAGCTCTGGGAGCTTATCATGACAAATTTAAAATATTGAAAAGAATAGCAGGAGGAGGTGGACACTTAAAAGATTAGCATTTTAAGTCAGTCTTTCATGCTTCCATTTTCATTATTGTCATATATTGAATAATAAAAGATAACTTGATGTATTAGCATCAAAACCACTTCTTCTTCTTTTTTCTTTTTTTTATATTTATACACATGCACGATAGGAGTCTATTAAAAACTTATGCTATTGGGTCAAAGACCACTCAGCTAGCATCAAAACGACTTCAAACATGTTACGTTTAAGCCTGACACAACCCTTTGATTTTCTGTCAAATGTAGACTAATTTTTTCAAATGAAAGATCAGACAAAGTTATGCATCATACAGCTATAAATTTACACACACACACACACAAACAAGAGAGAGAGAGGGAGAGATCAAATAGGAAAAATAACAGGACACAAGTAATATCAGGTAGTGGGGCTCGGTCACTTAGGTTTTCTCGTACATCTTGTACCCATCAGATGTGTAAACCTCCTTCAGATTTGATATCCTCTGATCAAAGGCAACAGTTTTACCAACATCATAATCTTTAACAAGCACTTGTCTCTCAGCACTAGCCTACAAGAAATAGAGACCATTCAAAACAGTGTTGACAACATCATGCTGAAGTATTAGAACAGACACGGAGAATCTTGATTAAAGATTATCTCAGGGAGTGTTTCAAAGCGAAAACTGCATTTTCCAACTGTATCAAACCACCAGAAGCCATTTCTCCACAAGCACGTTTATGCAGTAACTTTCAAATGTAGAGATATGTCCAGCAGAACAACATATACAAGTAGCAAAAAGGTGAAAAATATATGTAAAGACTAGTTCAGATAAGAACCAGATTAACTTCCAAAACCAGTAAGATGTAAAATACAAAAACAATAGAAATAGAAGTGAAAGCAAGAGATTTGCAAGAGAGTGAAAATTTTACCACATCAACCAAAACATTTAGCACTGTAGAATTGTCAGAACGCATAACAGAGAATGCAGTGGGATGATTAGTCTGGGGAAGCATGTGCCTTGGAATGTCAATTCTGCCAATAGACAAAAGCTCAACTGCTAGAAAATGTTTACTTGACCAAAAACAGAAAGTTTATTTCACTATACAGATGCATTCAGCCTGCTACCTTGGCCTGGAGAAATCATATATGATGATCTGTAAGCGGTCATAGTTTGCTTCCCTTGCACATGCTCTCAAAATACGGGCATCCTTATGATCTGTGACAATAAAAGCATTGAGCGTCCTGCCAACTGCAGTTTCAACAGCTACAGACCACATGTCTCCATGTTCCAATTTCTGCAATAAATAATTACACAAAAGCAAGGAGCAAGTCAGCAAGCAAGCTTGAGATAGTAACACTAATTAAAAAAGAAAAGTACAATAAAAGGCGGTGAAGATGTTCTAAAATGACAAAGATAATTAGGCAGAAGGTTTTTCTCCTTAATGGACAAAAGTTTAACATGATGTAAATGTGAAGTTCAAGAAGAAAGAACACAGTGACGGGTCTCCAAATTCCTCCAAATAGATCCATCTTTAAGAGAGGCTGCAGTATGTTCTAGATTTTATGGTCAATTGTCAACAGCTTTCTTAACTTCGACTTTAACTGAAGAAATGTATTATTCATTTTTCTCCTCACTTTGGATACAGTGCTATTCAAGCTAGAACATTTTGGCATTCCCTCTGGGAGAATATGGAGAAGAGAACAGAATTGGGCAGCTGAAACATTATATTGACAAGCATGCCAACAAATAAGAATATATTGATATTTGATACATTATACTATAGGGAAAATTATTAAAAACACCTTAAAATATATTTTTATATCTAAAAAGCCCATAAAAATATTTTCCATACTCAAATACCCATTCCATCAACTTTTTCACTCCAAAAGACCCAATAACTAATTTTTTTATTCAATCACTCTTAACTTATTATTATTATTTTTTTGATAGAGCTTAACTTATTAAATTTAGAAAGTTGATGAATTAGTTTTTTTAATAGAATATTTTCTTTAATTTTTTGAATTGATTTCTACAAATGATAATTTTAAGTTTAATACACTAAAAGTTTTGAAGAAATATAATTCTTTAATTTTAAATAGACATATAAATTACAACAAAAATACTTATAAATTCTAAAATCAAATGAAATAAACACAAAAACTATTTTTTTTTTTAAATTCATAAATAACTTTTCTAATTTTTACTACAAAGAGGGTTAAAAAGAATTAATTTTGATAAATGTAAAAATTTTCTAACATGAGATATTCAAGGGTAATTTTGTCCAGAAATAGAGTAAAATTTAATAGTTGGACTTTTTAGAATAAAAAGTTTGTTAAATGGGTTTGCTAGATTGAAAAATTATTTTATGGGGCCTTTTAGATATAAAAATTTATTTTAAGGGGTTTTTAGAAATTCTCCCTATATTATATTTAAAATCAATAGGGGGGAGAGAGAGAGAGAGCACAATATGAAAATTCATTGGAGAAGAGGAGTATTGAGCAACTGAAACTGACAGTATATATGATAATTCATTGACATAAAGAGGTGCATATTGAAATATTATATTAGAATAAAAAACTAGATTGCAATACTTATGCACGAATATGACTAAATGATTGCGTAAAACAATATTTTACCACATGGGCGCCTATGGGACCAATAGGCGGGCTACTAAATCTGTGCTGATGCCGCTCAATGGCCTGCAAAAGATTGGTAACTCGACCTCCTCCAAATGCAGTAACCTTCAAGCAATAAACAAACGGAGCTCAAAGAATGAAGTGAATGATACAGAAGATGCAAGAGGTCGCACAAATTTAAATACACGCTATTATTTGACATGGCAGTTAGAGCACCTGTATTGATATAAAGTAAAAAGTTGATCCCTCGTAACCCCAGCCCAACCCCCAGGAAAAAGCACACTGGTCTATGTGCATGAATATATGAAATACAATGTGAGCAACACATGTAAAAAAATCCTGGAAAGCAAATACAATGATGAAGATAATAAGAATAGCAGGAGAAAACAAGTTGATGAATATTCAGAACAAGATTCTCCATACCTTATTTCTTTGATGCATTTGGAGCTCACGGATACGAGAAGAAATATCACGATGACTTCTCTCAACATCTTCTACCTGACAAAAGTTAATAATATTAAATGTACATTATTAAGATTGCAAAAGAATTTAAGTTTCACAACAGAAAAGGGTGACAGCAGTAGAAAAAATATAAATTCTCAACATTAACAATAGACCTGCAGAAATTAAATTTGTTAAACCATGACCAAGATGATAAGAAAAAATCACAGAGAAAGACTTCAGCAATATCTGTTCAGTTTTTGCTTTCAATGAAAATAACCTACAGCCAGTTTCTTGTTTTCCAATTCTTTTTTGCTGCCTGCAGGGTGAAGAGCACATATAAAAGACACACAAGAAGTTGAAAAGCCATGAAGAGACTATCAAGAACAAAAGTACAATACAGTTTCCATACCTGATTGGCAAATTTTTCTATTTCATTTTCAACTAGAGTTATCCTTTGTGTCAGTTCATCCTCCTCTTCCTTTAATCTGAATATAACCATTTAATTTAGATTAAGAGATCATGGATACAAAGTGAAAGCAAGCATAAACAGACACAAATACACAGGAGGAATCAAGTGGAAGTTGAAAATGCTACCTCTGAAGGTTATCATTAGCTTCGTCCACCTCAACTTGGAGTTCCCTCATCTTTTCCTCCATCTCATTTTCTTCCGCCTGTGGCCAATCAGATATTAATGGCATATGGTTGCATAGTATGCCATAATAAATCTAAAACTATAAGTTAACTTGCTTTCGTTGATGATCATCAAGCGTACATAAAAAATGAGGTGATGCATCACAAATATTTGACATGTTCTAGCCTCAAGCACAAAAATTATTTGCGCCTTGCTCCGCTGGTAGAAATCTACTGCAGCACATAAAACAACTTGAAAGCTCATAACTCATATTCATGAAATACCTTCATGCATGAACTCAGAATCCATTTTCTCTTTTGGCTTGTACCCAACTGGACTGCCATTTACATTCTCATTATGGCATTCAGGAGTTTTGACAATGACAAGGATAGAAAAGTAAGTTTACAATAACATATCTGTGAAAAAACTAGGACATCAATATTAGAAGTAAAATCAACTCAGCTATCTATTACAGTTTAATATGACTGTTAAAGGCAATATCTCGAAACACATGACAAAGTATCTGACAAATACTGACATTTACATACATGGATTTTAAGCCAAAATTACATAAAACCAAGACAAAAATCACAAGAAATTGGAGGCAGAAGGCCTCAAAACACACACTCACAGTAGGTTTGGCTAGGAATAATTCTATCCATGAGGAGCAAGGTTACAGTTTCCATTTTCCAGTAGGTGGTGAAGTTTGCAAAGAACACACCTTTAGCACTGCCATCCAAGGCACAAACTGAAACTAATGATTTTGAAATGAATCATCAGGAAAAATAATATGACATGTATAGTTCATTGCAATCTGTAAGGTCCTGATCTTACACAGGGAAATGATAAAAAGACATTTACTTGGATTACCAAGTGCAATGACTACAGGAAATCATATAATTCTATCATCCAAAGCAGCGGGAAGATATAACTTGAAAGCAAGATTTAGAAATAGTTAAACCATCAATCATAATTGCCATATTCTCCTAAGAAGATCCATTAAGAAATGGAATGAAGCACTAACAGAAAAAACATTGATGATCATAATTATTTCTAAAAATAGTAACACGTCATTTTTCTATACAAAGTGCCAGACTCGGGAAATTTCTTCCAAAATAAAATCTGCTAACTTTGTGAAGACATAATTTAAAAGTAATTGCTTTCTACTATTTTGGAGGAAAAATAGTGGGATGTCGGATTGGACAACTGCAAGCAGAGGATTGGGGGAATAGCCTTCCCTGAAAGAAAGAAAGAATGATTCCAGATGGATGGACTTTATTTCAAGTACTAAAAAATGGCATGGAAAAGGTCTCCATTGTGAAATCTTAACTAGCACTTTTCAGTTGCTATGCAATACATAATTAGTTACTACTATCAGTATTCTACAATGATCAGCTTTTTTACAATGGTGTTCCAGAGAGAAGGTAAGTACGATGAAAAGCCACTTCTTTCTGTCTCTTGTAAAATACTTACAAAAACATAAGGCAAAAGTACAGATATTAGTAAAGCGAAGCTTGGAATCATTTGATTGTACATGACTAATATATCTTTTTGTTTATCTATCAAAAAAGAGACTAAAATATCTTTGTTAGTATTATGTAAATGAAATTGTAAAAACTGGAGCAAGAAAGATATCCAAGAAGTGTTCCTTCCACAGTTGAGAATTGTGTACATTCCACACCAATAAACCAGTTTTGGTTTGACATAAATTCCGATTCCTTTTCGAGAATTTTTTATCACAATCTTGTATTTTAAATTTTAAGTTACATTGCGATCCTAATAGGTGAAAGATATAAAGGCCTGGTCATATATCAGTTTAAGCAAGCTGGATGTAAATTCAGAGGAATTCATTAGGAAACTGATGTAACGGTTTCCCTCAGATGTATATTAAGGTGACTAAATTATTGGGAAGGCATTGTGTGTCTAATTTGGTTTAGGAGCAATCAATGATGTATATAGATTGCAAAGCACATAATTGACTTCTAAAAACAATTTCATGCTCTCATACGATTCATGAATAGCAGTAAAAAAAAATGCAGCTCATAATCTGCAATATTATATATATGTCAGTAAGTGAAAGGAAAGATGTATAGAAGGTAAATATACCTGTGTGCTTTTCATATACTGCTCATGCAAATCATGAATCTGTTGCTCAAGCAATTTGACCTGTTCAACCTTCTTTTGAATTTGCCTAGTCCTGTGCTTTTGTTCCTCTTCTAGCTCAAGCTTCTCCTTCACAGCCTACAACAAAAATATCAGACATATGTATCATAATCATAAATCCAACACCACTGCAAACTTGTAAATTGAGTTAAATGATAACACCAAGTGTATAAGAAAACAAGTTATCAGTAGTTCTTCACAAGAAAAATAAATAACGAAATAGATGAGGGAAAGATGTTTGTAGAAATTAAACTGGAAGAAAATTTCTGAGGAACTTTATAGAGGCCTAGTAGACAGAGACAAGCATTTCTGGCTAGGGGAAGAATAGAGAATCAGAAAAGAAGAAAATGAAAAAATTAGAACCAAGAAAGTGGGAGAAATGCGGAAAAGATAGTCCATAGTTGTCAAACGCGGGTGAAGCGCACGCTATCGCGCAAGCAGTTAAGTGTCGGGTGCCCTTCGCCGCGCATTACGCTTAACCCACCCCGTTTTTATTTAGAGAGAGAGAGAGAGAAGGAAGACCAAAACGTTCGAAGCAAAACGTTTTAAGGCATTTTTAACGTATGCCCACTAAGGCCAGTAGGTCAGAAAGGCAAAAAACCCACTTTCAAAATCAGCTGTCCCTTTCCCCATTTCACGCAAGTGACTACAGCAGCCCAAGCCCGTCCGTTCTGTCTTCTCCACCAGTGAACAACTTCTCCTCCCACCTCCAGCCTCTTCTCACTAACGTTCGGTCCGTCTGACTTCCCCAGGAAAGTCGCTTGCTTTGTATTTTTCTGTTTTTTTTTCCCCCCTCTCTCTTCTATCCTTTTATTTTACTTTGTTTGTTAACTTATGGGGCATGGGCAGATAAAAAATGTCATTATTCTTTTAATTATTTCATTTTACTATTAAAAATGTGATTGTTAACTTATGGATTTTTTCATTCATTTTCCTACTAAAAATGTGATTGTTAACTTACGGGCAACTAAAAAATGTTATTGTTCTTTTCATTAATTCATTTTACTATTAAAAATGTGATTGTTAATTTATGGACAAAAATGTTTTAGGGATTGTTAATTTATAGGCAAAAAATTTTTGGGGCTTCAATATGTACATATATATATGTGGTGAAATATATTGGTATTTTAGGTGCATAGTAAAAATATGTACATATATATATATATATGTGGTGCATTTTATCGAAATAAAGCGCGCGTGCGCTATGCGCTATAGCTCCAAGGCACCTTTGCGCGTCGCTGCGCTTTGAGCTCCCGACAACTATGAAGATACAATTCAGGTCTTCAAATGCTAAAAGAATATAGTTAATCCACTGTCTAGAATAAGCACTAAGGTAGATACACACATACTTTCAGAATTCAGAAAATTGCAAAATATCCAATAACCATCATACCATAGCCAGACTTTGCTTCAAATCCTCCTTCATTCTTCTCACTTCGGATGTCCTTTCCATCATATTTGATATTTCACTTTTCTTCTTTGCCAATTGATCACTCAATTCTTCCATTTTGTGCTGCAAATCAAGCAAACAAAAGTTTTTCAGTTAGCCAAGGCTTTGGGTCAAATTCCATACAACCACACAAGTTGCATTTGGTAAAAGCAAATGGGGTACAAATGGAACTGGTGGCCTGGATGCGCTAAAATAATCTCCTGTTTGCCTTATCCTTGGAATACGAATTTCCCCAGAAGTATACTCCCAGGAAGAAGGTGTTTTGTTTTCCTGCATTGACCCTGGGGTTGCCCATCATTCCCATCAAAGTTCTCTCATGATGGTTGGGAGAGATACTTACACAGCACAGCCACAAAGGTGAATGACCTTCTTGGCCTCTCTCTTACCCAATTTCTATGACTCATGGTTATATGTAAAACATATAAGATCTCGTGCAATATGCTTGTGCACTGTTTGGAGAAACAAATAAAACAGAGAAATAGAAGATAAAAGCTTTCATCAGAGTCAGATCAAGCAACTTACATTCTGCTTATCAATCCGTGCTTGACAGCTGGGTATCCTTCCTTGTAGCTTTTCAATCAATTTTTGTTGTATATCAACTTTTCTGTCAGCATCATATACCCATGACCAAGCTAGTTTCTTCTTCAACAACTGCACCTGTTGTGATATCTCCTCCACAAATTCCATATTTTTTATCTTTTCTTGCAATTCTTCAATTTCCTTCAGTATTGGTCTCAGTGACTCTTCCAGATGATTAACAAGGGCTGTTGCGTCATGTAGTTGTTTTTCAATACCTTTTAGTAGATCATCCACTTGCTGAAGAAGAGTCGCCTTGAAAAAGAACTGTAAAGATGGTGTTACTTCCTAGCTATAATTAAAAATATTAATCACACTTAATCATTCAATCATGCGAGATCTCAAGGGTGTATGATGCAGTTCACTGATGGTTCACAAATGAATGGAGAAAAGAAAGTAGAAGGAAGATAATACACTTGCCAATTATACAGCAAGGTTTATGATGTTCAACCTCCCCACTTCTGATGTTGGGAAAGGGAAATTAAACTGTTACCTTGAACTTATCTTTTGCATTCCCTGAATGCAAGAACTCTCTGCTCTTGTCTTGGCTCATGATCACACATGGATTCTCTACATCAATCTACATAGCAAAAGCAGAAAACAAGTCCGAATGTGCTTGAGCAATCACAAATTTATTACTTTGTCCCAAAAAAGTATCAAATGCAGTTTTGCTGCTATTGAATAACGGAACATAGAAAGATCACAAAATCAACAACCAAACAAAATAAAGGCCAATAACCAGGTTCTTTCCCTGCCATTTCTAGTGGCATAGGATACGTTACAGAAAGTAGATTGAATTAATTTAAGAGAACATATGGCAACACCAGAAAAATACTTCTATCTTTCCTTCAATTCCCAGCACACTCACGTTGAAGCTCGAGACAAGTAATGTAGGACCTTTTCCAAAATCTTTCATGAACAGTATGAGAACAAGACATTGAAATGAGATGGCTTAACAAAATTTCAAGGCAAATCTTATTTATATTGAATTTTATTCTATCCTATGACATTATATTCAATCACCATCAGAAGCCACACCCTAACAGGCCAACCTCCTCATAGAACCATTTAAATGGTTAAAGTTTAAACCAAGCTTGCAATTGCAGAACTATCGTAAAGGTAGAAAGCATGTATTTTTTACTTACATTTCCATTATAGCCAGACAAAAACAATCAAATGAAAGCACCCTTTTTACCATAAATGTCATAATCTAGAATCTGCATTAGTGGCAAATAAGAAAGTACGACTCAATGTCCGTATTCATGAATCAAGTATAAAAAGAAGAGGCCTTCAAGGATACAAGTAAAGAGGATGCAGACAAGTTTGCAAAAACATGTTAAATGCAGAAGCTTTGCTTTTTGATGAATAGTAGTGGAAATGGATGAGATCATAACACTCACATTGAAGTGTTCTACAATCTCACGGAGATCCTCTTTCTTTGTACCAACCCTCCTACCTGGAAAGCAAACAATCAGAAGGAGGGCATAAAGATAAAGAACATGTAAGTGCTCAACAACTAGTAATAGTAAAATATAAAGAAAAGAGGGGTGAGGGTTCAAATAAGGAAATAAAAGTAATCCAAAGTGGCATGATTTCCGGCAAAATTAAAAATCTCATAGCTAATTTAACAGCATGATATAAACCCAGGCATCATTCCTTTGGGGTTCAATTAAGGAAGGTGGTGAATAAAATATGTCTACAACCAACCACCGTGACCTTACTCCATCACAAGGACACATGGCTGTAAACTTATTTCGTCACAAAGAACATGCACGGTAGTGAATTTCTATTCAAATAAATAGTGGTATCAAGGTTCAAAGAGAGTTTTCATTTAAGAATGACTTCAGCAAAAATAAGAAAGCATAATTCAAAAAAAACAGTTTAATAACAACCAACCTGCGATATATAAAAAATTAAAAAGAATGCTCTAGACATCAAAGAATATTTATTTTGTTGATTAATTAATTTGAATATAATAAAATTTCATACAAAATTAACAAACTAACTTTGAAAGGCCACTACATAATTTTATCATATTTCTGAGACTGAAAAATGAAATCGAACAACTTCTAACTGAAATTTTTTTCTGATCCATTTTCTCAAAATGGATAGATAATCATCAACAATCCTACTTAGCAAAAAATTTATTCGTTATGAAGTGATATATGATAGGCATTATGTCAAGATTGAAGTCTCAAATTATCTAATAATATATTTAAAAAATATAATGTAAATCTTATTTACTAATTAAAAATTCATAAGTACGCTGAGAATACATTACTGGAAGTCTTTTGCATCTAATCAGGACTTTTCCATTATTCTCAGGTAACTTTCCCTATCAACAAAATATGTACAAAAAGCTGATTTCTTAATAAGAAGCACTTTCCCAGCACAGAGTGGAAAGAAAGCAATGATAGTAGGAATTTCAAAAGCACTTTCTGAATATGGAACTGCATATCATTCTTTAGAGATCATAGATAATCGAAGTAAATGAAAGCAAAGACCCAGTGAATAAAACCTTGACTATTTTTCAATGTGATGGAACTGGTTGATTCCGAAATTCTACGCTCCACCATTATGATGTCTCCATACAATTCTGGCTTGAAAGCATCTTCCCCTTGATTTTTTATCTCGACTTGAACAAGTGCATGACTGTAAAATAAATAGAAATAGGTGATATTCACCAGATACGTGAAGAAAAGAGACAAATCACGTACTCTTCTAAAATGAAATTATACAAAAAAATTAATTTACGAACTGCAAATCCAGCAAAATAATGTTTCAACAATATAAGTAGATAAGTAGCCCATTCTAAACAATGATATCTGCATTCGTACGTATAAATTCTACAAAATTGTTCCGTGAGTTGCTGCAAGCTGGTTGAGGCACGCCATTAGGACATCAGTATTCAATTTCACTCAATACAATAGGGTAAAAGAAAAAGATACAAAATTAGAAGAAGATCAAAAGCTACTTGAAGAATGATCTGAAAGATAGAACTTCCAACACAAACAGGCAAGTGAGAAAGTGACTACATGCCAGCATCTTCCCTCAACAGTGAGAATGTGCAGAAAGGGGACATAGCAACGAAGCAGTTAAAAAGCAGAAAGTATGCATAAAGCCATAAACTAGCAAGTGCACTGCATGTGAACACAGAACAGATTGGAAAACAGAAATAGCACCACCAATTGATCCCTCAAAAAAGTTAATTTTCCAAATAAATATCCTGGTAAAACCTTGAATAATCAAGCCCATGGGAGAAAATGTACATCAAATCAAACTCATGTCTTAGTTCAGAAAGACAGTATCACCGGAAATGTTTCCTTTCAGAAAATAACTATGCTTTTTTTTTTTTTTCAGTCCACATTTTTTTAGAGAAATAGTTCAGTATTTAAATGCTTTCAGAGAACATATTGTCATCCATAAACCTCACATAAAACAATATTAGTAAAGAAAAATTGGAATTTTAGATTTCCATGATAGGAGAGTTGCCTGAACCCATGAGAGCCCAAAACACAGGAGATACTCAAGATTCACTTATACATCCTGGTGAAACCATTATCATTCAAATTCTAATAAACATATCTATTTAAAACTACATACGTCTCCATATAACATCTACAATAAATGCAAACACGTTTTCAATCAAGACCTGCACTTCAAACTTTTGATGTATTTTACACACAAGTTTCTACCTTTATAATAAATAACCCATCCTAAAAACGCTTAATTTAATTTCTCTAACATAAAAGCCAAACCTGCAGCCAGTCTTTATAAAATCCTTCATTGTATTCGCTCTCTGCGTGCCACGAGCTCGGCTCCCAAATGCCACGCAGAGTGCCGTTAATATAGCACTCTTCCCACCTGCAACCAACAAAGAGTCCCCAAAAGATCAAAACAAAATAAATTTAAGGAAATAAACAAAACATATATATTCATAAGTCCGTTTACAAGAATGAGCAAGAAAATGTATTTATGTGCCAGAGCGAAGGGGCGTGGGGAGGGAGGGGAGGAGCTTACTTCCATTTTGACCGGTAATGAAATTGACCCAGTCGCCGAACTCAATTTCAAGGTTGGTATGGCACATGAAATTTTCTAGACGGATTCGGGAGATGATACCGGCTTGCAGACGGTTCGTACGATGGATCGGGTTGGTTAAAACCCTAGAATTCGCCATTGGAGTTACACTGTTTCTAGGGCTTTTTTGCCTTTGCTCTGCTCTTGGGGGAAGAAGAAAGTCGAAACGACGGAGCAGGGAGAAGCAGGAGAATGGCCACCGCCCTGTCAGTCTCTGTAGGGGCGTCGCATCGACTGTAGAACAGTCATGCTGGGGACAATGGCGGGAAGAACTGCGTTAGAGTTATGTTTGGGACTACTAAAAGTAGTTCAACTATTTATTAGTCAAATATTATTTGTCCTATTATATAAAAAGAAAGATTATTTTATGGCTAATACGAAAAAGTAATTTAGATATAATTAAGCTTTACTAATATTTTAAATTTCATGTAAATTATCATTCATAAATAATTTAATAAAATTATAATTAATGTACTTTTCACAATATTCATAAATGCATGCACCTAAATTATCAATTATTTTTGTTAATTAAAGAGAAAAACCTATAAAAAGATATTAACACTCAGAAAATAAATATGCTTGCAATGATCGTTAATTAAAATAAATAAGACACCTAATTGTTAGAAAATTGGTGGAATTATGGGTATTTAAATGAGCCTACAATTTGAACATTAAGGATTAAAGTGATTGTAAGAGTAAATATTCGAACCATTCATGTAATTAGACTTTTTTCTTCTTAAATTGTTTAACCAAGATACAATTTGTTTAAGACACAATGAACTATCATTATTAACACAAGTTGTCTAATAATGGTCAAAAATTAAAATTGCTATTTGACATGTTGAAATTACTTATGATTTGCTTCAAACATAATAAAATAAAAAATTGGACAAAATAAATAATATAACATAATTATAAAAGTTAAAGAAAATTTATATTGTTAAAAAATTACTGAATTATTTATTTTTATTTGTGATTTTAAAATAATTAAGCACAAATTGATGTTGACATATGGGTGGAGGGATGATACAAGGAATAATATTTTAGAAATAATTTATTACATAAATTTACAAAGAAATTATTCATGAATAATATTAAAGAACTTTATAAGAAATTACGCTTAGAAATATGATTAAAAAGTTGATAGTATTTAAAACCTGGGCGACAGTTCGGGCCAAAGGATGACTTCATGAAGATCAAAACTTTATGGGCAACTTTAAATCAACCTGAAACGTAAGGCCCGTTTGGTTTCATTTTCAATCTCATTTTTTATTTCCATCGTTTTCATTATTTGAAAAAGTCGTTGGTAAAAGTGGGTTGAAAATGAATTTATATTTGAATATATTATTAGAAAAATAATGATTACATTGAATTTAATATGTTGCATGTGGAGAAAAATAGTAATAAAGAAATAGAGAAAGAAAAAATATAAGTTATTAGGGAATGTGTTCTGAAAATAAAAATAATGTCAGATAAAAATGTGTAAAAAGTGATATGTTTTAATTTTAAAATAATAAAAAAAATGTGAAAATGGAGTTTATAAATGAAACCAAACGAGCCCAAAAACATCCACTAGCCACTTGAGCATTTACGTTTATATCTACTGTATCCAGTGTTTGAAAAATCGAACCGTTCATTGAACCGAAAAACTTACCGGTTCACGACTCACTGGTTCAATCATTGGTCGGATCGTAATTGAACCGCAATTGAATCGTAATGTTATAATTACGATATATATATATATATATTACTTAAAAATTAATAAAATGTCAAAATATAAAACATAAAGAGTTTAAATGATATTGTCTAACATCACAATCCAAACTTCACAATTCATATTATAAATGATTACAACAATTTAAATATTTCAAGTCTAAAGTTTAAAGTTGAGAGTGTGTGAGTTAATTTTAAAGTTTAAAATCTAAACAAATACTTTTTTTGACTTTTAGATAGCTTGTGATGTGTACTTTAGCCTTCATATTTTGTACTTAAATTTAAAAAAAATAAAAAAAAATAATTTCATTAAAAATTAAATAAAAAAATCGCTCTGGTTCAATTGAATAGTGAATGGTTCATCGGTTCACTGGTCCGACTGATCAATTTGAACGGTTTTAACAAAATATGGCAGTTTTTTAATTTTTCGATTTTTTGAGAAAACCGAACCGGTTAGCCGGCGAGTCAGATTTGGTTCGATTTTTTAGACCATGACTATATCCACTAGTCGTCATGTCATATTGTATTGACATGCATATATTTAAATTATTACGTAGTAAATTAAGTTTGTAGAGGTAAAAAGGTGAAAATAAATTAAAATGGCCCAATTAATTAAATAAATAAACCCTGAGAGCCCAATTAATGAAGTCCATAAGGATGAGCATCTCAATTCAAGTGAATTGAAGCTCATTAAATGATTAATAACTATAAATATCCACTTTGAAATAGGAAAAAATTACTTGCAAAACAATCAAGAGCTTTGACTCTATGCAAAGGCGTTTTCGGAGCAAACTTATTGAATTCATTGACTTCCAAAAAGACCCTAGTGGTATTTCCAAATAGCATCAGATTACTATAGTTGATATTAATTATATCAATAAAATAATAAAAAAAACTCAATATTATAATTAATAAAAAACATTGATGGGTTTGATTTTGTATGATTAATTTTAAAAACAATTACTGAATAAAAAAGAACATAGAAGATAAGTAGTTTTATACAAAGAAATAAAGTTTTATTTGGGATCGGAAAAAAGTTTCCCAATCAACAAAACATTTAATGGTATAATTGTATTATATCATAATTGGTGTTGCAATGTGAAAACCATCATTCATTGACTTTAAAGGATCTTTTCTTTGTATATAGTATAAATACACCAAAAATATGTTTTTTAATTTTATTTATTTACATTCTATTTCACAGCACTACAAAGAATACAATATCGGTATCAAAGAAAAAGTGATGATATAAAAATTATCACTAATAACATATATTGAGTGACAATACCTTTTATTTTATCACTAATGATATTTTTTTTAAGTAACAATAATTTTTATAATTTGTTACAATGTGACTTAATAGTGACAAGAACCAATATCTAAAGTTGTCATTATTGACAATTAGGGAGATGATTATTATAAGATTTTAATTACTGCTATGTTTTCACTATAAATGCATCATTAAATTGTCGATTGCGACAATTTAAACACTAATCTTATTACTATTAAATTTTAAAAATTATTAAGATAAAAAAATAAATTATTTTATCATTTAACATATATATATATATATAATTAACTAGTAACAACTACATACTGTCTTATCACTTCTTCTTTTTTACTTGTAGTGCAAATGACTTTATTTAAAAATATTCGTAGCACGTATGTGCACATAAAATTCTATTTTTGAAGAATTAATTAATAAAATTAAAATAACCATGCGGTATGTATGCATGTTTTGTTGAATATATTTTGTAGAAATAAATTTATTGTTCTATGAAAATTACAATTTGATTAACTCGTTCATTGATAATTTAGGGCTTGTTCTTCTCTGTTTTTCCAAAAAAATTTCCAACCCCCCAAAACAAATTCAAAATGAAAGCACATTCTTCAATATTTTTCCCAAAAAACTCAAATTTTATACCCAAAAAACTCTACTCCATAAAAATCACCCCTACCTCCTCACTTTTCTCTCTCTACCTTTCACATCACTCATTCATTTATCACTCTCCCACTTTACTCATTCATATATACATACACATATATATATAAATATTAAAATTTTATTAGGTAAAAAAATTCTAAAACTTATATTTACAAATTTAATTTAATTAATTATCAAAAAATGAATTAAATTTAATTAAATATTATTTATGTTATTACTAATGTTATTATTAAATAATTTATTTATTGAATAACATATTAAATTAATCAAATTTATTCATTAATTAAATAATGTATTAGTTATATTTAATATTTAATGTATTAATTAAAATTATATTTATTCATTTAATAAATAACTCAAGATGTTTTGATTTGATATAATAAATAAATTAATCTTCTTCAAAAAATATTCTTCATTAAATATTAATCTTCACATTTATTTAAAATTATAATAAAAAATTTGATTATAAGGTGATACTTATGTAATAATTTATTAAGTTTAATAAATTAATATTGATATGCTTAAAGTAATTGTTGAGAGAATTGATTAAATTTAAGTAAAATTATTTGATTATTACTAAGTAATTATTTACTAAATAACGTATTAATTAAATAATGTGTTAAAATAATTAAATAACTTATTAAATTAATTTGTTTAAATAACTTATTATTTATATATTAATTATGTGTCATATTTTACATATAATTAATATTATGTTTATTTATTTAATAAACAATTTAAGATGATGTAATTTTATATAATATTGATATAGGGTGGCCCAAAAAGTCCAACGTTTCGAACAATGGCCCAGGGCCCATAACCCACGTCGACCATATTCGACCAGATAGTGGCCCGAAGGGCCCAACGTCCAGACAACAGGCCAGGGCCCATGACCCACGTCGACCATGTTCGACTAGATAGTGGCCCGAAGGGCCCATGGGACATGTCGACAATATTCGACTAGCCCCCTCATGCCCAGGCGGGCGCCTCAGAGCCCTCGGACGATATCGACCATATTCGACCCCAGTTAGGCTGACAAGAGGTCAAGCTCTGCACAGCGCCCTGCCACCGCATTAAATGCGTGGACTGGCACCACGCCACCGCATTAATGGCGCATGCCATCCCCTCACTGTCTGACACGGCAGGCGCCACCCCGTATACCGTCCCGTCCTGTAGCTTGAAAGGACATCTAGCTGGCAAAATTCAAATGGGGGAATAGACTAATTGCCCCTTGGAGGAGGCTGAAGACCCCAAGGGTAAGCCAAGAGCTTATCAGTCATTTTCCTACAAGGGAAATAATATAAAAACTCCTCTGTCTTGCCTCACAAGGTATGCGAAAAACACACTGAACCTATCTTACTTCATTGTGAGACACCGGAAATACTGACTTGAGCGTCGGAGGGCCAAAGCCGAGGGCCACTCGGCTAGCCTAACGTTTGCATTGATTGCAGGATTCTCAAATATCATCAACGGAAGATATCCACCTTTGGGATTAACCCCTATAGAGATCGGAATCGAAGCACTTGTATTACGATTCGAACCCTCATCAAATATAATGTTATTTATTTGTTTTTTTAATTTGGTGATTGTTATTAAGTCTTATATATACATAAATTATTAAAAAAATATTTATTTTAATAAATAATCAGGTTTTATTTATACATAAATTGTAAGTAATAAATAGTTAAATAATTATAATCATTATATATAAGCGAATTTTTTATAATTAAAATATAATTATGATTTCATGAATGATTAATATTTATTAATATGACCAAATAATACATCATTTATTAATATTAAATTTATAAAAATATAAATTTCAAAATAAATAACTAATTAAATTACTTACACTCATATTTCAATCATTACAAATACACACACACACATACACATACACGCATCATCCAACTATGAAAATACATATATATAATATATAAAAAAAGGGGAACTTATTAAAAAGTACCAAAACTACTTTCAAAATTTGTGTTCAGTCCCCAATTAAAAACTTATAGTGCAAACTCCCTAGTTTTAATAAAAGTTTAGAGATTACTCCCTAGCCACTTGATTTGACACAAATGCCCTTAAGTATCATATTTTTCCTTGTTTTTTCAAGCAAACAGTAAACCCTACAAACGCTCGTTACCAGAAACAGAAAGAACAGAAAAAATTGCAACAAGCGGGAAACGAGAACAACGTTAGAGCCAAACGCCACTAACCCGACAACTGCATTGTCTTCTTCTCTTTTTATTTTCATCATTTTCGAATTCCATCTTCTTCTCAGTTCATTCTCAGTTGCTTCTGTGTTTCCTTTTCTTTTTTTTTTTTCCCCGACAATGTCAACCAGCAGCGAAGCAAGTGCGCTCAATCAAGTGTTGGGGAGTTGTCGCTACAAAGACCAGCTCCATATAATGTCAATTAAGGACAGTACGACTGTAATGGATATCTACATTAATCTAGCAAGAAAATGGAGTGAAATCAATTCCGAGCACTTCAGCTTGCGATATATAGCTCCACATCAAAGATTGTACGTGAGTTTAACTGATGACGATGACGTCATGAATATGGTCTTACTACATTTGACATTGAAGATGAACATTGCGGACATCTTGGTAAACCGAAAGGATGAATCAAGCAGCAGAGAAAAGAATAGCAGTGATGTTTTAAGGTAATACTTCTACAGAATCTCAACTTTACTGCAATTAGTAAAGTTCTGTACATGAAGTGTTCTAAAATTGCTCTCTGTTTATTTGAAAATCTTTCTGTACTTGGAGCGTTCCACATTATACTTCATTGCAGTTAACATTGTACTTACAGAAACATATACTCTCTTCATTGAAGTTCTATACTTCCATTGTTTCTAACTTGTACGTCGCTTTATATAAACTTGTACTTCAAGTATCTAAATCTATAATTCGGCTTTCATGTTTTCTACTAATAAGATATCCAAATTGTACTGCCATTGCTTAGGTTTTATACTTCAAGTGTTCAGAAATTGTTCTCAACTTTGTAAAAAGTGTACTCCTATTTTCTAAAATCATACAACATTTTATATAAATCTGTACTCTTTTCACATAAGTTCTACACTTCTGGTGTTCCCAATTTGTACTTCATTATATTAAAACAGGTAAATCATTCATTGAAGTTCTACACTTCAATCGTCTAAGTTCTATACTTCAATCGTCTGAATCTGTACTTCACTTTACTTGAACTTGTACTTTAATTATCTGAACCTATTATTTAATTTTGAAGCGTGTAATAACGTACTATCTAAAATTTATACTGCGAAAGCTGAGCATTTATACTTCAGTTGCTCAAAACTGTACCTCACATTGTCCAAAATTATACTTCGAATATCTAAACTTATATTTCAGTTGTTAAATAATTTCACTTAAATCTTTATATTATTTTTATTGGGCTTATACACTTCAGGTGTTCCGAAATTGTTCCTCACTTTGTCTAATATTGTACTTCCTTCTTCATCGAATCATACCTCATTTTATATTCATTTAATCTATATTTGTGCTGCATTCATTGAAGTTCTATACTTCAATTTCCTGAATTGGTACTTCATTTTGTGTGAAATTGTACTTTAATATTGCGCTTATACACTTCAGGTGTTCCGAAATTGTTCCTCACTTTGTCTAATATTGTACTTCCTTTTTTCATCAAATCACACCTCATTTTATATTCATATAATCTATATTTGTGCTGCATTCATTGAAGCTCTATACTTCAATTGCCTGAATTGGTACTTTATTTTATGTGAAATTGTACTTTAATTATTCGATTCAATTATTTAATTCTGAAGCGTGAACTGTTGTGTTATCCAAAATCTATACTGCGAGAGCCGAATTTTTATACTTCAGCTTTTTCGCAACTGTACTTAACTTTATGAAAAACTATACTTTGTACTTTAATTATCTGAACCTATTATTTAATTTTGAAGCGTGTAATAACGTACTATCTAAAATTTATACTGCGAAAGCTGAGCATCTATACTTCAGTTGCTCAAAACTGTACCTCACATTGTCCAAAATTATACTTCGAATATCTAAACTTATATTTCAGTTGTTAAATAATTTCACTTAAATCTTTATATTATTTTTATTGGGCTTATACACTTCAGGTGTTCCGAAATTGTTCCTCACTTTGTCTAATATTGTACTTCATTTTTTCATCAAATCACACCTCATTTTATATTCATATAATCTATATTTGTGCTGCATTCATTGAAGCTCTATACTTCAATTGCCTGAATTGGTACTTTATTTTATGTGAAATTGTACTTTAATTATTCGATTCAATTATTTAATTCTGAAGCGTGAACTGTTGTGTTATCCAAAATCTATACTGCGAGAGCCGAATTTTTATACTTCAGCTTTTTCGCAACTGTACTTAACTTTATGAAAAACTATACTTTGTACTTTAATTATCTGAACCTATTATTTAATTTTGAAGCGTGTAATAACGTACTATCTAAAATTTATACTGCGAAAGCTGAGCATCTATACTTCAGTTGCTCAAAACTGTACCTCACATTGTCCAAAATTATACTTCGAATATCTAAACTTATATTTCAGTTGTTAAATAATTTCACTTAAATCTTTATATTATTTTTATTGGGCTTATACACTTCAGGTGTTCCGAAATTTTTCCTCACTTTGTCTAATATTGTACTTCCTTTTTTCATCAAATCACACCTCATTTTATATTCATATAATCTATATTTGTGCTGCATTCATTGAAGCTCTATACTTCAATTGCCTGAATTGGTACTTTATTTTATGTGAAATTGTACTTTAATTATTCGATTCAATTATTTAATTCTGAAGCGTGAACTGTTGTGTTATCCAAAATTTATACTGCGAGAGCCGAGTATTTATACTTCAGCTTTTTCGCAACTGTACTTAACCTTATGAAAAACTATACTTCCAATTTCTGAACTTATATTTCAGTTCGAACATAAATCCGCTTAATTCTTATACTCTTTTCGTTGCGCTTATACACTTCAGGTGTTCCGAAATTGTACTTCATTTCTTTTATTTCTGTTCCTTCATTTTGCAAATCAATTTGCGTATATCTGTACTCTTTTTGTCAATGTTGTGTGCTTCATGTGTTCACAAATTGTACGTCACGTTTTTTTAACTTGTACTTCAATTTTCTGAATCTGTAATTTAATTTTCAGTGTTCTACTAATGAATTGTACTTTATTGTGCCTAAAATTATACTTCATTTGCCATCCTCAAGGGATGTAGTGGAGGAGGAAATTGGTTCGACCAGTGCATCGCACAATGAATTGGCTTTAATTAGCAACTCAATTGATGCATGGAGGAATTGCATATATGGGGAGGGTCAAACATTCAATGATGCTCACGAGTTCAGAATTATGCTTAAGAATTATGCAGTGTCTACTTTGCGGTCATTTAAATACAAGAAAAATGACAGCAAAAAAATCATAGCCGTTTGCAGTGATGAAAATTGCAAATGGAGAATCTATGCATCAAGGCATGAAGCTGATAAATTATTTGGCATTCGAAAATGTAATCTAGAGCACATATGTGGTGAGGCTAATCTTCGGACAAGGGGACATCCTAAAGCCGATTCCGCTTGGGTTGCTAATGTAGTGAAGAATAAATTGAGATCAGAGCCATGTTATCGGCCCTGCACCATATTGAAAGATATCCACAGAGAATATGGTGTGGAACTTAGGTACCATAAAGCATGGATGGGTAAGGAATTAGCTATGCATGACATCCATGGAGCTGAGAAGGGATCTTATGATAAGTTGAGGTGGTACTGTGATGCTGTGAATAGAACAAACCCTGGAAGTATTGCAGACTGTGAGATTGACCCAATCAGTCGAAAATTTCGTCGGCTATTTATTTGTTTTAGTGCCTGCCTTCTTGGTTTTCTTAGGGGATGCAGGTCATTGATATTATTGGACGGCACCCATATTAAAAATAAATTCAAAGGAGTCTTACTCAGCGCAGTCAGTAAGGACGCCAATGATGACTTATTCACGTTAGCATATGCAGTTGTTGACTCTGAAAATGATATGAATTGGGAGTGGTTCTGCTTAAAGCTGAGAAGTGTCTTAGATTCTGAATATTTGCCTGGCTTATCAAGGTTTACTTTCTTCTCCGATCGACATCCTGGTCTTCTTAAGGCCCTCCCCATGATATTTCCCGGTAGCCATCATGCATATTGCTTGAGACACTTAGTGGATAACTTCAAGAAACAAGTAAGTGTGCTCTATCTCTGTTTGTGAGATAATTATGTGAAATAAGCTCTACTTCATAACATTAAGCCCATTATTGTTCTATTATTTTGAATTCAGGTATTAAGGAAGTACCCTCTACATAACAAGAAACATTGGTGTTCTATTTTTATGAAAGCTGCATATGCGCCTACAAGGCAGGAGTATACCCGACATATAGACAGCATCTTGGAGTCAATGCCGCTTGCCAGAGACTTTATTATGCAGTCTGACCCAACCTGTTGGGCAAACTCCTTATTCAGTGGAGATCGATGGGGGGTAATAAACAATAATCAAGCAGAATGTTGGAATAATTGGGTTAAACCAGCCCGATTTATGCCAGTTGCAGCCATGGTTGATCACATACGCATGCAAATAATGGTTATGATGCATGGTAGGAGAGAAGAATCTCATAAGATGGTTGGTCAATTATGTCCCAAGCAAGAGAAAAAGTTGGCAATCAATCATATGCACTCTCGCAACTTAAAAGTTGTCATGTCTAGCGGTTGGAGCTTTGAGGTGATTGAGCAAGACAAATCGTATGCTATAGATTTACATAACAGAGTTTGTTCTTGCGGAGCATGGCAGATTGATAAGATACCATGCATACATGCTTGTGCTTCTATCGAGTCAAAGTCACTTTCACCATATGACTTCACAGATCAATACTACCGAGTTGAGATGTATCAACAAGCATACCAAGCAGTTATAAATCCTATTCCTACGTTTGATATGCATATGTTCCATGTAGATGATGACGACGTCATTCATGCACCTGATTGTCGATCTCAGCCTGGGCGGAGAAGGACACAGAGGATTCCATCACAGATTGAGAAGCGTGCCATTAAGTGTAAGAGGTGTGGTAGAACAGGGCATAATCGTCGAACTTGCAAAGAATCAGTAAACTAGCCAACATTTGTACCTCAAAACTGGATAATTGTACCTGATTTGGCCCCATTTGCACCTCGCTTGGGCAATGAAGCGGGTGATTTATCGTGAACATAGCAGCCTAGCAAGTTGTTTACTAAAGTAGCCAACATTTGTACCTCAAAACTGGATAATTGTACCTGATTTGGCCCCATTTGCACCTCGCTTGGGCAATGAAGCTGGTGATTTATCGTGAACATAGCAGCCTAGCAAGTTGTTTACTAAAGTAGCCAACATTTGTACCTCAAAACTGGATAATTGTACCTGATTTGGCCCCATTTGCACCTCGCTTGGGCAATGAAGCAGGTGATTTATCGTGAACATAGCAGCCTAGCAAGTTGTTTACTAAAGTAGCCAACATTTGCACCTCAAAACTGGATAATTGTACCTGATTTGGCCCCATTTGCACCTCGCTTGGGCAATGAAGCTGGTGATTTATCGTGAACATAGCAGCCTAGCAAGTTGTTTACTAAAGTAGCCAACATTTGTACCTCAAAACTGGATAATTGTACCTGATTTGGCCCCATTTGCACCTCGCTTGGGCAATGAAGCGGGTGATTTATCGTGAACATAGCAGCCTAGCAAGTTGTTTACTAAAGTAGCCAACATTTGTACCTCAAAACTGGATAATTGTACCTGATTTGGCCCCATTTGCACCTCGCTTGGGCAATGAAGCAGGTGATTTATCGTGAACATAGCAGCCTAGCAAGTTGTTTACTAAAGTAGCCAACATTTGTACCTCAAAACTGGATAATTGTACCTGATTTGGCCCCATTTGCACCTCGCTTGGGCAATGAAGCGGGTGATTTATCGTGAACATAGCAGCCTAGCATGTTGTTTACTAAAGTAGCCAACATTTGTACCTCAAAACTGGATAATTGTACCTGATTTGGCCCCATTTGCACATCGCTTGGGCAATGAAGCGGGTGATTTATCGTGAACATAGCAGCCTAGCAAGTTGTTTACTAAAGTAGCCAACATTTGTACCTCAAAACTGGATAATTGTACCTGATTTGGCCCCATTTTCACCTCGCTTGGGCAATGAAGCGGGTGATTTATCGTGAACATAGCAGCCTAGCAAGTTGTTTACTAAAGTAGCCAACATTTGTACCTCAAAACTGGATAATTGTACCTGATTTGGCCCCATTTGCACCTCGCTTGGGCAATGAAGCGGGTGATTTATCGTGAACATAGCAGCCTAGCAAGTTGTTTACTAAAGTAGCCAACATTTGTACCTCAAAACTGGATAATTGTACCTGATTTGGCCCCATTTGCACCTCGCTTGGGCAATGAAGCAGGTGATTTATCGTGAACATAGCAGCCTAGCATGTTGTTTACTAAAGTAGCCAACATTTGTACCTCAAAACTGGATAATTGTACCTGATTTGGCCCCATTTGCACATCGCTTGGGCAATGAAGCGGGTGATTTATCGTGAACATAGCAGCCTAGCAAGTTGTTTACTAAAGTAGCCAACATTTGCACCTCAAAACTGGATAATTGTACCTGATTTGGCCCCATTTGCACCTCGCTTGGGCAATGAAGCGGGTGATTTATCGTGAACATAGCAGCCTAGCATGTTGTTTAGTAAAGTAGCCAACATTTGCACCTCAAAACTGGATAATTGTACCTGATTTGGCCCCATTTGCACCTCGCTTGGGCAATGAAGCGGGTGATTTATCGTGAACATAGCAGCCTAGCAAGTTGTTTACTAAAGTAGCCAACATTTGCACCTCAAAACTGGATAATTGTACCTGATTTGGCCCCATTTGCACCTCGCTTGGGCAATGAAGCGGGTGATTTATCGTGAACATAGCAGCCTAGCATGTTGTTTAGTAAAGTAGCCAACATTTGCACCTCAAAACTGGATAATTGTACCTGATTTGGCCCCATTTGCACCTCGCTTGGGCAATGAAGCGGGTGATTTATCGTGAACATAGCAGCCTAGCATGTTGTTTACTAAAGTAGCCAACATTTGTACCTCAAAACTGGATAATTGTACCTGATTTGGCCCCATTTGCACCTCGCTTGGGCAATGAAGCGGGTGATTTATCGCGAACATAGCAGCCTAGCATGTTGTTTACTAAAGTAGCCAATATTTGTACCTCAAAACTGGATAATTGTACCTGATTTGGCCCCATTTGCACCTCTCTTGGGCAACTTTGTACTTAATATCTTCAAAATTTTACTAATATTCTTGGGCAATGAAATTTGTTCAAAGATTTGATTTTGAATTCTTGGTAGTTAATCACCAAAATATTTTATAATATGAATAAAATAATATTAAGAATTTTCAGTTGTTATTCAGTAGTGTTCAACGGATGAATGTTATCAATCGCGGTAATGAAAGAATACCTATGCTTTCATGGATGTAAACAAATGAGAATTTGTCGAACATATCCACCTTATGAAACATACCAAATCCGTACAACACCAAATCCGATGCTCTCAAATTATTGTACTTGCCCATCATTACAATTAGTGGAGAATAATTATTCATTTACAATAAGTGTACTTGAACAAAACAGATTTTATACTTTATTTGTTGCAGATTGTACTTTAATGTTCCCTGGTTTGTACCTCATTGACCCCAAAATACTCTCGAATCCGCCGCCCGATTTTAATTCTCTTGAAGTGTACATCCACGAAGACCATTTTATACACCATCTGTTTCAATTTGTACTCCAGTTTTCATGAATTGTACTCAGGATCCCTGCCTTGTCTCAATAGAATTTGAGTGTCTGTCCCCGAAACACATTTTATACTTTTATTTTCCCTGGTTTGTACCTCATTGCCCCCAAAATGCTCTCGAATCTGCCACCCGATTTTAATTCTCTTGAAGTGTACATCCACGAAGCCCATTTTATACACCATCTGTTTCAATTTGTACTCCAGTTTTCATGAATTGTACTCAGGATCCCCGCCTTGTCTCAATAGAATTTGAGTGTCCGTCCCCGAAACACATTTTATACTTTCATTTTCCCTGGTTTGTACTTCATTGCCCCCAAAATGCTCTCGAATCTGCTGCCCGATTTTAATTCTCTTGAAGTGTACATCCACGAAGACCATTTTATACACCATCTGTTTCAATTTGTACTCCAGTTTTCATGAATTGTACTCAGGATCCCCGCCTTGTCTCAATAGAATTTGAGTGTCCGTCCCCGAAACACATTTTATACTTTCATTTTCCCTGGTTTGTACCTCATTGCCCCCAAAATGCTCTCGAATCTGCCGCCCGATTTTAATTCTCTTGAAGTGTACATCCACGAAGCCCATTTTATACACCATCTGTTTCAATTTGTACTCCAGTTTTCATGAATTGTACTCAGGATCCCTGCCTTGTCTCAATAGAATTTGAGTGTCCGTCCCCGAAACACATTTTATACTTTTATTTTCCCTGGTTTGTACCTCATTGCCCCCAAAATGCTCTCGAATCTGCCACCCGATTTTAATTCTCTTGAAGTGTACATCCACGAAGCCCATTTTATACACCATCTGTTTCAATTTGTACTCCAGTTTTCATGAATTGTACTCAGGATCCCCGCCTTGTCTCAATAGAATTTGAGTGTCCGTCCCCGAAACACATTTTATACTTTCATTTTCCCTGGTTTGTACCTCATTGCCCCCAAGTTTGTATTCAAATTCCCAGCCCTGTTTCAGTTGAATTTAAGTTATAAATAGTTACTGGAAAATTACACTTAGCTACAAAACAATATTATAAACAAATTATGCTTCAAGTTACACATGTATTTACATATAAGTCCTCCACACTATCCTTATATACATACTCCTCAAGTTTTTTAGCTATTTCAGATCTAGTTATATTCTGCAGCTTTCCAGAAAAAAGCCGCTCAAAAGTTGAAGACTTTATCTTCAATGTTATGTCAACAGATTGCCCCACATGTGGCAACCCTAAAACCATTGAAAATTCAGCTGCAGAAAAAGGAACCTCAACCCCCTCCGCAAAATGAAATGAGAGCTTTTTTGGGTCAAACCTCCTAAGTATAGCTTCAAGTCGAATGAAACTTGAACTTAACTTCGGATATCCATGTATATATAGAAAGGGGTCTTCTTCAATGCATCAAAATGTTTGGACCCCATCTTGGACTTCACAAGCTCCAATTTACTATGAAAATATTGGGGGGAGCAACGAGAACAGACCTCACAACGTCTTGGCTTTGCTGCAAGGCCAAAAAAAAAATAGTATATTAACAAATAATAAAGTAACCCTTTTAGATAGTGTGTACTAAAAGCATGAATATTTTCTACTAAAATATCTTCAAAAATGTACTATAGAAACACATAATATATACTACACTTTCAGTTATTCTATACAGATTATATACTAAAGTTCCATTTAATGTATACTGCAGTAATAAAGGTTTTATACTTCAGTTTCTTCTAAAATGTGCTGCATATGCTAAGATTATATATTACATTTTAAGTTAATGTATAATGCAGGCTGAATGTTTATGTACTAAAATGCTGCTATTATATATTGCAGCAACATAGATTACATACTACCCTTATGCCTGAAGTGTACTGTCAGATTGAATGCTTTATACTGCATTTGTTCCTAAAATGTATTGCACCTACAGAGATTTTATACTACACCTTTGTCCAAAGTGTACTCCGGATGCTCTTAAAATGTACTGCATGTTTGGATGCTTCATACTAAACTTATGCCTAAAGTGTACTGCACGTTTTCATGTTTTGTACTACTTTGCTTCAACAGAGATTTTATACTACACCTTTGTCCAAAGTGTACTCCATATGCTATTAAAATGTACTGAATGTTTGAATGCTTCATACTGCACTTATGCATAAAGTGTACTGCCAGTTTGCACGTTTTATACTACTTTGCTCCAATGGAGATTTTATTCTACACTTTTGCCTAAAGTGTACTCCAAATGCTTCTAAACTGTAGCACAGATTATATTCTACCTTTTGCCTAATGTATACTGCAATCTTGAATGCTTTATACTGCATTTGTTCCTAAAATGTACTGCACCTACAGAGATTTTATACTACACCTTTGTCCAAAGTGTACTCCAGATGCCCTTAAAATGTACTGCAGGTTTTAATGCTTCATACTACACTTATGTCTAAAGTGTACTGCACGTTTTCATGTTTTGTACTAATTTGCTTCAACAGAGATTTTATACTACACCTTTGTCTGAAGTGTACTCCAGATGCTCTTAAAATGTACTGCATGTTTGAATGCTTCATACTGCCCTTATGCCTAAAGTGTACTGCCAGTTTGCATGTTTTATACTACTTTGCTCTAATGGAGATTTTATACTACACTTTTGCCTAAAGTGTACTCCAAATGCTTCTAAAATATAGCACATATTATATTCTACCTTTTGCCTAATGTATACTGCAATCTTGAATGCTTTATACCACATAAATTTGTTTCTAAAATGTACTTCTACAAAACAGATTGTATACTGCATTTGTGTCTGAAATGCCCTGCACTTACATTTTTGCCTAAACCGTACTGGCAGTTTGCTTTATACTATACTTATGCCTAAAGTGTACTGCACCAATAGATGTTTTATACAGCACTTTTGGCTAAAGTGTACTCCAGATGCTTTTTAAAGGTAATGCGTTTATTCACATTATATACTATCTTTTGCCTAATGTATACTGCAAGTTTGAATACTTTATATTACATACATTTGTTTCTAAAATGTACTGCTGCAACAGATCATATATAACACCTATGCCTAAAGTACACTGCTCGTTTGAATGTTTTATACTGCTTTGCTACTAAAATGTACTGCGCCTACTCAGATTATATTCCACACTTATATCTAAAGTATACTACCAATTTGATTGTTTTATACTACATTTGCTTCCAAATTGTACTGAAGCTACCCACATTATATACTACACTTTTGCTAATGTATACTGCATGCTTTCAAGTTCTGTACTACAGATAACACACCACCACATTCAGATAGTTTTAAAATATAATTTTTCCGTACACTTTTTGTTTAAAAAGAAGTATAAATCCCTTAAAGGTGAAGTGCAACTTTCATGACCTTCAAGTACAAATCAGAACTTCCAATCTCACAATAGAAACCATATATCAAATGGGTCCAACTATTTAACGACTAAAAAATGAATAAAAACCCTAAACATGAGAAAATAGACAAGAAATGAGTGAAACACTGAAAAATCACGGACATTTGAAGTTTCAAATGCAGAAAACATACCTTTGTTCCTTTCAGTCACTTGTTTTTTTACTTCGCTTCTCTTTGCAGCTGTTTTTCGTTCCATTGTCGCAGTAAAATGGCAGAAATTTTGTTGTTGTTGTTTTTTTTTTCCCACTTCTTCTTCTTCTTCTTCTTCTCGCGACAGTGGTAGAGGAACGGTTTCGCGCCCTTTTCTTTTGGCGCTTAGAAAGGTTGGATTCAAGACAATAAAGAAAATAAGAAGCGTTCTTCTTAAGAGAGAACGCATTTTCGAGGTTTTTTTGTTGTTTTTTCCAGCTGCAAGGGTATACTGGTCTTTCTGAAAGATATGGGGAGTAATTCCTAACTTTTGTGAAAAAGTGGGGAGTTTTGTGTGAAATAATTCAAATGGGGACTGATCACTAAATTGAAAGTAGGATTAGGGATTTTTTTCTAATTAACTCATAAAAAAATCAATTTTACCTTACAAACCCAACAAAAAAGCAATTGATTTGACATCTACAGTAAAATTTGTCTCTCCCCAAAACATAAAGAAATAAACAACTAATTCTCAAATCTTTTTCCATATTTCCCCAAAACAAAAAGAAACACATGACACATTTTCTAAATTTTTTCCCAAAAATCCATTCTTCCAAATTTTTTTCTAAAAAATGGCCAAAAACATAGGAGAACAGGCCCTTAAGAACTCAATCACTTCTTCTTCTTCTTCCTTTTTTTTTTGGCATTTGCACACATTATTTGGGTGGTTTTAGTAATCATATATATATTGAAAATGGAGGATAAATTTTGGTGATAATTTATATACTTCTGAAATAGATTAATTAATTAAGGAGTCAACCGAATCAATAGCACTAACCACTTCGTGGAGTCCTTGATCTCAACATTGTGAAAAGCCATAGCCCATACGATAACGTGCTCTCAACTTTCTTAGCTAAATTTTCAATCGCCATGGTAGGTAAGAACATTTCCACGTTCATGGAGTATATATATATTTCCGTTAATTATTGAAAAATTTACGTCGGCCTTAAATTTATTTGAGAACAATTTTAGTAAAATCATGGAGAAGTCACAACTTCGCAGGCATCAGCAGGCCGCCGTGCGTGGCGGCGATTTCTCCCCGAGCTTGCTCCGGAGCAAGAGCGGAACCACAGCGTCGACGGCAACTTCGCTTTCCGATAAGCACATTTCTTCGCGCACTTCGGCGAAGAAGACACGAAAGAAGCAGGACGTGAATGACGCCGGCGGAGACGGCGGTTTTGTTAGGTTTTTGCCGCGTACTATGAGCAAGATTGAGGTGCCAAGGAGGACGCGATCAGCTTCCACTTCTCCTTCTGCATGGGCGTTGTCCCCCGGAAGGTCGTTGCCTTATTCTTCTCCGGCGAAGGTGGCACCGGTGCCGAAATCGCCGGCGAGCTTTGAGAAATTGATGAAGCAGGAAGCGAGAGGCGGTGGCGGGGGTGTGGGTGGAGTTTTGAAGTACTTCAGGCAGAAGAAAGTTCCACCTTTATTGGAAGAAGAGTACCATAGGTTTCGCGTAGTGTACAATAAGTTATTGCAGTGGAGATTTGCGAACGCTCGAGCTGAGGCGTCAATGGCTGCTGTCAAGAGAGTTGCTCAGGTATTGTAATTTATTTTTTTTAAATTCAATCTCAGGTATTATAATTTACCTTCAAAGTTCTCTTCCAAAACTGCATATGCTTTATTTGTTGTTGTTGTTATAATTATTTTTTTAAGGTCCATAATTTTAGTATACTAATTAAGGTCAACAACATTGACAATTTAAAATATTGATTTTTATTATTATTTTACTTCAAAAATAGTATTTGACAACAAAAAAATTATTATCACTTATTAAGAGACACATTTTTTTTTTTTGTCAACAACATATTACATATATTTGTAGTGTAAGGATTATGGAAATGATTGAAGTTTCATTTTTGTTGGGATTATCCAATACAAAATGCATGCAGAAAAAGCTGTTCAATGGGTGGGCAAGAATTTCTGTCATCAGAAACTTAATCGCGGAGAAACAAATTCTAGTTCAAAAGCTCAAGCACCAGTTGAAGCTGTATCACGTATTGAACTCAGAAATGAGCTTGCTCAATGAATGGTCGAGACTTGAGCCCAAAAATGGCGAAGCTGTTGGCAGGGTGGTTAGAAAGCTATCAGCCATATCAGTTTGCCTCCCTCTTGTCCAAAGTGCAGAGGTATTATATTTATTCTCATCCTCTTCTGATTTTCTAATGTAGAAGGTGTTTGGGTAAGCTTATAAGCTCATCAAAATATGGTGTTTAAAATCTTATAAAATATTTAGTAATTTTTTTTAAAAAAATTATAAACTTTTAAAATAAAATATAAAAAACTCATAAGCTCTTTTCTAAAAATAAAAAGTTTTTAATTTATTTTTAAGGTCTTAATAAATTTTCTATTAAGCAGCTGGGTCCTGATTACGGCTTAAGCTTTTGCTACTCTTGGGCATCGAATGCAATTAATTAACATAGATAAGACAGCATACTTGTATTTATATATTTTTTTTCATATTATTTTTTTTTTCCATAGGGAGATACAATGTCGGTGTATGATGCCATATCCACGGCCGTGGGAGTGATGGACAATATAAAAGCAATGATTCTGGACATGCATTGGCAGGTAAAATGCTAAAAGAATACCTTCTTAATTGCTATTTTCAAATTCGGAAACAGTCTTAATAGACACAGCAATTTGACTTTCTCTAAAGGGGGCGATAGCAATATATATATATATATATATAGGAAATTTGAAATTCGAATTTTAATGAATTTGTTTGTGTTTATGTTTATGCTGTGTAAATATATATATATATATATATATGTGTGTGTGTGTGTGTGTGTGTGTGTACGGGGATTTTATATTATGCATATATCCTATGGATAGTTGACGCACAAACTAATATTTTTTGGTTCGTTAGGTTGAGAAGACATGTTTTCTTTTGACGGAGCTTTCGGTCATGTTAAAAGAACAGAAACAATTCTTCGAGGAATTGGAAAAATGTGCTACCATTGTTGCATCTTTAGAGGTAATTTAATTAAATTTTCAACTTGAACTATGTTTTATTAGTTTTCTTTTCTTTTTAAAACTTTTCACATCACCGTTCAAGAATTTTAATGAGGAAAAAAAAATAGTAGGACAAGAAAAACAAAATTAAAGAAATACAAAATTTCAAGATTGCTTGTTGGACTGTAAAAAATTAAATGAGTAAAACAATGAGGGAGGAGGAAGACATTCACCAAATAATCATTTTTTAATAAAAAAATGAGGAAGTTGGTTAACTTTGTTCTGGTTTAAAATAGTTTTAATGATATAAGAAAAATAATAGGACAATGAAAGACAAAATTAAAGATATACAAAGTTTCAGGGCTGTTTGTTGGTATGAGAGAAACAAAAGAAAAATAATCATATTTTTTTCGGCTTTTCTATTATTTTTCTTTTACTTTATAAAGAAAAATGTATTTTACTCCCGAAAGTTTCTTTAGGCTCCCTTTTTTTTTTTCTTGAAATATTTTTCCATAGCAACCCAACAATCAAAATTATTTTTCTCAGCACTTTCTTTTTTCTTTTTCACCATATTCTTGTAAAAGAAAAAAAATCTTGAATAAATATAATTATATAATTTTATTGCATTTTCTTTCACATAACATTCATTGCATTTAAAATGTTTTGAAAACTAGTACTCATCTTGCGACAAATGTAGATGCGAAAAAACACATTTCATCTAATTTTCTTTTGTTTCCGTATTTCACCCATTATAATTCTACGAAGAAGAGAAAATGTTGGGTCTCAGCCCTGTACAAATTGAGGCCACAGCCCGCTCGTGTTAGCAGATCAAGTTTAAGCACTTGTTACGTCCAAGCCCAATAGCTATAATTAACTGGGCTGGCCACAGTTCCGTCCCCTTTTTCCCAAATGAAAAGAAGATCTGAATATAGTAACTCAATCCCATTAAATATTGTCCAGTGACATGTAGCTCAATGGTATCAGTCTTTCTTCTTATGTGGGAGATCTCGTGTTTGAACCTGAATGACCTCCTTTGTGCACTTTATGTGTATTGTGTGTAATTTATTCTTCAACTTATTTGATTTGAGAATAGGAAAATATTAATTTGTTGAAATGATAAAAATTCATTATTTGTAATATACTCTAAAAAAAATCTCATTAAATATCATCATCAGTTAGTCCGAGCGATGGAAATTTAATTTAAAAAAATCTATTAAACCCAAAGCTCATTAAGTTATTAAACAACACAATTTTTATATGCAGGAAAGGTACTATTTTATTTTATAATATATTTCATTCACTAATCTCATTTTATGTTTGAAATGGCTATGTTTAGATTTTTGGATTTCACCGAAAAAAATGATACAAAGAATATTTTTTGTTTGATTTTAAAGAAAAATGAGAAAATATATCGTGAGATGCATTAAATAAATGTATATCTATTCCATTTATTTTATTACATTGAGAAAAAAATTCGAACATTTCACCCAAAAGAAAAATGGAGTGAAATTTGACTTTTCATGCTTTTCCCATTACGTTTTTTCCTCATGAAATTTCTAGATCCAAACACAATTTTGGATATCTGAAACATGAAATCAGATAATGCTTTTTCAATAAATAAATAAATAAAATCACAGTATCTTGTGAAGATTATTGGGGTTGACTTCTTTGGCATTCTTTCGCAGGTTCAAGAAAAAAGTTTGAGGGTACATCATATTCAACTGGCCCAGGAAGTGAAGGGAATAGTGACGTAAAATGGTTTGATAATTGATACATATTTGGTACAATATAAAGGTAATTATTGTATTATCAAATCATCCAAGACCAAGAGTATAAGTTGATGAAATTACATTTAAACCAGAATGGTTTACTCTTGCATTTTTGTACGTCAACTTTGCCACTATACTTAGTTATCACGGCTGAAATGCGATGATAGATTTATTTGCAGTACAAATTCTATATAAATGTTTAGACACTCCATTTCCCTAAAATTCCAAAAATGAAAAGGGCAAATATCATAATATCCCTCGTTTAAGTAATATATGCTTAAAATTTCTCTCTCTATGAGTCATATCGATAGGAGTGTTCACGAGTCGGATTGGTTCGGGTTTGAAGAGAAAATGAATCTGAACCAATCATCTTTAATTGATTTGGATTGGTTCGTGTTTTATAATTTTTAGTTCCCGAACCAAACTAACCCGATCGATTTAGATCGGGTTGGTTTGGTTCTGGTAATCGGGTTCAAGGAAGAAGAAGAAGAAGGAGGAGGAGAAGAAGAAAACATCAGTTGCAATTTGTTTAGCTCTTTCACTAGGAAATTAAGACAATCAAATTATTTTCAAAATATTTACCAAAACTCAAAAGCACACAATATTGCACCTAAACAATACAAGTCATAATTGTTATAAATTATATATTTCTTTACCGCAAATCATAATTGGCAATATAAAATAAAAAATCCAAATCTAAGTTGAACATTAAACATAAATATAAATAACAAAAGTCATAATTTTAACAAAAAAAATTATTATTTATTTTAATTAAATGATCGGGTTAGGTCGGGTTGGGTAAATGAATATGAAATCCAAGAACCAATTCAAATGTAAACGGGTTTGATCGGATTTTACCCCATCCAAACTGAACCAATTAGATTGGTTCAGTTTGTATTGTCGGGTTCATCGGATCGAATTGATCCGATGAACACCCCTACCTCTCGATATCGACTCTTACATTATTTTTTAATTAAAATAGCTAGGTCTATTAATTACCTTGAAACTCAATCAAAGGAAGAACTGGGAACTTTGATAAGATTGCTACAAATATTTTTCAAATGTTAGTGCTGTGAAATTTTATTTCATATAAAAAGAGTTAAGATTTTTGAAACAATTTATAAACTATTTTCACTTTTTACCTATCAAGGCACCTTTTTATAAGGATAGAATTTAGTGGAATGATATATTATGGAATTAGGGATGAATTTGGGTATAATCAAATAGTGCTGCTTGTGACGACAATCCTACACCTTTTCAAATTCTTCGATTGAAAACTTATAAAAGAGTCAGATATTTTGAGACAATTCTTCTTCATTGAACTTTTTATATTTAGTGAAGGATCCAATATTATCAAAAATCAATAAAGTAATTTTGTAGTGACGGTTTTAATGTCACCAAACTTCAACAAACTCATTTATGTTTTTGACAAAGCAATTCTTAGTTGGCCGTGAAATATGAATATGAAACTTTAGAATCATGAACCAAGATTGACTAATAATAATAATAATTCCTAGCTATGATGGTTTTTTAGCAACGGGCAACTTTGGGCATCATCTATGCAAATTATTGACCACTTGCTCGCGCATGGACACAACATCATTTCTTGCAGGTCTATAATGAGGTTGACTACTGGGCTCCCCTTCGAGTAATTTCATTATAATACTTGATGGTATCCGATGAAATTTTTGGTCCTAACATTTTTCCACATTGATTCTGACAAAATTTTAAATTTTTGACCAAATGTTCATTATTTATTGACACAGAAGATTGGCTCTCAGACAAAGACTCTCCATTCTCAAGCTAAGTTACATATTTATTGTGTTGGATTGGAGTGGATGGTATAAACTATAAAGTCAAAGTAAGGGGGAACAAAAGGCAGCCTCTTCAAAAAATACAATTATTATTGTTGTTGTTGTTGTTGTTGTTGTTGTTGTTGTATGTATGTATGCAGTCTTGTTTGACTTTGAAGTCAGATAAATATTTAGATAAAATTATGATCAAAGACAAACATGATCTATTGGGATGGGCCACTAAGCATACTAAGATGGGCCACTAAGCATAATGAGCTCAGTCAGCTAAAAATTCAATTAATATAAATACCAGCAATCACTGCAAAAAAGACATTGAATGACATATTAATTAACTCAATAGCTTTCATAAGACAAACACATTTTTTTGAAGTAGAAACCCATGACTTCACTATTTCTAAAATGATCATCGAATTCAAATTTTAACAACATCATATAGGCTTATAGTTAGGAATGGTGAAGGTATTTTTCATAAGATTTTCCACATTAAAATGCAAAATCAAAACACAGCATGATGAAAAATTATATGGAATACCACCAAATTGATTAAGTGGTTTTTGAAGTGGAGTATTAAATAAGAGAGGCAAATTGTTGTTTGGAGTAATTTATGTTGTCATTTTATGAGAATATTTTTTTACTTTTAATTATTCTTTTAATACGAACACATATCTAAAGTTGTTAGAGTTTAAATTTTCAGTTTTACATGTAAAAATATATAAATAATATTATTAAATCAATTAATCACTGATACTGTTCCTTTTAAGAGATTTTCATATTACTAATACGAATTTAAAAGTTTTATCCTAACAAATAGGAGGTTGTTTTCTTTATCCTATATTAGTTTTCATAGATATGAACTTTTGCTCTTAGGATTTGTGAGCTCCAACAACAAACTCTAATATTGTATCAATGCACAGTCAATGTTAGAAAGATGGGAACACTTGCATAGTTAATTAATGAAATCGACACACTAAAAAAAAAAAAAAAACCTTCTTCTATACCAATCCCCACAATCTTAAATTCCAAAAAAAAAAAAAAAAGACCCAAATAAATTATAAAAAAAAAAGAAAAAGAGAAACCCCCGAAACTCAAATATATTAACATTCAACCGTTGGTTTTTGTGGCTCGGGAAAATCCCGACCATCAACTACACCATCACCACCTGCCCCACCACCACTCCCGAGCAGTTTCCTCTTCGGCTTGGCCTCATGCAGCATAGACATAACATCTCTCATCGACGGCCGGTCAGCAGGATTCCGGCTCGTGCATAGTAATGCAACCCTAAGGAGTAGCATCATTTCCTCCCTGACCGAAGCACACGATGCACCAGCATTCTTATCCAACACATCGCTTAAACCATTTTTCATCTTGATTTTGGACTTCACCCAATCCACTATACTATTGCCATCTCCAAATTCCGAATCCACTGATCTTTTTCCGGTCAAAATCTCCATCAATACCACTCCATAGCTATAAATATCGCTCTTCTCATCGACTTGCAATGTGTAAGCATACTCTGCAACAATAAAAAAAAGTCAGATCAGATATGAAGGCTCAACTATTTTATGGTATAAATCTCCCACTAATATGAGATAATTTATTTTAACATGAGACAATTAAGTATCATTGAATTTATTTAGGACAAAAGTACAAAATGTGAAATTGTTGAAGCAAATGAGATAAGATGATGTCCAAAGTTTGAAGTTGAGTCCCAAGTCAAGGAATGTGATTATTAAAAGTTATAAACTGAGGGGCATTAGTCATAATTGGGTGTGGAAACTAATTGACAAAAATCTTGGTGGGTCCTTAGTATATGGAAAAAAGTGAAAAATTAAAGGGAAAGAGCACTTCACCCGCAGTAGTGGGAAATGCACTGAAACAGTAGTAAATCACGGCGACAAAGAGGAAAAGAAAGGAATGAAATATGCTGTGCTCCACCATGCATGCTTCTTGTTTACTCTATTGTCACACCAATTGTGGAGTGCCCTTGTACCTCAATTGCACCATCGTTATAGATTTGAATTTGAATAATTCTATACTAGGCCCATGTATGTATATATATATATATAAATATTGTATGAATATATGATAAGTGTTATTTTATTATAATTCATTTTTTTATAAGAGATTTTGTCGATTTAAAGAAAAGAGACATTTAACAGTATTACACAATATATCAAAATAGTTCAAATTAAAAAAATTTAATAGTTCTATTAAACTTGGTGTTTCATTATATATTCTACTTTATGATTATATAGTTTATTTGAAATTTTGTTATATATTTAGTATTTAATTTTGATATAAATCTAAATGAAAGGAGTGAGAAGCGGTGTTTTCGCTTGTTATAGAGTGTTATCTTGATTTTATACTTGAGAATTAGTAAAAAAAAAATATTTGATTGAGAAAAATATTTTGGCGCTAAAAAATTGGATATTGATTTGAATTTGAAAGGAACAATTTCTTGGTGGCATCTAGTTGAAGAATGATAATGAAGCACATATTATATGTTTAAAACGAAGGAACAAGACAAACCCATTATCCTTATCAACCGCAAAAGACAGTATACGCATCACATTATGCACGCAGCGGATATATTTCGTCACCCTACACAATGAACTTAAACTAACATGACCAAAACTACATATAATCCAACAAGAAAAGCATGCATCACCCCCTACCCCACTCCACCCCACCCACCCCCATGATCATAAGCGATATCAAGAATTTTAAAGAAGTTAAATAACATAAGCTATAAGTCCAAATTAAAAAAATATATATATAACAAAGAAGACAATGTAAACATACCTGGGGCAATGTAGCCATAAGATCCAGCAATAACAGACATTGACTCATCGCTCTGAATCAGTTTTGCCACTCCAAAATCAGCCACTCGAGCCTCCATCTCGGCATCCAGTAGTATGTTACTCGGCTTTACGTCGCGATGCACGATTACTGGATCACAATCGTGATGAAGATAACATATTCCTTGTGCCACTCCTAACGCAATTTTATACCTGATAACCCAATCGGCCACCAAATTGTCGCACTTATTCTTGCCATGCAATAAATCATCCAAACTCCCATTGGGCATGTACTCATAGAGCAACATTGTACATTGATTGTTACTACAACAACCCAATAATCTCACAATGTTGCGATGTCTAACATTACCTAAGACATCGACCTCGGCCAACACCCCCCTTCTTTTCCTGATCGTGTCCTTATTCTTCCCCCACAGCTTCTTAACCGCTATGATCTCGCCACCTGGCATCTCAGCCTTGTACACAGTCCCTGTGGACCCCATCCCGATGATCTTGTCAGTCATATTGAGGCACTCCAGTACATCATCCGCCGTGAAATTTAGCCTCTGAAACGCCGTCAATTTCCAGGGCCCGGCGTCCCGATGATCATTGGAGAATTTCCGACCATATGTCGCCTGGAAACAGCGGCTGCCCGCGATTAAAATGAACAGCCCGACGCCAAATGCTGCCGCCATAATCCAGACAACGGCCCCGGCAGTCTTCTTCGGCTGCTGACGGACTTCCACCGCGCCGGCTGTCAGCCCATCTGTCCGGCAAGGTTTCTTGAGAATTCCGCCGCAGAGCCCTTCATTTCCGATGAATGAAGATGGATGAAGACTTGAAAAAACGAAGCCTGATGAGGGCACGGGCCCCGTCAGCTGATTATATGAGACATTGAAATTCTCCAGGGTGCTGCAGTTGTTGAAATTCGATGGAATTGCCCCCGTCAGAAAATTGTGCGACACATCGACGTCGGTGATGGAAGGAAGAGCGGAAATCTCCCAGGGAATTATTCCTGTCAGAGAATTTATTCGTAAATTCAAAGTAATCAGCTTTTCACAGTGGCCAATGTCCCATGGAATGCTGCCGCTGAGATTGTTTCCGTCTAACTCAATCTTGTAAAAACTTCTGCACCCGATAAAATCAGGGATTTTTCCATTGAGATTAGCAGAACTTGCAGAGAAAACCTGTAAACTAGGGGCGTTCCATATGTCATCTGGAAGCTGAGAATTAAATGGATTTTCTGATATATTCAAGAACGCCAATTTCATCGCATTTCCAAGATCTTTCGGGATTGGACCAGATAACTTGTTCTTGCTCAACTCAAAGAAAGTAAGGTTCGGTAAGGAGCCAAACCCAACTGGAATCGAGCCATTAAGGTTGTTGTTTTGAATCCTTAAGCGGCACAAAGCTGTACAATTTACTAAGGAAGAAGGGATCTCACCAACAAATTGGTTCGAGAAGAGCATCAGTTTTATCAGCTTGTTGCCGAGGCAAAGATTTGGTGGGATCGGACCGGATAGCGAATTCGATGAGACATCAAGCCGTAGTAACTTAGCATTTGAGCCCAATTTTTGTGGTAAAATTCCTGTAAGAGAATTGTTCCATAGAGACAAGCTCTCCAAGTTCGGAAGCTCACCAATTCCTTCTGGAATTTCACCTGTCAACTTATTGCCCATCAAGGATAATGTGTTGAGCTCCTTCAAAGCTGAGAGCCCACTAGGAATTTCACCTGAGAGGTTATTATCTGATAAATCAAGAATTTGTAAGGATTCCATTTGAGCCCAACTCGCCGGAATTGATCCCGTAAAGTTATTCTTGAAGAGCAAGAGTATCTCCACCTTCCCCAATCTGCCTAACTCAGCCGGAAGATTGCCGGAAAGATTCGCCGATGAGATATCAAGGTATACTAAATTTGATAAACTTGAAAACTGTACAGGAAGTCCACCGGTGAAGGAATTGTAACCCAATTCTATATGCTCAAGCTGATTCAAGAAACCCAACTCAGCTGGAATTTGGCCCGTCAGCGAATTTCCCTGCAAGTATAGAGATTTCAGCCTCGAAAATTTTCCATAACTTGAAGGGATTTCTCCTTCAAAATAGCTGCCTCCGAGGTTGAGAAACTCGAGATTTTTAAGGTAAATGAGCTCTTCCGGCAAAGGGCCAGTGAAGCTGTTGCTGTAAGCATTAAGAAACGTGAGAGACTTGAGGTTAGATATGCCAGGTGAAAAACTTGAATTGAAGAAGTTGTGATTAATGTCGAGTGTTCTGAGGTTTGGGAGTTCAAAAATGGCCGCTTGTAGAGGGCCATCAAAAGAATTCCTGCTCAAATTTAAGTGATGCAAATGGGACAAATATCTGATGTCAGTAGGTATGCTGCCTGAAAGATTGCGCCCGGACAAGTCCAAGCCTGTAACTTGGTTTGTCCTGGGGTCGCATTTGATGCCGGACCATGAACACCAGCTGGGCTGCAAACCAGGCCTGGAAAATGCTGTTGTAGGATCCCAATCATGGAATGAGTTTAGAGGGTCTTTGAGGGAGGATTTTATAGAAAGAAGAGATAAAAGTTGGAGGGGCGGAGTCGAGGCAGCTGGGGCGGCGGCGGCGGTGGTGGGGAGGAGTGGTGATGATCTAATAAGAATCAAGAATGCTATAGGGAGGAAGAGGGATAAAAGTTTCATGGTTTTGTGGTTGAATTGTAAGAAATGGCTGAGAAATTTGTTGTGTTAAGAGAAGTAAATTTAAGGTGGGGAAGGTGTTTGATGGTTGGATTTGCTTTTTTGGAGTGCATGCTGCAGAGGGTTTTTCATGATGATTAGCTTCTCTTAGTGGGCTGTTTTTTGTCATGAAGAAAGAGAGGGAAATGAAAGAGGGCAAAAAAAAACTATGTCTCTTCTACTAGAAATACTCACAAACTTACAAGAATTAGTAGCAAAATACCAAGTAGTCTTTGTTTCTCTTTTGCTTTCTTCCTTTCATTCTCTCTACTCTGTATTTCTACCTTTGTCTGTCCCTCCTACTATACTTTTTAGTTTTCTTGGATTTCTTTTCCCCCTTTTTCTTTTGTTTTTCACCCCCTCCCCACTTTTCATCATTCCTTGTTTCCTTTATCTTTGGCCCAGCAGCAATTTGATAAATATGGGCACAATAAGGGCAATCTTATTTGTTGCAGGATCCAAGAAAGTGACCACAATTTCCCACCATTCCATTTCCACCCCCTCCCTCACAGTCTCTCTCAATTCTTGGAATAATCTGCTCCCTCTTTTCTTTTTCTTCTTTTTCTTTGTGTATTGGTAGGAGATGAAATTAAAGTTGAATTGGGGTCATGGGGAGGACCACCCCCTTAAGATTGTACACCAACCTTTTGGTTTAGGCCTAATGAGCCATTGGACTATATTTGTGGTCAATTGTATGATTGGTCAGGTCAAATTTAAATCTTCAACTTCAATTAGTACTTTATTTTTAGTTTATTATGCAGATATATACTAAGTGTATTATATATATATTTTTAAAAAGAATGCTTGATCGTGGATGAATTATATACACTTGACATGTATTCATTGAGCAGAGTAGAGAATGAAATACTAAATGAAATAGATAATCCAAAATGTTATTGACAATTTAAATGTAAAATGTTAATTTGTAGTCAGCTTCATGCATAATGATAATTATATAATTAATTAAACACAAACGATAATAATATTTTATACATATTGTCTTTTATACTTGGGATACCTTTAAAAATTGTGGCAGAGAATCAAAATAAAGTGATATAAATTGTCATTTAACTAACCTTAAAATGATAGTAAATATTGATTTAGTTTGAATATATGTTTTGATATTTAATAGCCTGCAAATTTAATTCATTTATTAGTAAGCTAATTTCAAATTAAGAAGCCATATATACTTCCAACCCCACAAATGTTTTTTGTAGTTTATATGATGGTAGATCTTATCTTCAAAATAAATTATTGAAGCTTTTAGATAAATAAGATACTAAAACGTATAAGATGTAAGTAATTATAATTTTATAATTAAAATAGTTAAGATTAAAGAGTCGTTATAATGTTATAATTAACTTAGAATTTTCTTACTCATTTAATTACAAGACCTTACAAGATTTTAATATCATAGTTTAGAATTTTATAACCTTCTTTAAAAAAAAAAAAAAAAACTTACCAAATATTTTTCTAACAATCTTTTAATTTTTTAAACATCTTATAAAATATTTTGAAAAGTTTATAAACTCATCCAAACACCCTCTCAGTTATTATATCAAGTATTTACAAAACCTGCACTTTATTTAAAAAAAGATGCTGAAATTGGGGTGGGATATTTTCGTATTTTAATTTTTTTCTACTTAATTTTAGAGAGTTAAAATAGAACTTGTAACCTTTTTTGGCTCAAATTCTAGTAAAATATTGAGAATTTTTTGAAAATAATTTTTAGAAACGCTCTTTAATTCTTGGCTACTTTAAGTCAATTTGACTTGGAGGTGGGGTGGGGGTTTCAAAATAATGGCGATTTACTTTGCATCATTAATGTAATTAAAAGCGCATTCCAGACAAGAAGAAGGTGGCTTTGCAGACAGACATTAATCATTCTTAATTTCTTTGCTTAACAAAAAAAAATGTGGAATTTTTTTTGCATACTTTCCTATATAAGTACTTCTACTTTGTGTAAAATATTCCATTTTTCTTCACATTTATTCCATTTGAATTTGAATTTGAATTTGCACCCACCAATGTTGTTAGAATTAAGGTTGTCGTTGGATGCAATAATCATGTCATATTAAGAAATTAATCATGGATTAAAGTAGTTAATTAATTAATTAGTTGATGAAAATAAACAATGTCCAAACGTAGAAAGAATTTAATTACGTTCACATTTCTTCACATCTTAAGTTTAAAATTTAAACAGTGTCGACATAAGTCAAATCAACGACTTTGAAAATGGTGGACATATAATTGGGAGGGAATTTGTATTTTGTTAATAGTATTTAAATTTAAATAATTATGAAAATCGATAGATGATATTTCTTATAAAGAAATAATAAAGTAATATTTTCATTGAAATGAGTCAATATTTTTTAAGGAATTTGGATTTGGGCAAAAAAAGGGAAAGTAAATGTTACATAATATACTTTAACTAATAATGGAACTACTAAAGTTGTACTCAATTAAGAATGCAAAATTATTTTCTTCGCCAAAATGGGAAAGAAAATTAAAAGTGTTTCCTAATAGTTTGCAGAATGGAGGTTTAACTGCCGAATTGTTTGTGTTTTAGAGCATTATTTTCTCATTTTACAGTATTGCGAAAATAAAAAATGCTAATATTTGTACCATTTTTAATGAAAACACCATCCACTTTCATATTCATATCTATAAAAAATCTATAATACTTACTAATTTAAAAATAATTAAAATCCACCAATTAATTAAAAATGAATTTTTTTTATCATTCCAAGACAATGAAACCCACATAAAATTTAATATTAATTTTTCATTACATCATCATCCACTAACTTATTAAATAATTGTTTTTTTTTCTATCTTTTCAAGATAATGAGGCTCACAATCAATTAAACTATAATAATTAGTACTATTACATTAAAATATTTACCACTATTACATTAAAATATTATTTTTAATCTACTTTTTTTCAAATCTTCACAATTCTTATCTAATCACATTTTCATTTCCGCACGTAAAATAATGATAAAGTAAAAACATATTCGGAAATGATGAAAACAGAAAATGAGAATGAAAACACAACCAACCTAAGCCTAAACCTTTTATTTTGTTTTTTATTGCATCTCCTATTCTATTTCATGAATATATGATACACGCATTAAATATTTTTTTATAAAAATATATAGTTGATTGAGAATCAAATACACTTAGTATAAATACAACAAATTAGAATAAAAGATGGAATAAGAAATAAAAGAGCGGGTCCAAGGTGGCAAAATGATGATTTTTCTTTATAAATTTAGAGTTAATTTGTTATGCTTTCCATGTTAAAAAGAATTGAGGGTATTTAGTAATATTTTTTAATAAGATCATATTTATAGTCTGTACTTGAAACGTAAAGAAAAAAATAAATGCTTTAGCATAATATTTATAAAGTATGATTGGTTTAAGTGCTTTGCATAGTGATGACATTTTCACCATACCTAATTTTAAGGGCAATCTTTTATATGAATGTTTAATATTAATTTGGGTATTTTGGGAGTGAATCAATTGGAGAATTTGTGTAGAATATTTTGTATTTGGTTTTATTGAGAGAAAAAAAAATCTACTGTACGTAAATATTTTTTCATTTAATTTTTTTATTAATAGTCACACATCAAAATTTCATATTATTATTTATAATATATATTATAGCAGTGTATTATTAAAAAATATATGTTTACATTAAATTAATTATTGAAAAATGCAAATATATTATTTTGATTGATATAATAATTGAAAAATGATCTAAAGTTCCTAATAATATTTTGAGAGAAAAGATATATTTTGAGAAAAAATATTTTATTTCAGTAGAATGAAATTTAATTATTCTTAGAAAATAATAGCAAACATTGTCTAAAATATTAACTATTTTGATATATAAAAAATATAATACATAATTTTTTTTAATTATACATGCACGTCAGAGGTTCGATATGTTCAAATCTCTGACTAAACCTTGTACTATACATAAGTACATATATTTAACACACGGATCTCAAATTTTACTTAGTACAAACATAATAAATGAGATAAAAAGGTATGGTATAAAAAATTTGTGGTACTTGGGAAAGTGTTAGAGGATAATATATTATTTTTTAAGAGTATAATTCCTAAACATTCTAAAATTTGCATCTTTTTATTTATGTTGGATCAAAATTAACAATGGTTACCTGCGACCCCGCAATGTAGATTGTTAGATTAGGATCCATGCCAATATCCCAAGTTGGTACTGAATTTTGAAGTAGAAGGTCCGTCTCAACATATTTATACCTCAAATCTTGTGATGTCAAAGATACTTTGTATTGATTCTCCGCATTATATTATTCATCATTTGACCATTCAACCTATGTTGATTTTAAGCATTGGGAGGCTTCACAAGGGTCATCCATTGATTCTAAGTTCTTAACATATTTTGATTACAGATTTATACCTCATATCCATCTTATTCGAGCTAACTTAGACAATACGACCTGACGAACATATCATATAAATTTTATCTGAATAGATCTGTTGGACCATCTCAAGTTAAATTAACAATACAATTTAATTTTATAGGGGTGTGGATAGAGAAACAAAAATGTGCCATGTTTTGATAACATTGAGAAAGTAGGGGTGTGGCTTTGTGGCTTGAAATAGAGGGCTTATGGCGCAATGTTATAAAAACTATATGCTTTATTCATAGTTAAACCCATGTGTCACTATCGTTTTCAACACATAAAAATATAAGATTCTTTACTCATTTAAAATGATTATTGCATCATACAAAATAAAATTTTGAACTATATATCAATTATATCTTCAATTTAAGTCTAATTTCAAAGTCTCCCTCAGTATAAAATAGATTATTATTATTTATTTATACTATATAAAAAATTAAATATTTTATTATTTATCAATATAATTAATATTAATATTATGAGAATATACATAAGAATAACATGCCACGAAAACTAATTTTTGAAGGACAAGTGAGCTAACGTTATCCGGTAGCAACTCCTCAGTTTCACAAACACAATAGAATCGAGAAAATAATAATGATAACAATAATAATAAAAAAGAGAAAACTGCTGAAAGACGTAACATTAACAAATTGGGATTTTGTTTCAACTTTCTTTGCTTTGTTCTCCAAATAATGTTGTTTGTTTTCTCCCTTCTTCTTCTTCTTCTTTAAATATTGATTGAAGCAATACATTAGATATCCTGACACTGCATAAGTTATGGTGGGGAAATTCAAATAATTGGTTGGTTTTTTCAGAATCTTATTATTAAAGAACTAAAAACAAGTCTATAGTTACTAGGAAAAAAGAAAAAAGGAAAAAAAAAAAAAAGGGGTCTATAGTTACTTGAAAATAAACGGTTTTGTGAGAACAATTATCTTCGTGATGGGCAACCTGATTTCAAATAATTAACATGAATTTGTGATGCATTGATCGAAGATGTTTCTTAATTATAGTAAAAAATTAATCGTTTGAACTTTTGTTTACATGAAAATGTAATGTTTATTGAATGCATTTTTCTTTCTTTTTTCAATTTGAGAAATATTACGTATACTGCAAAGATATGAATGTATCGTGTATGCCAAGTTCAAAAAAATTGTAATGATTGGAAGGCCCATGAGGTTTCAATTAGACAATTGATAGATAGAACACTAAGACTCACGAGAGACCATGTATAGATCTTCAATCCATTATAGGGAATTATATCCAGACCACGTATAGATCTTAAATCCATTATAGGAATCATATCCACTTTTTCCATCTTCTAAACATCTCATAGTGATTCATTTGAAACATGTGATAACTTTGTGAGAGAAAGGAACGTGTGATGACTTTGTCACAGATGGATTCTATCTCGCAGCAGAACACATGTATGCCGTGATGGCATCTCAGGTTCTACCCAACTTTCGATCTGCCAACGTCCATCTCGAGTCTTTCTGATGACCCGTTACTCATTTCAACCCAATAGCTTACTAGCATGAACATATGAATGCCTCATAATACTAGCATACTCACATATTCCGAATGCCCGTATTCGCCGGAGGCTCGCATCCATCATGCTGAGCGTGCTTTCTCAACGGTCTCTTACTAGCCAGCATGCATGTTCTTAGTCTAAGGTCCCTTACATGCATCTCTTGATGGCAAAGGAGCAATCTCACTCCGTACCGGCATTGAGGGTTGCTCGCGTGTCTACTACACAAGCCTTGTGCTTGTCACTCGCTCGTAGTGGTTAGGTTGTGCTATAGCACCCTTAGTTTGTATCTCGCTCGAGCTGGACCATATGTAAGTCCAAGGCTCATGTGATGTGCCATCATCTTATATTAGTTCCGCAATGAGCTTTGGACTTCATTTCCCACACGTTATCATCATGCTTGAACTTGCCCACTATGCAACGTCGCCCTATGATCGCATGTCTTAAGCTAACGGATCCCAGTAGCAAGGCTAGAACCTATAGCGCCTGCTTTGCTAGTTAGTTCACGAGACATTTAGGTGCTTGTCTCGATCACTCAATTGGCCTTGAGGTGTTGCCCCATAATTTTTTAAGCCCGCGGAGCAATACGCTTCCGCCTTGCAACCTCTCGGCACCTTTCCGAACCCAACATTGACTCTCTTGGCTCCATGCAGCCCATTCAGTTCCCAACCCATTCGAGGACTCTGAACACTCATTTGAGATATCTGGAGCAGGCCCTTGAAGGTTTCCCTTCACCTTCAAGGAGTTGCTTTCTTGGTGCCATTACATCATGGAGAGGACCGATCAATGCCCATCATTGCATGCCCACCATCCCTTAGACATACATGTCCCTCTTATAATAGGCTTGGAGAAAACAAACCTTTTTGCCCACAATAGACATTGAAATGCCAAGGAGGTATACATTTTTGTAACTCCCTCTCTCGAATTCCAAATCACTTGCCTCTTCAACTGATGGATAGATCCTGGCTTCTATATTAATTCTAAAAATTTCCAGCCCCGTCCGACTCTCCATGGAATAGAAATTGTCCTTGCAATAAACTAGAATTACAACAATGCCACTACACTGCCACACTCCAAAGATCCATATGAAACCATCTTCTGGTGAAACTTGTTGAAAACATTCCTAACACGCTACTGAAATAGTTTCACAAAACTTAAACTCCAAGGCACTTTGCTCAATGCCTCTTCACGCTACTCGCGCACAAGAGATCGCTCTCGGTCAACTTTAATGTTCGGTGGCCAAACGGACATGGAATGACTTCAAACTTGGTGGGAAACATCCTCATAACTTAGAGAATATGCCATTAAAATAGTTTTGCAATCCACACCTCGTAAGAGTCTTTGCTTATGGAACGTTTCTGCCTTCACTCGTTAGCCAACAATGCTTTGTTGCTCTAATGCCTCTTTAAGTCACGGTCGCCACATTACTCCAAGGTGCGACCCATGACATCCTCACCCACTCAATCCGTTGATATCCTCATTAGCACATACACAAGGACTCGAAGTGTATTTGGTGCCTAAACTCAACTCTAGTCATTTTCGCACCGGATGAATGGTAGCTCCTCTGAGCTCTCAAAACTGTGCCCTTGCACAACTTGATTTGTTCCTCTGAATGATTCCCTCAAGCACAACTCAGAAGAAGCATGCATAGCTGCTCGATGATCACAAAAAAAAAAAAGGCCCTCAACACGGTTAACTCTGCTTGATTCAAATCATGAAACGGGAAGTGAACGTGCAATCTCCGCACTCTCCCCCACTAGAGGTGTTGCCGCCCTCGGCAAACAGACATCTTCTTCAAGTGACTACCCTTAGCCAACTCTGCCCAAAACTTGAGACTCGGGGCCTCTACTCAATCTCAAACTCGGCTATTCAGACCAACTAACTCTACTAACCAACACCGCACAAAGAACCCAATGCTCCACTAAAAAACTGCTCATGGAGCCTATTGCTCTGCTCAATTTTGCATATATTGCCTCGTGCCCCTCTTAACTCCCATACTCAATTGCCCCTCTCAGAAATTCCTAAACCGCAGAGCCCATATATCGGTGTCAAATTCCTTTGAAGAACGTCTCCAATTTAGCTCAAAACAGGTCAGTAGGCTCCCCCCACTTAAGCTTGGAGCAAGTCTCAACTTAACTGCATTCAAAATGGGATCCACTTGTCACAGACGGAAATTTATCTAAAAGAAATTCACTTTTGGAGATAATTTAAAGTTGAGATATGTGTGGGCATTTAATTTGTTAGAATTATCAAACTTGAGTAATAGAATAATTCCTTGAAGACAATTTTAAGATCATCCATGAATGTTTATACTAACCCTCCTCTCCCCCCCTTCCCCCAACCCCCCAAAAAAAAAATACTGAAAGAAAAGAGATATACTTCAAAGGTTGATCAATTTACTCAAAAGAAATATCAACTTTCACACAAATAATACTAACAAAAATTATTACTGACAACATATAAAAGTAACAATATCGATCTTATCAACAACGATACATTTTAAATGACAAGAATATTTGTGCTTGTCACATAAGAATTTAACAAGTGTATAAGTGTAGATTTATGTATAATTGTCTCTATTTGCAATTTAGAAACAACACTTCCCACTATTAAATATATATTAAAAAATTATTATAAATTATTAATTTAGTATTTTATTTAATAGTTTATCATTGATATTACTTTCTCCTGTGTATTTACCTACTTTGACATGCTTAAAACATACAAAAGTCAAATTTAAGCATCATTTTAGCCTCAATTTTTTTTTTAATTTATACACACGCACATCGGGAGTCCATTAGGGCTCGAACTCCCGACCTCCCACATTATGTGGGAGACTAATGCCGCTGGACCACGGGCCACTCGGCATTTTAGCCTCAATTAATAACGCTTTTAACCTCACTGGAGCGCCGGAAGTGCTTTTATATATAATCCCAAATCAACTATCTATTCAAATAAAAAAAAAAAAGAATTAAATAAACAGAATAGAAATAATAAGAAAGCGAAAAACCGGAAATAAACTATCAAAAAAGGAAAAAAGAGCAACAGGAATAAATCAATAATCTGTCCAAAAAAAAAGGAAAAATGAAAAAGAAAAAAAAAAGGCAACAGAAATAAAAGGCGACTATTATTGACATTATTCTGAACGAAAGCACTAGAAAAGAAGAGTTTTCTCAGGCTTTAATCGTGTCCGTCAATTCACAGCGCGTGCACGTCACCATCGGCCGAACTTTTTCTTAAGGATATTAACGGGATTGGATCAAATTTAAATAGTTTCAAACTCTGTCCTATTTATAGCAAATTCCGAAACCACAAACAAATATGCATAAATCTTGAGTTTTAATTTCTCTACTCACAAAAAATTTAATAATGCATTTCTTATTTATTAATTATTTATGTACTCTGTGATTTGTGTTTATTTATATATACAAGTAACTTTGGCTCACTTTATGCGCATGCTAAAAGTTTTATAGTGTAAAATATATAATAATATTTATTTATTTTTCTATATAATAATATAACTTTTTAATAATTTCAATTTATCTATTTGAATTTAAAAATAAATAAAAAAATATGTTAAAGTAACTGTAATGAGGCATAAGGTGACAATAGTGAGTTGAAAATAATTAATTATAATAATAAGAACATAACAATGATAGTATTTTAAAAAGATTAATCACTCGTAGGCACATCAACGAGGCAGGTACTTTTTATAAAGTATATTTATATAACATACTTATATTATATAATATATATATATATATATTTACACGTAAACATAAATATAATATATGCTCATAAATGAAAATAATAATTTAAAACAAGAAATATTTTACAGCTTCATTATATAAATAAGTTTGGAAATTTTTATTTTTCAGAAACTAAAACATGCACATATGCTTTTGTGAATGCTTAAGTTTTTTTATTAATTACTAAAACTTTTTAATGCACATTCAAAAAATTATGGTGATACTGTTTTTTAATTATATTTTTTTAATCTATTCAAAAAAATTATAAAATAAATTTTATAAGTCGAAAGGGTCTAATCACTAAATTTTATAGTCATCCCAGCCCTGAATCCATACAAATCTTGAAAGATCAAGTCTTAATTTTCATAATTAAACCGACCAAAATCAATTAAGTTATCATACCTTCACTTTTACCCCTTTTACTTTTTACAGTTTTTTTGTCGTCTAAGTAATTAGAATACATTGAGTCATGCAAACGCAGCAATTTTAATATTGAATATGTAAGATAGATTTATATAATCAGTTAAACCCTTTAGTCCAAGGCTAGGTGATAATTTCACTTTCACAATCAGCTTTAATGTCAACATCATTTTTCGGCCAGGTGAATTATATTGATATTATAATACTTTAAAATGTATTTATGAAGTAAAATAAAATATAAAATATAAATTATAATAGCGAATTTGATCCATAATACATGAGATTTGACTCATTTAGGTGCTATTCAAATTGTGCTACAATTTATATACAATGATCAAACAAATTATGTACCACGATATCTAATTTTATTTGATCAAACTAAAGAAGCTTGCAGTACGAGTAAAAGAAAATCATATATTTTTTTGAATAGTTGATGATGCAAATAAAACTATTGCAAAGGATAAAATAGTCTTTTATGCACATAATACAATGTTTATAGTGTGGGAAAAGAATTCAAACCCGATTCATGTATGGTACAAGCAAATATGGGATGACAGTTTTACCCGACAAGGATATAATAATCAAGTTCTCTTAGGATCTGCGGCTTTTTATTATGATCGATTCGAACTAAGTTCCCACCTAGATTACAATTCATTTTCTTAGCCATATATTCAGTGCACATGCCATATGTTTGCCCCCAAGATTTGAAGTGACAAATCTATACAAGCACAATATTATAAATACTATCACTAAGGGTTTTTCTGACTAATAGATCAATTTTCTCTTGACTCCGACTCAATTGATAACCTCATATCATGGTTTAAATATTGAGTCTCTTTTACCAAATCTCATCATTCGACCTATACATAGAATCAAGTGAATCTAAATTAATTATTTTGGATCGAGCTTGTTCTTTAGCCAGATTAGCATAATTAATCCTTAAGAATGAAAATTTTGAATGAATTAAATGCAATGCTTTTAATTCATTCAAAATTATTGAATTATACAGAAAAAGCTTGTCCCTGTTATCTAATTCTTTACAATAAATTAAATACATCATAAGCCAACAGTACTACAAAAGTCATACAAAAAAGTGCAATGCTTTTAATTCATTCAAAATTATTGAATTATACAGAAAAGGCTTGTTCTAATTTTCTCCACGAGGAAAAGTCGTGCATTAATTCTCAATAGAGCCCACAATTACTTCTAAATACACACCCCAGGGGAAGGGCAAAATGGGAAATGACCGTTTCTGAAACGGAGCCAGTTCTTTAATTGTAGAAGCCCAGAAAGAATACTGGCCCATAAGGTCCTTTCCTTGGACCTTGGGGTGCGGGGCCCATTTAATACTTTTGCCCCCTTCAAACCTACAGCAAGACCGGTCCCACTCTCTTTTCACGTACCACCTGACACGTGTCACCCCATGCCTCGCTCGCGTGATGGCCCTGATCCCTATTTTTCAAAAGAACTGTTTTCGCTTACTCATGAGGTTGGATTTTGGTGCTACACTTATTATTATTATTATTATTTTATTTTATTTTATATTTTTTTTGTGACAATAAAATTCTTTTTTTGAATGTTTGAATTTTTTTTTTTCTTCTTTTGAGTTAAATTCATTTTACTCTCTTTACTATGAAGTATGTATCAAATATCATCATCTACTTTCAAAACCTTCAAATACCCCCTCAAATGCATCTGCTATTAGTAAAATTGCTAACAGTGTCAAAACTCTACAGTAAATTACTAACTTAATCTAAAAAATAACTAAATACATTAAAACCTAAAATACATGACTTTTTTTTTCTGTGTAGAAAAATTATCTTTGGTATCTGTACTACCAAAATCTTTAAATACCCCACTCAAACTTTTTTGTCGTTAGAAAAGTAATAGTTATTTGGCTAATGTAACACTAAAATTATCTTCTCTTTACACATATGATCATTGAAAAATTTTATGTCTAATATACCATTATAATATTTTATGTCTAAAATATCATTATAATTTACTATATAACACTCAAGTTTCTTACTTTCATTTTAGGATTTAAAGCATCATCTAACTCCTAATTCAACAAAAATATTAAATCATTTATTTATTTTTTTAAAACATTAAACAACTCCATTTTAATATAGAACATATGTGACCAATAAAATAGAGCTTGCTTCTGCGAAAAAAATACATGTGACCATTATATATATTTCTGTTTTGTAACTGTTTGTCTAAAATTTTCCAAATCTGCATTCGTTTTGGGATATAAAAAATGTATAATAATATGTAGGATTTTGTTATATTTCACTTATAATTTATCTTTATTTTGTAAAAAAATTTCATCTATCATAGATTTTTATGCTATTTAGTTATTTTATGAGGTTAAATCAGTAATTTACTGTAGAGTTTTGACACCGTCAGCTATTTTACTAACGGTAGTTGACTTTGAGGGGGAATATTTGAATATTTTTGGTAATACATGGGGGATATTTGACACCCTTAAGAGGGATATTTGAAAGTTTTGAAACTAGAAGGGGGTATTTGATACATACCCCATATTATATGGGAGTAAAATGAATTTAACCCTTTTTTTATGATTGTTTTGTGCCCAATGAACTAATAAATACTTGAACCATAATTTACATACATCAAATATATATTTTTTGAAATGTCAAAAATACATAAATGAATGATTATTAAATTTAGGGATAAAAACATATTGCCATATAAACTATGCATGTTTTCACAATTTGCTAACTAAACTTTTTTTTTCTGTGGAACATTACTATCCAAACTAAACTTTTTTTTTCCATCTTACCATATACAAACAATTTTTGGTGGAATATTATGGAAAAACTTCGTTATATCAATGCCAAAAGCCTTCATTTTAAGGTATTATAATCAAATCTTCTAATTTTATAGATATAATAGTTATCTCCTTGGTTTAACCTTGCTAAATCGTAAAATACAACGAATTTTTTTCATTGTATTTTCAAGTATATATCCTGTGATAATTCAAGTTTAAATAGATTGTCTTTTAATAAAGTAATAAAAAATAACTTTAGAAAAGCCTATGGCTGCTCCTGTAATGGAATACCATGAAATACTTTACCAAAACTGGTTCTTGGATTGCAAGATGGAAAAAAAAAAAAAAAAAAAAAGAAGTTAAAATAATAAAATGTCACAAAAATAAATTTAGTTACCAAAGTGTAAAGACGCACATAGTTGAATGGCAAAATATATTTATCCCTTAAATTTATAAACATAGGAATAAAACAAAATAAGTGCATCTTAAGAAAGTAAAAATAAGATATGTAATTTTTAAGTACGAATAGTTTTCTTGAGATTGGTAGCGTTTTTCATTATTATACTAAATTGGTATGATACTTATTATATTTTAGAAGTGGAGATGAGAACTTGTGTACTAGAAACACACTAGCACACATATACTTCAATTATTTATGTAAAAACATTAATTGCATCATTCATTATATTAAAATTTCAGATTATAATTTAATTTAATAAATAATTCTAAATAAAACATATATTTTAAAAATAAAAAATTATTATTAAAATAAATACTACCTCAAAAAAGTTTGAGTTGAACCCAAAATGTCGTTTTAATTCATAAATCTTTGGTGTCAATCTTACCACTAAACAAGACTTCATTGTTAGTATTTTTTTCCCCCTTTAAATGAACTCCTTATATTTACGGCTTAAGCACTTTAAAATTTTACTTACATAATTTCATTTAATGTCGTAATTCAATCATACTAAAATATAATTGAATTATTTTTATATCACTCAATATAAAATATTTGAATATATATGAAGAAAATAACTTGTGCACACCATTTCTAACAAGTGCTTCCTAAAAATTGGAATAGTTGGATGAAAGTATGATTTTCTAAGAGTGCATTGTCCCTTCCAAGGAAGATAAAAACATTACATTTTTTCTAAAGGGTAAAATTAGTCAATTTCCAAAGAAGGAAATGGACTTGCACACCACATAAAAGTCCAAAATTCGAACTGTCTCAATTTCGTTATCTGAAGTGTCGTCATCACTGATCAAGATGTGGGAAACTTCATTTGTCTCTTTTGCTCACTGTTGACTGCCTCAATTTTAACAATGAAACCAAATTTTATTTTTGGCTCCTCAAAGTAATAAAATTAGTACAATTCTAAGAGTAAATTTTAAGATAATTTTGAAGTTTGTGTTCAAGGGTTATATATGAATGTAGATTTTTTTTTTTCAAAGAATATAAAATACAAAGATATGATGTCTCTTAACTCTTTTGTCTGATAAAAATTTATCGGTGTTCGAAATTCTATTAAAAATTAACTTATTTAATACTTTTGACAATTTAAAATTTTTAAAAAAATTATCTAATTTATAGTCAACAATATGTTCTTTTTTTTCTTTCCTTATAGTTAAATGATTTTTTTTAGAGAGTATTATAAATGACGAAATGTTATTATTTCAACAAAATAATGTATTTCTATTTTCAAATCAAATAAATATCTGTTTTCAAGTCAAATAATTAAAGTATAAATTATACAAAAAGCACATAAAGTGTACAACGCGCATATTACGGATTGAACACAATACCTCCTACTTAATAGGGGAGACAGATGCCAACACAAGCCATTGGACATAGCTAAGTGATTCACATGTTTGTATCTTGTCGACTTAGTCCAAATTAACTCACGAATGGAATAAAATCAAAGAACAGGTTAAGGCATCCCGACGAGAGCACAAACATATATGCTCAACTTAGTGGCAGTCATGGCGAATGACTAATTGGTCCAGTGACAATGTTTGTCATACTTATATATGTGAGGTTTGATATTCGAATCTTAATGAACTCTAATTGTATTTGCATACATAAAAATAATAGTAGAGATGGTTAAAAAAACTGAAAATTATTATCAAGTAATATTAATAAAACGAACGATTTACAGTAATATATGAATAAATCCAAACTAGGACGGCAAAAGTAAAGTAATTATTTTCCCCAAAAATTTTCCATTATCTTGTAATATGCCAAACGAAACATAAAGTTCTTAGGTACTCATAAGAGAATTTTAATTTAGACAAAATCGAAAAAGGGTTTTCGTAGATGGAATGATTGTGTCAATGTTTTCATTTGTAGTCTATATGTGATGGGCCAAAATAATATGATTTAATTTGAAAGGCAGTGGAGGCACATTGATCGAGGTATCCATTTCATTTGGTCTCCCAATACAGTGGTGACTGTTCATAAAATGGTAGCCCACTATTTAGAGGGAAGGAAAATTTGCCAAACACCAACCATGTAATTCAGTGATGGAAAATCTTTTTTCCTCTTCTGCTTCCAAATATGCAACATCTTAAACTAGTCTTTGATTTTCAGTAAATATGGAAATCAAAATTGTTAAAATTCAATTTTCTCCCAATAGGGAAAGACCGACCCTTAATGAAAAATACTTTTAGTTTTCAACGTCGTGTGAAAAATAACATCTTTTGTTATTATGATCGTAATTGGATATATAAATTTGATATAGATATAAATTATATATTATTTTTATAGTAATATATTTGTCGAGTGATTAATTGACTTAATAACACCATCATCATATTTGTATGTGCTAATCATTGTGGTTTTTTATTCTTGCGTGCATAAAAATATACATTATCCATATGATTTATTTTATATGATATAAAATATATTATAGAACTAAAATAGAATATATATATATATATATATGACCGGTTTTCGAGGATTGTAGTAGAAAAGTAAGAAAAGTAGAGAGAGAACATGAGAATATGCGGATAAATAGTTATTGCGCGGTTACCTTTTTTTAGGAGTATAATGCTATTTAAGACCCTAATTTTTTTTTCTAACTATTAAAATATTTAAGGGTATAATAAACATGTCATAATTTGATATAGCACTTTGAAAACTATCATTGCGCTTGCGCCTTTGAACCCTCAATGTGCGTCTATGTATAAATATAACAAAGACCAAAAAATGTGTATGGCATTCAATGTTCAAATTCAAATGATCTTATGTGTGTATGTGCACGTGTTTATAAAAAAACACTAGATGAATTTTCTTTGAATGTCATATTAGCTTCTTTTTAATTTGAATTAAAAATAATATAATTATTAGTCAAAACCATTGAGAGAATTATGATGTCTAAAATCCTTGAGTCTGAAAATTTTAGGTATTATCGCTATAGTTTGACTCCTCTAGCATCTGATTGTGAGCATCTTTCAACTAGATAGTTACCTACTCGTACATTAAAAAGGGTCAAGCAAGCCAATAACAAAGTAAAGAGTGCTTTTGAAGGGATCCAAAGAGTTGCTTCATGTGGAAAAAGGAGCTGTGAGTAAGATAATGAAATTGTGTTAGTAAAAAGATGCAGAGGTGTATCGTAATTTTAATTCAAATATAAAAAAATTTGGGAAATAAAAGTTTATTTGACTTTTGAAGCTCACATCGACAAACAAAAAAATGTTATTAATGCAATTTAGAAAGTATGAGCTGTCGTTGTTTAAGGATAAGATAACACATATTTTAGGTCAGTGATTCTAATAATCGCATGATACGCAATGTTTGAGAAATCGGACCGGTGATTAAATCGGTGGCCTTATTGGTTACTCGTTCAACTGGTGTGACGTCATAATTATATTTAATATTATATAAGTATATTAGAAATATAAAAAATGTAAATATATATATATATGTAAAGAGAAAAAAAAATAAAAAAATTGCCTAGTATTATGAAACTTTCTCCAAACTCTATTCCATAATAATATCCATACATCAATTTAAAGTATTAACTCATGAAATAAAACTTGCTAGAAAATATCCTTATAGAATTTATTACAACTTACAAAAACAATAAACACAAACTCAAATAACATAAAAGTTCCAAATATAAATAAAAAATATTTATTTAATTAGTTTTTAATTTTATTTTTTTAAAAAATAAAAACTGGTTTTTTTGAAAAACCGGTTCACCGGTTGAACCGATTTTTTTATAGGTTCACACCGGTTTTTGAAGCAACTGGTTTTATATATCAAATCGGATCGGAACCTTGATCGGTTCCCAGTCGAACCGGTCGACCCGACTGGTCCGATCTGATTTTTTAATCATTGATGATACGTGACTAATACAAAAAAAAAAAAAGTTAATTTTATTGCACTGTATATTTAATATTATATAATTGTAAGAAAATAAAATGATATGTGAGGATATTGAAGTTAAACAAGGGAAGTAATTATATATAAGAGAAATTCATTGGTATGGATAGATACAAATAATTAAATTGTATTCCAACCTTAAATTTTAATGAAAATGAATAATTATATATTAGAAGTGAGAAAAAAAAAATTAATTTCTCATCATTATTTAATTGAAATTCAAAATCCTAATATAACCTTAAGAGACTTTATGAATTCTAACTTCTAAAAAAAATATTAGAGAATAAATTAAACATTAAATAATTTTTCTTTTTTTTATATTCTCCTTTTTTTTTTCTTTTTTTTTAATACTTCCCCCATTCCATGGACACAAAGTAAGGAAAAGACAGACATACCCATCTGCAATCAGTCGTATGAAATAGGAAATTTAGTGATTGACATATAGAGTGACGTTCAATGGGGTTAGTGGAGGACAAAATGATTAGGGTTTGAAGGGCAGTGAAGTAAGCATGTGAAGCTCCCACTTATAAGTCAAGATACTTCACTATGTTCAAGATTTTTCTAGGCAACCTATGAACATTGTTGACTAGCTATTATGGTACAAATAATTTGAATTAAGAGTCCAATTTTGGACATCCATCGATTTAACTGTCACAGAACAATTGCTAGCCAAAAATAAATTAGATATTTGTTAAGAAAAGATTTCGTAGCTATAATTATATAAACTTTTTATAACAAATATGATTTTTTTTAAAGATAATATAAGTAATAAATTATTAACCATTCATCTATGATTGTATTCGTAGATAAATTGATAACAAAATAGTAAGTAACGATGCAAAAATTATCATTAATTATGTATATTATGTGACAAAAAATTCAATTTTGTTACCTTAATGATTTTTACAAATTAAATAGTGACAAAAATAATGTTTACAAATTAAAAAGTAACAATAATATATATATATATATATTTTCTCTCTATTTTCAATATTACTATCTCTCACACCACTTATAACCTACTAAAGCCTGTACAATTATCTATATATTTTTCTCTCTATTTTTATTATTATTTTTTTCTACCACCTACAAATTACTAAACATATGCAGTTATTACTTTTCAGATGATTTATTTAAATACAAATTTATTTTTAACTCATTTTCTCCTACCATCTATTTAAATTTTAAAAATATTAAAAATAAAAATAAAAACATAACCAAATGGCTCTTAGGGATGGAACGATAATTGACATAAGTCATTATGATGATGACTCAAAAATAGGTTTTACTTTTGTGATTAAAAAGGTTTAAAGGACAAATAAGGGATCCATGCCATCTAAATTAACACAAATCACTCCTTTTAAACCTCTCTTGAAATTCATTAGTTGGTCGCCTTCTCCAAAAGACAAAAACAAACAAACAAGTGTCAAAAGTATTATGTTAGTGATAAAAACTAAAGTAACAATAAAAAAATTATCACTAAAAATAAATATTAAGTGAGGATGACTATTAGAATATAACTAATGATATTTTAAACGATGATTAATGATTTTTATAGTGATAAGGCCAAATTATTAAGTTGTATTATTGAAATTAGTTGTATATGGATAGTGATAACCTAATGACAACAGAAATTATTACTATAATTTGTGACAAAATTTTTATTATTGCTTTAGATATGTTTTTGATTGTCAATAATAACAATTTAGCTATAATTTTTATTACCAGTTAACTTGTTAAAGTCATTGTAGAGACATAAATAAAATTTTTAATCACTTAACATACGTAATTAATGATAACGTTTATATTATTATTTATTATTAGTATTTTTTATGCAGCAAAAATAAAAAGAATTAAGGAAAATAACAAAGGGGCTTTTCAAAAGGGTCCCATAGTTATCATTGCATGTCAAATTCTATCATTTCATTGTTGTTAAATAAAGAGGCTTTATTGTGAAGAATGAAGATAAATATGAAAAATCCGCCCCTCCACATGTATTCATGGTATGTGAAGATATGGCAAATAGACAAACCAAATGATTTAGACCTTCTAAAGTAAACATAAAAAATGGAATAGAAACTAAACTCAACATGTTTGGAAATTCACCCTAATTACAATACGCCTTATGCTAAATCGAAAGCAATCTAATTAGCTTTCTTTTTTAAAAAATAAAATAAAATTCTTTTTCTAACAATTGAAATCTTTTTTCCCCTTTTTTTTGAATTTAGGTACTCATTAAAATTAAAATGTGATAATTCTTTTTTCAGCCCTTCTTTAAAAAAAATAAAAAATTATTAGAGCTAGCAATTCCCATCTTAAATTCCTTGAATTAATGCTGCATCTAGACACTACAAGAAAAATAGTAGAAGATAACAAGCGACAACGTAAAAATTGTCACTAATCATATATATTAAGTGATAAAATTTTTTATTGTATCACAATAAGAATTTATACAATCTCAATAGAGATAAGAATTACATTTTAACTGTCAATATTAATAGTTAGTGTCAAATTTATACTGACAACTGACACTAAAAACCATATCACAAATCATAGAGACAATTTTGGTTGTTATTATATTGTCATTATACACGTATTATTAGTTATCACTAACGACAATTTAATACATTTTTTTGCTACTATTAAGTCATATTGTGATATATAAAAATTATTATCAAATTTTTTTTTTGAGAGAGCATTATAAATGATAAAATGTTATCCTTTCAATAAAGTAATATATTCATATTCTCAAATCAAACAAATCCCTATTCTCAAATCAAATAATCAAAGAATAAACTAAACACAAAGCACACAAAGTGTCCAACACGCTCATTATGGGTCCAACACAAGACTTCCAACATAATAGGGGAGACGAATGTCACTTGGGCTACAAGCCACTGGGTATATAAATTATTATTAAATACATAATAAAAAATTATTGTCATTTAATATATATATCATTAATGAAACATTTTCAAATTATCACTAATTTGTTTGCCACTATTATATATATATATATATTTGTAGTAAGAGTTTGATACCATTTGGTGTTTTAGTCAATGGATAAGAAAACACTAACCAAAAGTATTCTTCCCCTTGAATGATCTAATTTGCATTTTATTTTATTTTTAGATACTTTTCTTATTCTTTGTCTTTTCTTGATTAAAAACTTAAGGTTCAAACACAAGCTAATCTCAAAGATTCTGCCTTAAATTATGATCGGTTTAATCGATCTACAATCCTAATATTGTCCCTTTTCGAGCATGCATGTTAAAATGTTATGAATTACGCGTTCTTGGCACCAAAATATTCCTGCATTTTGAAGGAAAGACAAAAGGTACAAAAGAAATGGACTAATGAGTCCACCCTTTTCAGCAAAAAAACTCAAAATCTCATGATGTTGTTTTGGAAGATTGAAGTCTTTTTTTGGCTTTGTGATGCTCTCAATTGGAAACTTGTCAAACACATTGGTTGTCTCTACATCTTTAACCATAATTAAGGGCCATTTCACTTTTATTATTTTTTCTTACACTATGATTTCAAACCTTATAATTACCAATGACTTATGTGGTTGGTGGCATGTTACATTTGGGGACAACAACCCATTAGCTCATAGGAATTCCACTACTCATCAGATGATGTCTCTTTAGACCACTATAATTCCATGTAATTCAATAGTGCTCAGTGTGTGTTTGGTGGTTGGGTGAAATTTTTGGATGGATCAGCTTGATGAATTTAGGATATGATTTTTTATTCATCTAAAATCTTTTAAGAGGATGTGTTGAGTGATTAATTGACTTAATATAATTATTTTTGTATATATATTTTTTAATTTATACATATGCGTGTTAGAAATTCGATAAATTCGAATAATTTATCTCACACTTTATATGTGAGACTTAAACTAGTAGGTTAAATAGTCATCGTAGTAAATAAATTAAGAAGATTTTTTCTTTGACCCATGGGACGATATATTCTGGAGTTTTCGATTTATGTGAAAGAAAATGAGGTATAACAAAAGACATTCAAAGAAAATAAAAAGAGAAATTAATGCAATTATGTATATGGAGTTGAAAAGGTTAAGAGGATGTCTCTTGGGTTAGGATTGGTCATCGATGCCAAGTGTCCTGTGGTCTAATGGTATAAGCTTCCCATATAATGTAAGAAGTTAGGAGTTCGAGTCCTAACAGTGTGTGTGTATAAATTAAAAAAAAAAAAAAAAGTCATCAATTATTCTCTAATTATAAGAAAAGTCTGTTCTCTCTTTGTATGTACATGCAAACTAGTCTTAGCGTGAGGCTCAAAACTGGACCCAACCTTCTGGATTTCGTGACAGTGAGAATCCATAGTTTGATTTTGAACTAAATCTGATCCAATTCGAGGCTGTAGTTAAGTTCCAATTTTGACCCAAACTTCATGTAACTAGGCAGTCCTTTTTTCCTACATGGTCGGACTCTATACAAGGTTACGGACCACGTCCAAATTGCATATGGTCCAAACCTGTCGTAAAATAATATCAAAACCAGGACTCGGCCCGATCAATAGTTTTGGGGCATCTCTTACGTTACAAAAGGAAATGAAAAGACCAAAAGTTTTTTTGATATTCTAAAACACCTCAAAAATACTAACCACGATAATATACATACGTTCGTACGTATTATAGGTATTTAAATAGAAAAAGTACAAATTAAAAAAAATAAAAAAAATTTAATTTAAAATATTGGTTGTTGGTTGTTTAATCATATTTTAGTGTTGAATTGCAACTGCAACCCCAGGGAAACAATAGAAAATATTGGAAGGCTCTCTTGGAATGCATGTGGAAAAAGATGATAAATTGAAAATTGATCTTTTTACCAGCAATATTTTGAGATAAAACTCAACATCTCCAATCACACATACACATAACCACATCTCACCAGTATCATGGGCCCCAAAATTTTTTACTCTAATTCTATTACATATCCATGCTGTACGATCTGTTAATATGTACATTATAGAGCATACTTTTCTCACCGTAAGACATGCAAGACATAAGTGCTACAAGACATAAATATTAGATGTATAAATGCAACTTCTCATAAAGAATTTGGGTAGCAAATCTTTGTACTCACAGAGCAATCAAGTCAACCAAATTGAAAACGAAACTCGTTATTCCGATCTAAGAACTCAAATAAGCTATACAAATTAAGGTAAGATGTGAAGAACTCAAACAAGCTGGGGCCATGATGCTATTCAGACCAAGATAAGGTATTTTCATTCCCATGATAGAGCTTGTGGGTAGCGGTGCTTAGAAAATGATGGGCATGGGTAACAGCTTAAACCAGAAAAGAAAGCAAGCAAGTTTCAAACATTAAATGTTGAAATATATAGGAAACAACACATAAATTCTCATGACATAGTAACAGAAAGCAAGATATCCTGAACTCAAAAAAGGTGACATGTTGAATAAAATAAGATTAAACTTCTCTCAATGCGGACCAAAAATGCCAGAGCAGAGACAACAGGTTGCAACTCTATTATCGTAATACCAAAATTTTCATGAAGATTAACGATAGCGGCGGAGGGACAGGGTCTGGTTCCTCTTCCAGGTAGCCCTTCTTGAAGGGCGTGCTTTGTGGTGCAAGTGGCCCCTTCCTCTAAGACCTCTGTATTTCTTTCCAGCAGAAGTAAGTCCACGAAGCTCCCTGTGTTTGTGGACTGGATTGCAGATCCAGTTGACCCTTGGGTCATTGCGCACAGCTGCATGGGCTGGATCTACCAAAATCACCTCAAAGTACTTATAAGTTGAGTCCTGCAGGGAAAAATAGAGGTATAGCTTTGCCGTCAAAGTATGCACATGGGACAACGGCAGATAACTAACAGCAGATTAAAACTTAAACAGCAAGAATAATCATTATAGAACTTCAACATCCAACCAGCAAAATCTCTGATTGTCCCTAAATAACATAGCTCAAGAACCTCATTGATCCAGTTAGGGAATGAAAAGAGAAATACGGCTGAATGTCTGACAAGTCAAATGCTAACCTCATTGATCCAGTAAGAATTCAGAACCCTAAGACCACCCAGTTTCCTGCCGGCACGTTCCTCTGCAACTGACCGCTTGCTACGTTGGAATTTCAGCTGAGTAACACCCTGGTTGGTGGGCTTACCATAGACAATACCCTTGGGAACTGGCCTCTTCCTTCCACCACGTCTAACACGGACACGGTAGATCACATAACCCTGAAAGGTAAAATTCAGCAAACATCACACCAAAAATATAAATAAAAGATTAGAAAACAAAGTACAAAACTGATAAAATTACATATATGCAAGCAGGATAAGAATAAAAATTAAAAAAAGGTACAAACAAAGGAGTAAAGTGAATACTAAATCTCAGCATGATGGCAAGAGGAATACCCATTCTCGCATTACATCATCAAGAAGTTAAAAGCAAATACACTAGGGATGCAAAAGTTTAAAGTAACAATAAACGACACAGGAAGACAATACAACACTAACCAGAACAGCACACTCTATGAACTACAAGACTCTTATACAAGCATACTGTGACATCAAATAAGTACAATACAGAAAAGTATCAAAATAATTTGATTACATTATTACACATTAAGACTCCTAAACTAAAATAATTAAATGGCATTTTTTTAAAACTGAAACTCTTCTAGAAAATCTGTCATTAACAATGTTTAGTACAATAGCATATGAGATTTTATAGGCTCAAGGATTCAAATGAGAAGACAAATGCTAAGGATCCAACACGCCGAATACATTAACAATCTCCACCACTCTGAAACTATCAAGGCATCAAATTATGCCACTTTCTCCAAACCCAAAATAGAAGACAAATGAAAAAATGAAATCATATACTGACTACAATTGCATTTTGGCCGGAATTAACCAAGGTAGGCATCTATGAATACAAAAATCCTTTATCTAGAAATTTTCTAACCACCATCATCACCAAATCGCACAGATATGGGTTTTCAAGAAACTGAGAAAATACCTGCTTGGCCTTGTAGCCGAGGCGGCGGGCCTTATCGGGGCGGGTGGGGTGGGTGACACGTACAACAGCGGGAAGTTGACGGTACTCCCAGCAGCGAACCCTAAGCAAGAACCGCATCACATCAGATTGCTTCTTCTTCCATAACTCCGACACATACGTGTAGGCACCTGCGGATCCCCCAACATATTGCAACAAATCAAAATCTCCAGAAGATTAACAGAAAATGGAATTAGGGTTTGGCAGAAGCATAATCAAAGAATTACCCATTGTGGTCGGCGCTGCACTGAGCCTTGGGCTTATCAGAAGCTTATTAGGAATTGAGTCGGACTGAGGGCCTAGGGTTTTTAGAGGGGAGAGCGGCTTATTTACTTTCTGCACCCTACAATTAGATACTTTTGTACTTTGCACCTTTAAAAACCTAAAATAGCACTTTCTACCCCGGAATTAACATTTTCATTCGCATATTGCACCCCACATTGTTTTCCAACAAGAAAGATGTAAAGGGCTGCACTTGGAAGAGGGACAAAATGACCTAATTCTACCATATGAAGTGTGAAAACATTCTAAGTACAGGTTTTGTGATTGCATTAAGATAACTTATAATATATTTATGAATAGTTGAATTTAATGATGATTTTTAACTTTTCTTTTTTTATTTCACATACACGCACATCAAAAGTTAATATTTAAACTCCAAACTTTACACTTATAAAGATAATATCATTGAATTAATTTTACAATTCAATATTGATCTTTAATTATAATGTGAGCAAGTTATACGAATTTATTTTATGATACTAAAAATACCTTAGACTTTGAGAAGCAATAAATTAAGTATAAGAAATCTTAAACTTAATGGTAACTTGGTGTACACTTAATCATGCCCACATTTCTTTTTCCTGAAAGCCAATCAATTAACATCACGCTAACAGTTGAAACATGTCTTAATTTGTAATGAAGATTTTGTGCTTTAAACATGTGTGTCGTTGGTTGCCCAATAGTCATTTAAGTATTGGTACCGACTCTTATATACATCAATTTAGATAGATTTACAAATGGGTATATATGAATTGTCTAAGGGCGGATATTGATGGGTTGGTAAATTTACATGCTTGTAGAATCACTTGTATTTTATTGAATATAAGATACTAAACCTATTACTTGCACCCATTACCCGTGTCATGAGTAACAATAACCCACAAATACCTATAATAAATTCTCATTTTTTTTAATATTTGAAGGTATATTAATATGCACTTTTCATTTTACAAAATATTATTCAAATATTAACTAAACAAACCAATATAAGAGACTACTCAAATATTACATTGAACAAGTATATCATACTTTTGTAATTTGAAAGGTACAATTTAAGTGTTTAAACATCCATCAAATTTCAAGTTGCATTACATTTTCAAATTTAAATTTAAATCCTATTATATGTCAAAAGTATTTTAAACTAAAAGTTTAAATATTACTTAAGTACTATTATTGCCACAAAAGACGTGCTATATTTTGCAGAGTATATGTAAGAATTAAAAAAAAAAATCATATAATGTATGTGTATATATATAGATAGATATATTTATTTACAAGTTATCCCTTAATATCCATAAGTTGGGTGAAAAAATGGCAAATTAGTGGAAAATAGGTGAAACTACTCGTATTTTACTGCATTAAGGTACAAGGCCAATGACCCGCACTTTTTTTAGTTATCCTGGATACCCGCAGGTATGAATATTTTTTTGCCATGTCTAAGCTTCGATAACCATATGCAACAACCATTGTTTTTTTTTTTAATTTATATACACCCACATCAAGAGTCCGTTGGAGCTCGAATTCCTGACCTCCCACATTATGTGAAATGCAACAACCATAGGTTCTTCCTTCTATAATTCTCAACAAGAACAAACATACATTGAGAGGGAAAAATACTTATAACACTTCGTCATGCAGTCATTCTAATAATGTATCAAACTGGATTGCGAACTAGAAACTGCCACAAGTATAATACTACAGAGGGTTAGTTGGAGAATTGGAAAGTCTCTGACAAATCCAGTGGATTTTTATCAATGGATGATTAAGCATCCTATCATGCCTTACCAACCAAAGAAAACATTCAAGTATTCAATCCAACCGCAAAGGTGTTATTTCAGCCGTGTTTTTTCAAATGCCCAATCATGCCCGTCAGCCCGTGATAGTAAAGAATCTGATTCCATGATGTACTAGAGGAGCAAGCACATGAAGCAATATCATTAACTCAGCAAAGGTAAACATTGTCAACACATTAACACTAAAATTCTTCTCAGGTGTCCAAAAAAATCCTACAACACAGAAACCAGATAAAAATTTGTAATAGACAAACCAAAAAACTTCACGTCGATCGTCGATCAACGGTAACGACGAAGGGACAATGTCTGGTTCCTCTTCCAGGTTGCCCTTCTTGAAGGACGTGCTTTGTGATGCAAGTGGCCCCTCCCCCTGAGACCCCTATACTTCTTTCCAGCAGAGGTAAGTCCTCGAAGCTCCCTGTGTTTGTGGACTGGATTGCAAATCCAGTTGATCCTTGGGTCATTGCGGACAGCTGCATGGGCTGGATCAACCAAAATTACCTCAAAGTACTTGTAGGTTGAGTCCTGCAGTGCAAACACAGAATTGAACCCTTGCATTCAAGGAGTATTGGCATGCAGATGAATAGGGTTGGCAGATAAGTAGCTGGAGATTACTAGTTCTTTGATGTCTGCAATTAAGTTACTACTTCTTCATGAGTCTAGCTAGAAAATGAAAAAAGAAATACAAGATTCAGTGTGTGAAAATAAAATGAAAACCTCATTGATCCAATAAGAATTTAGGACCCTAAGACCACCCAGTTTCCTGCCAGCACGTTCCTCTGCAACTGACCGCTTGCTGCGCTGGAATTTCAGCTGAGTAACACCCTGGTTGGTGGGCTTACCATAAACAATACCCTTGGGAACTGGCCTCTTCCTTCCACCACGTCTAACACGAACTCGGTAGATCACATACCCCTGAAAGGCATATGACAAAAGATCATTCAGTAAGTACAAAAACATAAAAATTAATATAGGAAACTGATTAATATAGATAAACCAGACCCCAATAAAATTCAAATCTCTAACAAGATATAAAGGAATAAGCAAAATATATATACTTCACATTCTCAAATTACAGCATCCAGGTGTCACATGACAATTCTATTGGGTACTATATGAAAAGTTCTTCTTAGTTAGACCATTTTGTTAATTCTCTAGCATGATAGATGCAAATCATATAGAAATTGTAAATAGAATTAAGAAATGGAACACGTCTCTCGCATGATAAGCATACTATGGCATCATCCAAGAATGACAGGCAAGGAATGGCACAATCCTATTAATTTGATCACATTATTCAGACTGCTAGACAATAATATCTACCTCCCTCCCTCTCATAACACATAGGTTCATTACATATCCTTTTCAAGTGCAAATTAATAGTCTATTTAGTTAAGAACCACGGAAATTAGGTTTCATCATTTCATCTTGCATATACGCACCAACAAATTGTCAATACAATGAATTGCTGAAAGCATTAGAACTTCACGAAACCGAGTAAACCCGGATGTGTAAATTACCTGCTTGGCCTTGTAGCCGAGGCGGCGGGCTTTGTCGGGTCGCGTAGGATGAGTGACACGCACAACAGCGGGAAGCTGACGATACTCCCAGCAGCGAACCCTGAGCAAGAACCGCATCACATCAGATTGCTTCTTCTTCCATAACTCCGACACGTATGTGTAGGCACCTGCGAATCCCCCAATCAAACAGAATCTACATTATAACACTACGACTTTGATCAATGGAGCCTGAGTCTGGAAAAAAAGAGAAGAAAAGATTTACCCATTTTTGTCGCCGCTGCGCTAAGCGTTCGCCTGACAGAAGCTTTAACGGAGGCGAGCTGCTAGGGTTTTTTATGCCACAGGAAAGAGCACCTGAACTTGCTTCATGGGCTAGGCCCAAAAGTTATAGACCCGTAACAGTTACAGTCCAGCCCGTCATGCCCTTAGTTCAATAATCATTTCCTAAATTATGATATAAGGTTTTTTGTAAGGTTTCGTCGGACCATAAGATGACTCCGACTGATTGTATGGAACGACCCAACTTATGGATCATATTCAGATCCCAAGCAGATTAAGAGGGTGTTTGGGGTGAGCTTATAAATTCCTCAAAATATTTTATAAGATGTTTAAAAGATTATAAGTTGATAAAATAGTGTTTGATAATTTTTTTTAAAAAAGAGCTTATAAGATTATAAAATAAGACGTTAGAAGCTTATAAGCTCTTTTTAAAAATGTAAGGAGACCTAACTTATTTGTAAGATCCTAACAAGTTTCTTTATTTTCAACCATTCTAATTACAAAATTACTATTATTAATATCTTATAAGCTCGAACGTCTTATTTTATCAAAATACTTCAAGAACTTATTTTAAAAATAAGATCTAACATCTTATAAGCTCCAAAAATATATTATAAGATGTATGGACTTATAAGATGTTTTAAGTAAGCTTAGCCAAACACCCTCTAAGAAGGTGTTTGGTTAAACTTATTTAAAAAGTTTTATAAACTCTTACATCTTATAAGATGTTATATCTTTTCTTAAAAATAAGTTCTTTAAATGTTTGAATAAAATAAGATCTTGAAACTTATAAAATGTTAGTAATGGCAACTTTATAATTGATATGATTAAAATTAAGGGAGTTTGTTAAGATCTTAAAATTAGAAGTTCCTTACGGCCCGCTTGGTTTTATTTCTGTAGGCCATTTTCATTTCCAACCATTTCTAAAAATTGAAAAGTTAGTTATGAAATAAAAATAGAAATTGAAATATATTTGGATGAAATATTGGAAAGTAATGATTATAATAGGTTGTAGAATTGAAAAATAGGTTAATTTATATTTTTTATGTTTAAAAAGATTTATTTTTTAAAAAATATGTATATTTTATTAATTTAAAAATGATAGTGGGTAATTTATGTCAAATTAAATTTGAATTTAATTGATGTGTGATAGGATAATAGAGTAGGTTTAGAAATGAGTTTTAGGAAGAAAATGTGTACTTTTTCTGTTGAAAATTATGAGAAAGTATTTGTTTTCAATTTTTATTCCTACAAGAAAATGAAAAGGGGGCTTGGAAATGAAACCAAACAGCCTGTTACTTTTTTAAAAAGAGTTTATAAACTCATAATATCTCATTTTATGAGCTTATAATCTCTTTTTCTAAAAAAATTATCAAATACTTTTTGACATCTTATAAGCTATCAAATATTTTATAAAATGTCTTAAGCTCACCCAAACACCCTCTAAGTTGGATATGTGGGAAATGATAATAATCTTGAAGTGAATGGACAACAAGTTTTAATGATTGAGGTCCGATTATCTCATTGATACGGATATAGGTAGGCATTGGAAATGGCCATCCCTTTGCAACCATACAATAACGAAGCAATCCTTGCATCTCCACATTCTTTTTCTTCGGGTCTATTTGATTCGGTGTCTAATTTTATTTACAACTCAATGGATCTAATGTGACGTGTTGGCACAAATTCAATACTATGAATACCTTAATTTTCAGATGAAAAGTGATGATTTTGTCTCATGCAACTTTTCTAGTTATCTCCATTGGCTTGATCTAAGTAATAATATCTGACACTAACTCGTAGTTTATTATTGTATTTTCAGCCGAATTCACCATTCAATTTGTTTTGGGATTAAACAAAGACAAATTGATTCAGAATTGGCCTCTTGTTAAAATTGACACGATTGGTGTATTTCGACATGAAGACAAGTTGCATATTGCATCTTACTATTTATCATTTATTCATTGTTTTCGTCTGAACATTGTTGGATTTATTGTTATGTTCACAATCAAATATTTAGGTATTGATTACAAAAGAATTGCTACAAAATTAATTTTATAATTAATATTACAAGTTATAATTATAAATTTTCCCAACAAATATATTATTTTAAGTAACAAATAACAAAAGTTATTAACTATCAATTTATACTATTTTTAGTTGGAAATGCAATAGATTACTATGCATTCTCTGTAGGATAACTAACACACACACACACACACACACACACAATAATCATCAGCTATGAATTTAACATAAAAATGGTTAGTTAGGAGAGCATTTATTTTGGTTTAATTAGATCAATCTCGTAGTTAAAATTATAAATTTTTAACATTAATTATGGATTGGTCACAACTAATACCAATACCATATACCATAAGTTTTTGTAGTGGTTGTATGATTTCTTGACACTCTTTTGTTCTTGAATATGTAAATGTTTTTAACTATTTGAATGCTGATACAATGTTAGCAGAACAGAGGGATTTGAGAACTTCAAATGAGGCATTACAGACCCCATTTCAAAAAAATGCTGGAAACTACTTTGTTTCTTTCTATTGTTGTCTTCTCTTTGAGCAAGTTCAGAGGATTACTACAATCACAGAAAATGGAAGTAGTTTTCTACTTCATGAAAATAGCAATAGCTAAGACACAAGTAGAATTCAGGGATCTGTAGAGAGTGACTACTGATTTAGGAAGCCCACATGTTGACATTTCTTCCCAGTCAGTCATTTTACATATTTGTGCAACATTTACACCTCTAGTTGATGTTCCAACTATGCCAAACTACACCAGTGGCCTACTGTCTTAACTCAGTTCTTCTATTTGTCTAAGACATCATAAAATTGCATCACAAATGAAGCCATCTATTTGCAATCTTCAATAAGTTCTGCAGCAGAATAGCCTTACCCCAAATCAATCACATTATCTATCAGAGAATCAATATCAGGACAGACGACAGCCCGCTTGTGCAGTTCCCCCAACTCACAACAGTGTTTATTGCTGGTGTTGATTGCCACAACACTTTGAGCAGAAACACAATCAGAACCAGGAGAAACCTGCGAGCCACAATATGCCATTAGAGATATTGTTTGAAACTAGTGCTATGGTGATAAGGCAACATTAAAGGACCAAGAGAGAACTTGGAACCAAAGCAAAATCATGTAATTCAAGAGTTGCAAATTGTGAAAGCAAGAAGAAGGGTGAAAATGACTCACATCATAGAGGACGTCTCCTAACTTCAACTTAACCTTGCCACTTTTGTATACCAACATTTTCCCCATGTATCCCTCTGGCAACTCCTCCAAAGAACAGCATTTTTTTGAGGGATGCCCACTAACTGGATTTACAGAGCTTCCAGCTATTTCTTTTCCTTTTGCTATCTCTTTCCCCTTGGAAGCAGCTGAAGAAGCCCCTGATGGATCAGCTGCCCCTCTCCGCCAGCCTAAGGGAAGATTAGAAGGAAATTTGAAGAAAAGAAACTGTGGTGTATCGTCTTGGTCCTGTGAATCAAAAAGCCGTAAAACTCAAAATGCATCTGCATCTTTATCTACGTTTCTTTATGCGCGCACACATACATGCAAAGAGACTTTCTAGAATTAATCAACTTAGAATACTAACCAGCAAACCAAGATCTGAAGCAGAAGAAAGAGTATTTTCATCATACTCCACAGCTTCCCCAAACTCTACTTTATCAAGAAGTTCTGATGAAAGGGAGAAGAAATCAGAGTTGTCAATGATTTCAAGAAAATCGATAAAAGTAATTTCAAGAATCAACATATTCTATTTATCTTTATAGAAGATTTTCAGATTTTAAGGAATTTATTTTTATTGTAAATATGCAGCCAGTCTCTACCCAGAATACCCCCTGCAACCATGGCATTACTGAAGAAACACAAAGTCATCCTGATTTATTTTTAAACGATGAATATTAGAAAGATTTCTATAGTCGCGGACCCCACCATAATGCTCCTAAGGTATACCTGGATCTCCAGAATAAGGTCTCCTCCAAGGTAGAGTAGTAGGATAGTAACTACTACAGTAATCCTGCAGAGGCGTCGAAAGCATAATGGTTAGCCTGCAAGAGATTGCACATGCATTTTTCTATATGTTTTGGACAAAAAGTGCTCTTTATATTACCCAGGGCTCTTTATATTCTCTTTTCTTCTTCACAATCAAAGCATCAGTTGAATTCGCCGACTTTTCACCAACTTCCTCTGCTCCAGCAGTTGATATTGAAGTAACAAAGCTTTGCCTGGAATCAGGACGAGACTCTTTCGAACCGGCTGCATCACTTCCACCTTCAGTTCTTTCCCTTTGTTTTCCGAAGGTCCTTAAGGCAGTTGATGCAACTGCATGTGTGAACGCAACTTGCACGGGAGCTGCAGATTTAAGTTTAGATATGAGTTTGATGCTAACATGCAACTATTTGATGCATAAAGTTTGGAACATTGAACATGAAGTAATTGAGACTTTAAAAATTTGTAAAAACTAATGAAAGTGCAGAAAAGAGATTACCCTTCTCCACTTTAGGTCTTCGCCTTGTTAGATGCTCCTACACAATGGAAAATAATAGCAGTTAAAAATGTGCAGCACGCCACTATATCTTCAGAAGTATGTTGATAAGCTTGTAATACTCAAAAGTTCAATCCTTTCCAAGTTACAGCAATACAAAGGGCTGCTGTATTTTACATAACCACCCCCAAGATCCAATTCCCACCAGCAATCCATGCAACAGAAGAAAATATAGGAACTATTGGAAAAGGAAAAAGAGAACAAAAGATGGAGGAAGGTGGAATGAGGGTGAATACAGGGTGACCCCCTTTTCTTGTTCCTACAAACCATGAGGCAATAATATCATGAAATAAAGTGGGAAAAAAGACAATGATAGAGAAGACAATGAGAAGTTCACTATTCCATTTTTCTTAGGACACTTTCTTGGAGCAGAGAATTGAACCCTTTTTCCTGTGAAATGAGAAAAGAAAAATATGAAAGCCCCCATCAATTATATCAATAGGCTGATTACTAATTACTCTCTTATGAAAATTAATATATAAATGAAAATGAATTTTAACAAATTGCCCCTTTTTGAATTTATTGGAAATATCTAAGTTCATTTGGGAGGTCCGAAAGGAGGCAATGTGCTCATTTTTTTTCAACTCAAGATGGCGCAGTTTACTAATATTTTTTTTTAGAGATGAATTATTTTGATCTTTTTATTTTCAGAGGTGGGTAATCAGCCCACTTATTATGCATAAAGACTTTCAACCTTTTCTTTTTCTTTCCTTTTTTTTTTTTTTAAAGATTCCTCATGAAAGTAAATGATTCACTCTTATTTAAGTGTCAAAGACTTCAAAATATGCATCATGAACGTACTATCATTTATATTATTTCCCAACTATATTGGCAAGTCTTTCTCAATGTATTGAAAAGAATTAACCCTATTTAAGGAGTTATTTATCCATTTTTCTATCTCCTCTACTTTCTCCAACGTTCTTTTCTTTTCCTTTCGGTTTCTCTCTTATTTTTCTGAAAGAATCATATATTTCACCTTATTGTTAAATAACTTTTTCTTTTGTTGATCATAAATCCATCACTAGTTTCCTTAAATAGCCATGAATTGATACACGGAAAATAATAACTAAACCTGAAATCAAGAATAGTTTTATTATTATTATTATTATTATTATTACTACATAATAAATCCATATTAGCATAATAATAAATAAAATAAAACAGAAGTCCCCATCACAGTAAAAAGGCCAAGTAGAACCACAATTGGCCACTTTATAAAAATTGACCAACAAGTTCGAAACTCATAAAAACCAAATTATATAATATATATTTTATAAATATATATTATAATGTATATATATACAGAGAGAGAGAGAGAGAGAGAGATACATTGACTCTGCGACTGAGGGATTGTTGAGTTTCTTCATCATCCCCATCGTCCTCAGCTGCTGCTTCTTCACTGCAAATTTATTTTTTATTTCAGGAATTAAAATAATAAATACGAACCGGAATTCGGAAAAATAAATCGATGATTTTTTGAGATTGTTAAGAGCAAACAATACTTAATAGTGGTGGTGGGTTTCGGTGTTCTGCGAGGGGGGCCTTTTGGAGCGAATTTCACCTGAGACAAAAAAAAAAAAAAAAATTAAAATCTAACCTGAAAAATCAGAAACAAGGCTTTAAGAAAATGAAAGGGAAGGAAAGAAAAGAAAAATGAAAATGAAGTGCAGACCTTTCTTGGAGTGGATGGAGGCGGATCTAGATCCATGGAGTGGGCCAATGATTTTCGAATCGATGAAGCCTGTGACACAGGGAAACGAAAAATCCATAAGATAAAATCAAATAATCGGAAAATTTCAAGGTATTTTCTGCAAAATTCTGGGTTAGGGTTGATGAAGATGAAGATGAAGATGAAGATGACAGAAAAAGGTGTAAAAGGATAAACGAAGGAGTCGAACCCGCGATCACCTCTGGAAAATGTTAGATGACTTGCCACGGTACCCGTGCGGGGTTTTGACCGTTGTTTAGACCTGTCTTCTAATATACTGTACCAGAAGTTGGAAAACTTACGAAAGAAAGTACACGCAAGCACAATTAAATGAGATGCCATTTTCTCAAAAAGGATTGGAGTGTTTGGTTATATTTTGATAAAATAAAATTATTTTGTCAAAATACGATCAAATAGATATTTATTTTTCTTCAAAACACAAAAATAAAATTTCTCAAAATACTTTATTCTATCCTTCGTTATTTCCAAAACTTTTTCTTTTTTTTTCTAAATATAAAGATATATATCATATATATTTATTATTATTTCCATAATAAAAAATTACTCAATTCTATTTTCTTCCAAAAAATTCAACAAAAAAATATTGATTTGATCATTATAGTAAAAAAATGTCTGCCCAAAATACAAACAAGCATACCAACACCTCCAAAATAATTTTTTAATTATTCTCCAAAATATAAACAAACATTCATCACATTTTTCGACACAACTTTCACATTCTTCAACCTCATTCCTGAAATTTATTCTCTCAAATCCCATAATACAGAAGATACAAAACATAACCAAACATTAACATTGTATTTGAAAAGCCTAGAGAATAAGTCATTTTATTGAGATGAAGAATGATTTAGATGTTTGTTTGAATGGTTTTTTTTAAAAACATATTTCGAAGATAGGGTTGAGAAATGCATTGAAAACACATTTCGTTTGATTTTATTTTCATGGAAACATTTTATTATTTGTCTTTCTATGTAAAATTTATCTAATTAGTAGTGCCGTGTCAGTCTTGCATGTTATATGTTACTTTTATGGTTATATAATAATTAAAAATAATTATTAAAAGAAATAAATATACATAATTTTGAACGATGCAGTGATTTAAAACGTTTTCAAATTTTTAATAATATTCTCCCAAAATAATTCATTGTGTATTTGTGTGATTGCTCTTAGCAAAAGCGAGTATCAAAGCCATGTATAACAGCACATTAATGGTTATTCACAGATATTAAAACATTATTGGATATTTTTCGCCTCGCTGTACGAAACAACTTGATTATATATTTTTTCCAAGGAAAAAAAAATTACTTTTCTCTACCTAAAGTTTAAATTTATTCAGATAAGGATACATAGTAATCATAAAAATTCGACTTTGGAAAAAAAAATGTTGTATGATCAAAATTTAAGGTGTGATAAATACACTCAATACATTTTAGAATTAAATTTATTTTGTCCCTATGTATTATGAAGTTAGTATCAAATATACCCTTTTACAGTCAAAACATTTAACTACCTCCTAAATTCCTCACATGTCAGTGAATTAACAGAATAATTAGATAATGAGGCAGCACCGCAACCATGCTTCCATTTTTGGCCTTATGATTATTGCAAATTCGTATTCCTAAATTGGTTTTGTGCTATCTATATAATGCAATTTGAAACAAGAACATCAAAAATTTTGTCAAAAAAATTCATCTGTTCGTTTGCCAAAAAATTCTCGCTTTCATCCATATGCTCACTTCATTAACTCACAACAATGTCAAGCAATTCTTCCAATACAAAATCTTCAAACAGTATTTCTCGTTGCTTAAGCACGTATACATACAAAATACTTCGAGGTGTTTTTGAATAAAAGACATTATATCAAAGTCTTTCCTTGTGGGATCAATTTTTGGTATAAGAAATACTTTGAGGTGGAATTGGGCTTGGATTTTGGATGATTAAACGAAATAATAGAAACAAGTATTGTGATATTGAGATTTAAAATTGAGAGATCTCTATGCTCCTCTTAGTCTTATCTATTTATAGTGAAATATTTTTTCTCTTCTCCATCTTGTACATAGACTATTATTGAAGTCGAATCTTGTTAAGCATTATTGTGTTTTATTGTTTTGTGTCTAATTTCTTGCCTATTATCAGGTTGGGATGAGCACAATAATAGTATTAAAACAAATGTCTTATATATTGTTGACGCAAATAATTATGCTTTATCATATTATAGAAGACTAAGATATATCTTGTACTTATCCAATTGATACTCTATGGTACCCGATCTTTCTTTGAATGCTTGGTTCTTCATCATCAACTCTGTGTTTGATATTGTTAGGCTTGTAGTATTCTGATGTAATTTTTCATTGTTAAGTTGAAGAATTTCATTAATTGTTTGGAAACTCTTAATTTTCTCATTTCTTTGATCCATAAACTGCAATAATGTTTATCAAATCTCTCAATCTCTATTCTTTTGTCACTTGAATATGGCTCAATCCAATGCATAAATTTACTATTGACCTCTATTAAAAAGAAAAAAAGAAAAAAAAAATCAAATAGTTAGTAGAATTACAAATAGTTAAATATTTACAAATAAAAAATTACTCACATCCCAATTAGAACAATCAACAAATTTTCTTCTAGGATTATTTAGAGTCTATAAAGTGCGTATATGTATTGATTTAACATAATCACACCATACTTCTCTAAAATTAGAGGTATAAGTACTTGAACATTAGCAAACACTATTTCAAGATTTTGTATTAGAAGAATTGCTTGACACTGATGTAAATTTTGATTAATGAAGTGAGCATATGAATGAAATTGTGATTTTTTTAAACAAATAAATGAATTATTATTTTTTTTGGTTGGGGCGGGGGGGTGGAGAAGAAATTTGATATTCATGTTGCAAAAATAGTGTTACATTATAAATCTCATAAGGTCCATTTAAAAACAAAAAATTGCAACAATCATAAAGCCCCCAAAAGGAGCCATTGCTGTCATATTATCTAATTTTTCCATCAATTCATTAACGTTATAAGAGGTACAAAGGAGTGTCTGAAGCTTTTGATAGTGAAAGGGAATACCTATAGTTTATAGAGATAAAATAAAGTTAACACTAATTTTTATTCTATCAATATTGAGTAAAGATGACAAAGTGGACTACAATCTACTCAATGATTTAGTTAGATGGCCTTCAAATGTTGAAAATGAGTTAAAATGAGTGGAATTGAGGTAAGTTTTAAGGTTTTTAAGTTCAAAATGGATTAAACAGCTTATCCAACAACTTTTATAATATATCTAATAATTTTTTTTAAAAATAATTTCAAATTAATAATCACAAATCTTCATTATTTCCACCATCTCATTTTTATTCAAGTCTTGTGCTATTTAATTATTAAAAATTTTATGTTGAATAAATTCTTGAACTTTGAACATTAACAAATCAATTATGCAGCGCTGGATAAATCTTGTATCTATTAATCTTAAAATTTTCTAATATATTGCTTAACTAATATTGCATGCCAATAGCCATAGTACCAAGCAATTCATGTCTAAGATTAACTTTTAAAAATGAGAACTGATATACTTGTTATTGAAAATTCAATGCACACACACTTATTGATATAATAATTATTTAATATTCGTCTAAGTTACCAATTCTATTACAAAATAAATACTACTTATAATAAATTTTTCTATGAAATTCCAAAATATAAAAAAAAATAAAAATTGTGAAATTCAATGAAATAAATATATAATTTAACAAATCATCTAATTGTAAAATTATATATTGAATAAAACATTAAAATTATATTAATATAACTATTGTCTTTTGAATAATTTTGTTAATTTTGTTGAATAAGCAAAATGAATTATTTGACTTTGGAAATATTTTGAACCCTGCCCATAATCCACTTATTTAAATTCTTATTAAACCCAAACCAAATCCAATTGAATCCACCCATTTTGCCATACTTAAGTCTAACCTACATCTTAATGGAGGAAAAACAACGAAGAAAAAAGGGGGAAAAGAAATCACAGAAGTGTTTCATATTTACTAAAAAGAAAAATAATTTGTACTGCTCTCCATAAAATCCAATGTTCAAGCATTACGACACAGTAAACAGGAAGAAAGGGTGGTGGCAAATAAGCCTCACTCAGGCAAATGAGATCCACACATCAATTATAATCATCCATGTTAAGCAGAAACTATAAACTAAGACAATTGCTACAATTTTTCACTAGAGAGAACCGAGTGAAACAGAAAAGCCATGCTTTCAGGAAAAAAATGTCTCAGCTTAGATAAACACATATATCTCAGAAGCTGAGAATGCAGATTATCAATAATGCTGATCTTTGTTTTACCACCAGTTTAATCAAACAGGGAAATATCATTGAATACAGTCTATACCAAGATTCCTTTTAGATTATTAAATCTTGACCAACGGCTCTAATCAGTTCAACTAAGAGCCATAGATCTTCCTCCTGCAACTAATCATTCTGAACCTACTGTTAATGGGAAAAAAGAAAAACCAAAAAGCTTAAAATGCCCAAAGGCAAAAGCACCCTAAGAAAGGCCAAATCAAACCCAAGAAATATTATCCCAGCAATAATAACACCTGTCACTGACAAACTAGGAGAACACATGAGAAGAAACAAAAAAAACTGAAACGAGAAGATAAGATCAACATTAATGTCAGATTAAACGTACCACCTGCTACCTCACATTCCCAGAAGTGCTCACCTTCAGTAAGATTGGAGAGGCAAGCATCAGCCCTCTTTCAATGCGGGAGCTACAAACACTAGGCATATTCACAGTCACAGGAAACAAAGATTGCAATAAACTAAAATCACAGCAAGTTAGGAGAAAGAAAAGCAGAAAGGCGATTGCAAAGTATTTGTAAGACATACCAACACAAAGGTCAGCAAGTAGAGATTAAACAGTTCAAATGTAAAATATAAATTGAATTCAGGAAAACCAGACACCCTAAAGCAGATATAATTTTCAATCATAAAAATAGTCCTACAAAAGGCAAAACCACTATATGAATTTGTGAATCAGTAGTCCAAGATGTGGCTGAATTAACTGAACTTTATCGCAAGTCGCAACTCTCTGCAAATGTTAAGAGTACGGCAAGGTTATGTGAGTCCCAAACTTCCAACAAGTAAATCATGGCAAGAGATAAGAAATCAGGATGAGAAGTGCCCCAACAAACAGCCTGTCAAAATATTACATGATGACAAAAGAAACATGTGTTATGATTTATCAATAATCCATAGAAAGCTACTTCAAAGTGAAAGCATGCATGATTAATAATATCCAACAATAAATATGAGCTCAAAGGTTGCCGAGACTCAGACAAATGGTAGAGAAGGTGCCCACAGGCAATAAAGATAGTTGTATCGGTCACAATGTGATTATCTGCACTGACTCATGAAATATTTCACATGAGGAGAGCATTAAATATTATCTACAAAATATTGTGAGTAAAAATCTCCCAGTCGGTATTTTAAGTGATTTTCAGCAACATCTTCCTAATAGGTGGTTGTTTAGCTGCAAATTTGAAGTATTGACAATCGAAATGGTTACTTCCAACCTCAAATTTGAGCTTGCCACATAGTTTCCACCAACAATTGAAATGTAAAATTTAAATTTATGTATATCATAAAAATTAAAAAAATAAAATTTTGAATGTATTTCAATTTAATGCAATACGAGAGAACAATAACTTGAAAAAGTGGAGAAAAAATTCAGAGAGTTGAGAGATTGAAAGAATTGTGATTAAAATGGAGGAAAAATAGGACATTTATAGAAAAAATTAAACATTTTGAAATTTAAAAAAAAAAATTCAAAAACAATTGTTAGCAGGTGCTAGTCCCTTTTATTACTCTTTTTTCCCCCTTCTTTTTTAATATTTTTTTTTCTTCAACATTTAGGTGGGCTGGTTCATTACCGACCCATTTAGCTACATCCAGGCAGCCTAAATTGAGTCTGGTATGAGCCACTAAGCAGACCAATGCAACCAGCCCCAATTTGACACCTCTAGGTCGGCCAGGTCCATTTAGGCCCGACATGCATAACCCCAAACATATAAGTTCTGACCATTTTATGAGGGAGGCTGATTATGGGTTGGGCCCCCTAAAATGATTTTCGGTGCATGACGGGCCGCCTGCACTGGCTAGCCAAAATTGGCAGGCCATATTATACACAGCCAGTCCGACCTCCTTGACACCTCTAGTTCAACCGCCTAACAGTAATTAGTCCTTTTCCTCTCTTTTTTCTCTTTTTTCGACCCTCATTTTTATTGTTCTATTGCCCTGGCCCATTTCGGAACAATGTGATTTTCCAATTCGTAGAATAGTCGCCACGTTCTGGGCGTATATGGAACCTGTATATTCATTTCAATTGAAAACCTATGCGTGTGTAAACATCACCACACATGTTATGAATCCTTATAATGAATGGCAATGTTTAGCTCATTCTACAATTTTATAACAAACCTCCACACACAAACACACAACCCCCCCCCCCCCCCCCAACAACCCAAAAAAAAAAAAAATATTTTATTGCTCCATAAGCAAGATATGCATCTCAACCGACACCATTCAGATAGGCAATTATGAATGCATAGTACTACTATTTTTAAGACCAACATCATGCTTCTACTGCCACCTCAGACTTCATAATTTAATCTTTGCCCCTAATCAGCCGATAACCATCAGCGAACTTAGCAATTTAACTGATATGCTGGCAAAGATCGAAGAGCAAAGAATAGTTCAAGAAATTGAGCTAAAAACGAAATAAGGATTGTGCTTACCTCTGATCCAAAAATCCATCCTAAAAGAATCACATCATTTCATTTCTGCCATGAACTTCTCGTATTCAGCATCCGTAGTGTAGTTACTTTTCTCAGCAGATGATGGAGGTGGAGGCACTGGTTGATTTGAGGCCCAAGGAACATTACTCAAGCTTTGGGAAGGGTCGACAGTTGACTGAGGCACAGCAGGAGGAGGCGGTGGAGGAACAGCACCATAATAAGGTGAATAGCTATATGGAGGTACTGGATATGGAGCTTGGGCTGGCATGGGAGTTACGGAATTTCCATAAACAAAGGTTGGAACCGATTGAACAGGTGCACTAGTTTGAGATTGCACTCCAGGGGGATAATTTGGTTCTGTCTCACCAGAAGATGCATAACTTTGCTGGGCCCCGCTGGAAGAAACAGGTTGTGTAGGGCCACCAGAAGAAGCTACAGGTAGTGGTGGCGGATATTGTACTCCATACTGAGGAAGAGGTCGACCTGGACCAGGAGGATACATGGCTGACCCTGGCGGGGGAGGGGGAGGGGGATAAGAGGCATATGCAGGATGTACTGGCGGTCCCCATGGAACTGGAGGAGCCCCACTATAGCTCCCAGGTGGCGTAATTCCAATGGGACCACCGGCATTATACTGTTGGGATGGATAGGCACCAACAGGCTGATTTGGAGCGGGATATGTTGGTGGTGGTGGAGCAGGAGGGCCTGGAGGCACTGTAGGTTGAGGAGGTTTACCCGCTACTCTCACAGCAATTGATCTGCCATCTAGTTTGTGACCATTCATGCTAGCGATGGCATTATTAGCCTGCTGAACATCAGCATACTTCACAAATCCATAACCTTTACTCAGACCAGAAACACGGTCCTTGATCACCTTAGCCATCACAATTTCACCAAAAGGTGAGAACAAACTTATCAAACCATCATCATCCATTGTGGGTGGCAAGTAGCCAATATATAAGTTTGTCTCATCATATTCCTTGGGCTTAATTAGATTAGCCCCCAAACCAGCTTGTGTGGTGTTACTAGATGAGTTGGTACCACCTGCCCATGGTGGATTGGTCCCTGAGCAGCCAGGAAGAGCAAGTGTTCCAGAGCTTGTCTTGGTTAAAGAGTCTGGAACTGTCCCTCCCAGTTCTGCCAGAAAGTTCTGATACTCATCATCCATTTTCTTTCCCGTGGTGTTCTTCACAGGGCAATCAATAGTAGGATGCCCACCATCACCGCATATCTTACATAAAACATCACTCTTAAATGTTGACGTACGAGAAGGACAAGCATACTGCCGATGCCCAGGCTCACCACACAATCTACAAAACTCTTCATCCCTAATGGTCCCATTCAATGCCGCAAGCTCCCTAAGCTGTTGCCTCTTGTGCTCGTTGAGAACCTCATCAACAGGCTGCAAGAGCTTCTCAACCATTCCTGCAGCAGCGTCAAGTGACTCCTGAGTCTCCGCCTCCACCAGTACATGCAAATCCTCATTCTCTGAAGTGTCGGGCTTCAGATCCCTCTTCTGTTGCAGCCTACCCTCCTTCACGGACCCTTTACCCCGAATAACAATCTTAGCTCCGGTCTCTCTTTCCATCCTCTTCTGGGTGTTTCCTCTCGGACCAATAATCAGCCCAATGAAATTATAACCTGGATACTCTTTCATCGGAATGTACAGCTTCTTTTGAAGCTTAGGCGGCCTATAATCCGCAGGAGGCTTAAACGCTGGATTCTTCTTGATAATCTGGGATATAATTTCTTGTCTCTCCCTATTCAATTTCTCACGAGCACGGTACTCCCTTGTATTAATCCTCACTCCCATATTATCATATATAGGTTCAGGCGAGGGCGACCTAGCGCCCTCTGGTCTATCATCCAAAAGCATACCAGATTGCAATTTACGACTAATCTCAAGTAGCCTACTATTCAAAGCTTGGATCTCGGGATCAAATTCAATACCACCAGTAAAATCCTTCATGAAATCAGGTAACTGGACCACAGGCTTCGGCTCGTCGTCCGCCCACCTAGACTTCCGCTTCCTCCCTCCAGTCCCGGAATTGCTATCGCCAGTTCCCGAAGTCGCAGCAGCTCCGTCGTTGGTAGACTCGCTCGGCGATGGGTCCCACCTAGATCGCCGCCGCCTACGGCTAGTGGTTTCCTCCTCTCCGCCCGAGAAATCCCTGTCGGTACCGCTGTGTGTGTTGGTTAAACCATTTTCCGACAGCAGTGGCTTCAAGGCAGCCGCGGGTTCGCCAGCGGCGGCGGCGACCGCTCCGTTATCAAAAACATGAGTTGATGAATCTAAGGTCTCGGACTGAGTTTGTGGGTAGGAATAAGAGTAGTTCTGGTAATTGGGAGGTTGAGGCTCTGACTCCAGTTGGGAGGGGGAGTCTGCGTAGTTCGATTGGAGAGTGTCCATTGTTGGGAGAGAGAGAGAGAGAGAGAGACGGGGTTTGGGTTCAGAGATTTGATTAATGGAGGAACAATACTAAGGGGGGATTATGTAATTGATGGAAGAAAGGTGGCGCGGATGTGGGATTAGGAAAAAGCTGAGGGGTGCGCAGAATTCCGGGTTAGATCGGATCTTTCGAAAGGTGGGTTGTGGAGCCTGCCAAGGATTCGGATATGCTAAGGCCTCAGAGACGAACTTTTTTGGGTTGGTGTTGGATTTAAGTGTGTTTTTCTTCTTTTTTTTTCCCCTTTTTTCCTTTTATATTTTGGGTTATATATATGTATGTATGTATTAAAGATAGAGTCGTCCGTGACTTAATAGTATAAATTTTGCACATAATCTGACATTTTGAAAAGTTAATTATTCAAACTCGAATAGGCTCACATGTATGTATAAATAAAAATATATATATTCTTATTGAGAATTTATCATAATTTAAAGTTCAGCTCAAACTTTATATATATATATATATATATAGGAGAAGTTCTTGTTGGACTTCTTCTATAGTATGGCGCCTTCTTCGGCAATGTAATTTTTCAATGTGAGGTCATATTTTTGCAGTAATTCATCAATGAGCATATTTCATATCTTGAGTTGTACTTAAGTTGTAGGAATTTATGTGACTTTAAGTCAAAATCAAACTTTCAATCTAGGAAAAAGATATTTTTAAAATTAAATTAATTTTATGATTCTTAAATTATGAATGACAACTACCAACCCTTATAGCTTATAGATTATTGATTAATTTGTTTACTAATAATAATTTATATTTAATTATCTATATTATTATAAAAAGAAAGGTTGTTTTGTATCTATAGTGAAAGTTATTTGTGATTTTTTACATAATTTACCCATTAATTGTTCCAGCAATTAAAATGGGTAATGCAGTTTGAAGGATAAAATAGAGAATTCAGCACAAAAATGTGGTTTGGATACCAAATTTACTAATATTCCAAATTTCTATTTTAAGTTGTCATTTAGAAGTGATGGTTCAATAAGGTCACAATTGTACTTTTCACAAAATTTACAAACCCTCAAATTCGTATTGTCAAAATTCTATCTTCCATTATTTTCTTTATTATATCAAAACATCTAACATGATTTTAACTTTACTCATAATTTAAATTATTTCATGTATTAATTTTAAATAATTCAATAAGTAGTTTTTATGCATGCAAAATTTGCGGACAACAACTGCTAGTAAAAATAAATAAGAACCTAAAAATTGATATTAATGTGATGTATTATAATTTTAAGATCTCAACTTTATCAAATGAAATTATCTCGTTGATAGGAAAAGAAATCCCATAAGAGGTGAAACTTCTCAAATTAAATTAATTCTATCTGAATATATTACTTGGAGTTATAACGAGAAATTGAATTATCATAGAGAATTATAATTTTGTCAACTTTCAATCATCATAGAGAATGCAAACTATATTGATAACACAAACAATACAAATTATATTTATAAGTGGGTTTGTTAAAATCTCAAAATATTTGAGGTAGGAGCCGCTTAAAGTGTAAATAAAAATTAAAGTATTTTTATAGTATAAGTAGGTTACTTCATTTCATATCATTTAATTAAAAAAATTTAAATGTAGAAGACAATACAGATAGATTGTCTTTCAATAAAGAAAATAAAAGTAATTTTTTCAAAAAGCATACAACATAAAATAAAAATACAAACTGAGATATAGATAGAATTGAAAGAACACTTGCAAACATATTTTCATCCTTTCTTTTATTGTTGTAGCAACACTAGTTGGATTGAGACTAATTCCTCAACAGAATCAAGATTGTGTTAATAAAAACAACAATCACAACCATCTACAAAACAATATTCCACTAAGGCAAACCGAAAAAGAGATGACAATTCTTATCTAAAAATTAATTAATTCTTATTCAAAAAAATTAAAAGTTTTACTATAGAGAACGAGAGAGAAAACCATATATCCACCAAAGGCCTATTTCCTTTGTTGGATGAAGTGAGATAGGGGCCTATATCCAATAACATCTTATGTATATATTGCTAGGGCTATCAATGGATTGGATTTTAATCCGAATTTGATCTGAATTTTAGGATTTTTATCCGATTAAAATATTCAAAATCCTAAATAAGTGGATCGAATATGGAATTAAGCAATTCGATCCGTTAAAAATTCGAATCCGAACCTTAATATATTTTATTAAATTAATACTCTTATATATAATATTAATAAAGATTTTAAAATAAAATCTATGTATTATATTTGACATTTTATCAATATTTCTCTTATTTTTTAGATTAAAAACTCAATATTAATAGTATAATGTTAAAAATTCAAATATGACATATATTTACTTTATAAATACATAAAGGAAAAAAAGAAATAAATAAACAAATAAATCGGGTCGAATTTTTTAATCGAATTTCGGATATCCATCGTATTCGGATATGATACTGATTAACAAAGATCCTATAGGATTTCGGATCGGATCCGGATATAAATTTTGTTAATCGAATTCGAATTCAAATATAACATATCCGATTCAAATCCGATCCGTTGACAGCCCTACACATTGCAAGATGAAAGTCCAATAGAAATCCCAAGGCCTACAATTACAGAATAAATCTTTGGATGATGAATTAGGCCAAAAGGTGTAATTTTTATATCCTACTAATTGGGCAGTATTAGATAAATATATTGAATAATCATTTAGCCCTTATTGTGTACAATTTCAATTACCATTATATCCCTATTAAATGAGAACAATAACCTAACCATCACAAAAACATAAATTTGTTTTGAGTCAAATTTGTATTTTCTCTCCGCTAAACTTATTTAACATCTAAAATAAAAATTATGTGGCCAAATTATTAACATTAGAATTACACATACCGCATAACTTTGTGATTGTATCAAGAGTTGTTTTCTCCATTGTTTCTCAACATATTTTTCAATGTTGTTTCAAATTAACAACTAAGAAAATGCATTTCTTCATTTTTGTCGTTGACTCCGAGACTCCAATTCGTGGAGTGGTGGCTCCATATGTCTGGTGCGCTTAATAAGCACAGGGGGGCCGAGATCATAGGGTGTCTTTTGTCATAGCACCAAAAGACAGCATTTTCAACCCATGTCCCTAATGGCTAATTACCATTTGGTTTTATTGTGGTTCTTATTTACAACAATCACAAATGGAAGATATGTGCTTCTTGTTTAACTTTCAATGAAAATCAATGCAAATATCATTTGGTTTTATTGTGGTTCTTATTTACAACAATCATAAATAGAAGATATGTCCTTGTTAAAATTGTTAACTTTCAATGAAAATCAATGCAAATATTACAACTAACCTCTGTCCACTCTTGTCATCTTCAAATTAACCTGAAAAAAGTTTGAATCTTCACTATGCTTTTGGCAACCGAGTGTTTATCTTGTACCTTGGTTGGATAATCTGTTAAATAATTTGCAAATGCTTTTTTAGGTATACAGAAAACAACTAAATATTGATGGAAAACATCCTCATACGCTTCTAATTACATTCTTGGATATGAAATCATCAATTCATCGATTGATATTTTGTTTGCGAATTGTCATTGAGATTATGGAAATACCTACGAAGAGGCTGGTTGTCCACCTAATTACGTGATTAGTAGAAATTAAAACCAAATTGCATAATGAGAGTGGCGACATGAGGAATAGCATAGTCAATCTCGCTTATTCCATTCTATCAACAACCAACTCGATGGGACTTGGGATTCTTGTCAACTAAGGTATTGCCGCCTTGTGTTGTAACGACTATGATGAATTTTGCTCATAAAATTATCAAATGAAGCAATAAAAAAGAAAGAAAGAAATAACTCACCTCCCAAACAATGGACAGATCATTTAAATTATTAAACGAAAATTCTATTTATTTACCTTAGGAAATAAAAGTAAAAGGCAAAGATCTCCTCATGAAGTGAAATTAAACCAAGATCAAGTTCTCCCTCGCTCTCTCTGACTCACGCAAACGCATAGTGGGCTCTTTAATTAAAATTACTCTGAAGCCGAACCAACGGGCTTTCTCACAGCAAAAGGCCCATTTCCCATTCGGGCCTTCTGGTCACAACCATCAAGAACGGCCGACAATTGGTACGGCGGAGCGTCAGTGGCCAGCCACTGATCCACGTAAAAAACAGACTGGCTACAGCCCTTGTGAGGCCCGGTAGATGTCACCTCAACGTAATCACAGAACCAACCGTGATGGGCGCCCGACCCGTCAGAAGTCAAATCTAGCCTGCAAATGGGTGCTCCGATGCACGGGCCTCGGCCCGTAAATATATCAAGGTTTCCTCTTTCGAAGTAGTCGTGTTACGGCCCATCAGACCCCAGTCCTCGAGATTTGGGATCCGAACTGATTTTCCATTCGGATCGCTGAGTGTGGCGCTAATGATGGAGTCTGTCCCAGCCTTTATGACTGAGCCGGTTTGAACGTAGAGAGTGTATACACATTCATTCTGCAGATTTGGATGAGACAAAAGTCAAATATTTTTGGGTATAATTATGAATAATGTGGTTTAAGTTATTAAGAATTTCTGCAAAATATTAAATATTCTTTAGTAATGGGATAATTAAGAATTTTAATTTTATACATAAGATGGACTTGGCATATAGATAAATGAATGAATGGTCTTCCTTCATGATAATTTTGGATTTAGAAATTCGATTATCCATTCTTCTCATGAACTTTTGGCTAGAGGAAGATGAATGTGAGCAAAGTTTTTTGAAAAATGTATATTTTTAGCTTATTTCGTGAAAAATAGAATATTTTATATATTACTAATGAACGATAATACTTATTCATTTAAAATACAATATATTTGAAAAAAAAAATTAAAAATAGGGAAAAATTATAAAGAAATAAAAATATTTATTACATTCATCAAATGATTATGGAATTACTTAACAGTAATAGTTCATAATAACAAGATAATAACTATTACATATAGTTATGAGAATTAAAATTTTAAAATAAGGGCACTTTTTTATAGTGGTTAAAGACAGACAAAAGAGATTTATATACTTCATTAATAGTATAAAAAATAAGTATTAGAACAATCAAATCACGTATTCTACTTTACATGCAAAAGTAAAGTTTCATCACGATGTGATTTTAAAAAGGTATCGTTTAGTAAAATGATGAGATATATAATATTAATCAATTAATATTAAATTATCAGTAATTAATCAACAATTTACAAATATCCTAAGATTTGTATTAATTGGGTAGAGAATGCAGACCATATGATGATATACAAATACAAAATCCTAAATGCTTGCAATCACAACTGTAAAAATATATAAATAATCACTGATTTTTAAGAAAAAAAATTATAAAAGAAGAAATCCTAAATGCTCATGAAATTGCTTGATTTTCTGTATCTGAAGATGAGTGGCCTTGATATAGATCCATCTGATGCAAAGTGACCATTGATACTCCCAACACCAACAAAACCACACACATTTTATATGAAGATTTGCCGTACACATAGATCGAAGAAATTAAGAACATTCATGATACGGATTGGATACGTATACTGTGTAATGTGTATTAACACACATATATACGTATTTGTAGTGTATTATATATATATGCATACATACAGAAGAGAAAATTGCACTTACAGAAGAGGCAGCTGAGACAGAGACAAGGGCATTGAGCAGAAGCAGTGAGAAGAAGCGGCGGCTCGTCATCTTCATCTACTAATGCTATTTCCTTTACTTGCTATTTTGATATGATATGAGAGTGTGCGGGCACATATATATATATATATATATAGATAGATAGATAGATAGTGTGTCTCTATTTTTACAGATGTATTTGGAATGTCCTCTTAGTGGCTAGTGCATTACACCTAGGGGTGTCAATTTGTGCAGGTTGAGTTGAGGTAGGGGTATAATATAAAAATATCAAATCGAAATCCAACCCAACCCGATGTTAAGCCCAAATGGCTCAATTTTAACTTGACCTATAAAATTTCGTATCAGGTTCAGGTTGACCTGATTTTTAGTTAGGTCACCCAACAACCTGTTAAACCTGACGCAACCCAATCCAATCTGATCTATTTGTTTTATTTTTCATATTTATAAATTCCAACATAATAATTGAGTAGAAATTTGATCTACAATAAAATTTAAAATTTGGCACAATAATTAAGGTCTAAGAAACACAATAGCTTGTCATGCCCATGAGTACTCTGAATACAAAAAAACAACAAACCATTGTTCAATTAACAATTTTGATGACAACTATCAAATGATCAAAATGCATAATTAACTACAAAATAGTGAAAATTAAAGTCGAAAGACAAAAACACATCGAATTCAATCGTCTTTGAATAGGAAGAATGGAAGCGTTATTACTTATTTGTTAACAATATTATTGTAATTTGTAATTGAATTTTCAAATTTTAGATTTTTGGATATATATATATGTATTATTCATATTTTATTTTAATTAGTTAAAATTTTCAGGTGGGTCGGGTTGGGTCATGTTAATTGGGATATTGGGTCACCCACTTATTATTATTATTATTATTATTATTATTATTATTATTTTATTTTATTTTATTTATTTATTTTTTTTCAGGTTACACAGGGTTGACTCAAAAAAACCCAACTTTTTTTTTTTTTTTTCTCAGGTCATTTTTGGATCTGATCTAATTTGACCTGAACCTGAAAACCACAAACCCAACCCTAATTTTTTTTCAAGTGGATTATTGTCGTGTCATCGGGTTGGTTTTGGTTTTGACACCTTTAATTGCACCAAAGGGAAAGCTCTTTTATTAATTTTATACCCCCACCCCCACCAAAAAAAATAGAAAATAAAAATTGTACAATTTGTTAGTGGCATTCATTATGTTACAAAGGATAGAACAATGTGCAGTTGAATATAAAGTAGTAGCATTAGCTTTGTCACGAGAATGGTATCTTCATCCAACTTTTATAATTTAATAAGAAAATAATTTATTGCTAAAAAGAATTGATTGCACTCAACTAATCATATAATAGGTAATTTATTTATTTTTCAATAAAAGAACACGATCACTGTTACTATAAAAAATATAATTAGAACTAACAATTTTGCATACTTGATGCATGTGCTAAATTTTTTATAGTATTTTTATATAGTAACATCATTTATTTATTTTGTATACTATATAAATTTGTATTAGTAATTTTAATATATTTATTTAAATTATTTCGTAAGTAATAATTAAAAAATTATGATAAAATGATAGTTGTAAACATAAAATAGACGAGTTATAAGAAGTAGTTTTTATATAACTTCTAGGTATTAGAATTAAAAGGAAGAATTAAGGCTTGGTAGAGTTTTAGATAAATTATTTTAAAACATGTCAAAAAAATAAATAAGTATTTTATTAATAGTATAAATAGATAGAATATCTATCTTCATTACTACCGCTAACTAAGATGATCAATGACATTACTCTTACTAAAATTATCACAACCACTTTTTAGCCCTACATTAGTAGACAAGATTATTCATCAGATCTTAACTAGGCATAAAAAATCACCATGAATTTTTTTGTGACATAAGGCCATGTGAAGTGGTCCAAGATCAGTCAACTTTGCCATAAACAGACGTGGTATTTAATTTGATGGCAAGGATCCAAACTTTCATACCAAAAACTGAACTGGGAAATTGAAGTTTCATTTTTCTAAATAGCAAACCTCTCCTCGAGGACTTACAGGAGGCCACGTGAAAATTTAATACCCTTTTGAGTGGTAGAGCCTACTAATATTTTCACATTGTGTCCATACATCTCATCTGAACTAGCTCACATTAATTGCGAATCAAATATATTTGTCAATTAAAATAAAAAATAAAATATATATTAAAATAGAGAATTTAAACTGAACTTAAAAACGAAGGTTTCTAGTTCACTTTCGTTGGATATCAAGCAAAGAAAATGACCTTTTTACGGACGGCTATAAAAATGTAGTTGCTCAATAAGGGCAGAAGAGGAGAATTAAGTTCATTAAGAGGGCCAATATTGCCAAAATAAGTTTAAATATAACACAAGGTCTGGCAATATTAGGATATGCCAATATGCCAGTAGAGCCAACACACAGCAACTCCTGTCCATTTAAACATGACATGACCATATTTTACGCATAAGAGGATGCTAATAATTATGGAGCAAGTCCATTAGTGTAAGTTTTGGGACATTTATATGCAAGGATGACAACGGCACATTTATATACAAGGATGACAACGGCAGCAGTTAGTGCTCAATAACTAAGAGCTTCGATGTTTCATCGATAATTGCCAGCTTCATCTGCAAGAATACTGTAGTGTTAGTATGATTCAACCATATCCTAGCAGAATATAATTCTTCGATGAAGATTTGAAATGAAAGAGTACAATTGGACCAATGCAATAAAGGGCTGAAACCAGAATAGAAAGAATGTGACATTCTTCAAATTTAGATCCCTTAAATCCCTTATAACGCTGTGAATGAGATGAAAAAACACATCCACTATTCAAGCACCTTGATACTGCACTTTCTGAGAATTCAGTCCAATTAAAGACGAAGCACAAGTCTGTCACTTTCTTGCACTCTCAAAGGCATCAAAGCATCCAAGATTCCTTCTAAAGACAGGACATTTCACATGTCCAGGTATATTGCATGCAAACAACAGTTTCAAAGCTGCTCATACTTAGAATGTAGTTAATATTTAATTAAATGGGATTAGCTACACATATAAGGATACACACGCATGATAAGAAAAACTATCTGGATAATTACAGAGAATGCCAGCCTTATAGTGTGACTCCCCACACAAGTACATGCTGAGATTGCATCAAGCCTTTAACTTTCTATGAACACTGGCAACCTAATAGCACATATATTTTCATTTAGCAACAGCCTAAAGAGCAATAAGGAAACAAGTCGCATCAGAGTGCTGATTAAAGGATACATTGATCCAATGCAATAAGCAACTTTTAGAATTTTACCTTGAAATCAGGAGCTAGTGCTGCCAAGATCAAAGTCCATTGTGTAATCATATTCAATGGTAGGAATCACCGAAGCCATAAATTTCAAGAACAAGAATAGGTACCTGCACAAAACAAAGCTTTGAATACAGTACATAATGGGACAAAACATAAAAAGATTGGCCAAAATCCAACATTACAAATGTTTGCATCAAGTTATGATAGAAGCCATGAAAGCAGTGATGCTAAAGTCTTTGCAAATGAAGAGCAAATCAAGTTTGTGGCTCTCTTACTCACCAAGAATAACAATGTTATTATCATGCTAGACTAGGAGTTCTATAAGACGACAACATGCAGAGAAGGATAAATTTATGCTTCCGACTACATTAACTAACTAGGGCTCTCAAATAGGAAGATAGGAGAATAGTAGTTACTTGTCAACTTCGGGCTCTACTCCTCGTGACATTAAAACATCAATAATTTTTTTCATTACAGCCCCATGGCGGCATGGATGAACAGAAGCATGTTTCCCAGGCAAGTGTGGATGGTCTTCAATGGTCACCTGATCTCAATGGAAAGAAATACCATTCGTGAGTAGATAATCAAAAAAGTATTATGGTCAAAACAATTTAAAAACTTCACAGAAACTTCAAAAATATCATCCAGTTATGAGATCCAGGACCCAAAATGGTGAATATCAAATCTCACCGTTTTGCGTGCATGGTCTTGACTAACATCTTCAAGAACAAGTTCTGGTTGCAAAAGCATCCTTGACTGTCACATAAAACAAGGATTTTTAATTATTTAATGAAAAAAAGTTCATATCAGGCCTGAGATCAATTATCAACTATTTGCATGTCTTAAGTAGCATATAAGCGGAATAACACATCATTGAACCATAAATTGAACGGAAATATGCAGCGAAAATTGAATGTTGACCTCATCATATCCAGTGAGCCAGACCCGAGGAGTTTGGTAATATTTGTCATACCTAAAGATAAGGAATGTCAGATATGATGCCAGAAACTTAAAATAGTTAAGAGCATTTTCATGATTAAATTTGTCTTACGTGATGCTAACATCATATGTTCGGGTTCGTAAAATGTTGTCATCATCAGGCTCATGAGCCACAAGGTATGTAGTCTGAAGTGTTGCCTGTATTCATCACAAATATTAAAACGACATGGAACAATTAATTACTATTTCTTAGTAGAGTGTACGTACAACAAATTGTTCCAAAATTAAGACCGAGCAAATAACTATAAAGAGTTATATCAAAATTGAAAGTGCAAATATACAGAAAATACATCATAACTTCAAGCTCTGTTCCCCTTCTTGATTTTGATAAAGGTGCAAATGAGTTGAGCTCTAAAAAAATTTATGTGGAGCTGTATTATATACTGAGGCTTTAGCTACACCAAGGAGTCTGAAACTTACAGGATCATTTTCAATAAGGTTGTCTGCTTCTTCAAAATCTGCCATGTCAGGAATCTCCTCCTCTTCCTCCCCTCCAAAGTAAGATGAGATTGACTGAATTGTATTCTTCTTGCTAATTTCTAGTGTCTCCATGGAGGGTAAATTTTCATCCTCATCGTTTTTGTTTTCTACCAACACAAGAAGGATGAAGTCAAGCAACAACAATAAAGTTAAAATCAAATTTACACTTGTTTTCTTGACTCTAAAGGAACAAACAAACTACATACCTATAGGTTTTCCATGAGTTGCCAGCCAACCATCGTTGTCCTCATTATCAAGCAAAAATTCACCCCCAGCAGCCTCATATTCTTCTTCAATTGAGGCAGCTCTGCGAAGACAGGGGACTGCATGCGGAAAACATGATAAGAAAGAATTAAATAAATACAAATATAAGGCACAATAAATACATCAATAGAAAGTAACATGAAGCTAGTATAGGAGGTTCTGAAAGGTTGTTATTCATGATATAATAGTGAAATGAATAGGTGAAAACAATTTGGTTCTTGACATTATATGAGTTTGGGAAAAATAAGGAAAACAATCACAATGAATAATACCAAATAGAAAAATGTTTCGCGGAAAATCTGAAGTTCAATAGTATGTAACCAACATAATGTATGAATATCTGAACAATATTGAAGGCAACAACATCAAGGTCAAGCCATTATCAGAACGGCCAGCATCAGAAATATTGATATGTTGCAGAACAAAACATTTTCAAGCTATACCAGCAACTATATGGAGACAAGGGAAACCACTTACCATTTCTAGTTATCAGAAATTGCTTATCTTGAGGCAGATATGACTTCCTCTTGCTAGGCTCACCAGATTCCCTTTACATAAAATGCAAAACATATAAGTGGCAATCAAACATTGAAACCACAATGGTCAGACCATAAAATTGTTCTTAAATGGAACCAAAATTCCCATTTTTCTGCCCACAAAAAAGACACCTATCACTAGATCAAGCATCCATGCATCCTCCTGATTGGATCAGATAACAAAATGAATTCAAGTTTTCTACATGCCAAGGAATACAATAAACATCCCATCAATATGGCCTTTAAAAGTGAATTTTGGACCCAAAACTAAATATAACCAAGAACATGATAATTAATTATTTGAGGATTAGCAATGATTCAGTTTCATCCATCAAATTTCAGACCCCAAAGGTCACATTCATAAAGATACAATTTTTTTGACAAAACAACCAACGAACCAAGCTTTTGCATAACTTTCGGCCCCCAGAATCACACATTCCGAGCATATTAAACACAAAATAACTCAATTAATTTGGATCGTGAATCCATAATGAGCTCCATAATTCCCCCACTCTACACGAAAATAACTGCAAATAAACACAAAAGAGTGGCAATTGGGGCGACAAAGGGCGAAGTATATTTTGGAAAAGAGTGGAAATTTACCAAGACCAGGTGGGGCACTTGGAGACAAGGTTATCACCGGCGAGAATAAACTCGTTGATGCTGAGAACGCCTTTCTCTTTGAAGGCGGAGACGGTGCGGGGGCTCGTAATTCGCTCCACCGTCCCCTTGAACGCCTCATGGATTTTCTGCGACAGCACCATCTTGCCCAGGGATTCGCCTAATCGTAGAAATTGGGATTAGCGGGAATTCGGCGGAGGGATCGGAGGGAATTGCAGAAAAGAGCAGCTGTATTCTCGCGCTACAGAGTTGTGTTTGTGTAGAAAGCATTTGACTTCGAATTTTGAGGATTTCCGTATAAGTTTTGTTTATTTCAAAATCAGATTAGATTTTTTTTAGTTGGGAATCCTTCCCAATATTGTCGTTTGAGTTTCACTTGACCAAATTATTGAGAATAATTTAAATATAAAAAATTATTGACCAAATTAAAAAAATGAAATTTAATTTTAAGAGAAATGAATATCCCCTCCCAATAAAAAGAACAAAGAAAATACCACTTAAATTATTGAATTAATTTTAGTGGCTCAATCGATTGTGCTAATTCATTTAATATGAAAATATTGGGAAAAGGAAATAGATGAAGAAAAGGAAGTTTTGCAAAATGTCAATCAAGTTAAAATAAACATAGATTACAATCAAATATATATATATATATATATATTTTCTATATATGTGATGAGGGTAAAAAATGTTCGGCCAGTATATTGGGCTAAGATCCAATGTAATCGACCTGGTTGAGGTTGATGAGATTGATTTTGATATAATGGAATCGAGTCCTGCAATCAACAGCAAATGTCAAGCTAGCCAAGGCGTTCTCGGCTAAAACATTCTGACGCTCAAGTTAGTATATATCGACTAGAAGGTAAAACAGTAGAGTGAGGGCTTTAGAGTAATGAATGGCATACCTTACTGAGGGTTAGTAATGAGGTATTTACAGCATTCTCAGTAGGTTGGTATGACTTCGGTGCCCTCATAGAGCAGGAACGACTCTTGTCCTTATCTGAGGGTTTTGAAGTCTTCTCCTCCTTATGTACTATTCCAAGTGATACGACCTAGGGCATGGTGGTACACAGGTGGTGCGTATTAATCTAACAATGCTGAGAAAAGGTAATATTGTGGTGGTATATGCTATTAATGTGGGGGCACGCCGCCTAATGGAGCATTTAATGCGATTGAGAGGCTATTACCTTGGCTCGAACTCCTTGATCGAGGTAAATACTTCTGCATGATACCTTCTCAGGCTCTAGTCAACAAGACATAATCTCGTCCTGGTTAAATCTTCATGGTTGGATGGGGGATTGCGTATCCCAGTTATGGTCGACCATGATCTGGTTAAGGGGCGTACGTTGATACTCGCTACATTGGGTAAGGCTCCTAAGGTCAAGTGACGGTTGATAGGTTGGGCATATTGGTAATTGGGCCGTCAGAAACCATATTTCGGTTTTGGTCGAGTGTTGGTGGGCTGAGTCTATTGGGTTGTCCTATATCAGCATGATAATTGATGGTTAATAAATTATTTCTTGTGATCTTCAAACAAAAGACATATTAATTAAAAAAAATTATGTGCGTGATTTGGTGAGAGGTCATAAAACTTAATTTCTTGAAGAATATAATTTAAATGCATATATGACTAGAAGGAACGGAAATAAATTCAATAAATTTATGGCAAATTCATCTTTTCTTGTATTAACTATAGCCATTATTTAATTGTAATGATGTTTATATAAAACATGAAAAAACCAACTCTAGGTTTTCACTTCCGTCAAGTTGAGCTTTGCAATGTCATTGGTAATGATGAGGGTTCAATCCGTTGGATAAGAATCCGGGTTTGGATATAGGTAGAACTTATCTTGAGAAGTTCGTATTCCTGCTTGGTTAGGGAAGAATCCTGCAATCATAGTAAATGTTAGGCTAGCCGAGAGGCCCTCGGCTTAGGTCCTCCGACGCTCAAGTCAGTAGAAATCGACCTCAATAATCGAGCAGTGGAGTAAGGGCTTTTGAGTGTATATGAGTGCGTACCTTTCGAAGGTTGGGTTGAGGGTATTTATATCCTTCTCCACTCGAGGAAATGTCTGGGAAGCCCCCCGGTACCCCCAGGGGCCCTTAGCCTTGTGCCAGGGGTAATTAGTCATTTCCCTTGTTTGAATATTTCCAGCTAACTGTCCTTCTAGGTTTTAAGGATAAGATAGTACACTGTAGCGGCGCCTACTGTATCAGGCGGTGAGGGGGATGGCATGCGCCATTAATGCAGAGGCGTGGTGTCCGTCAATGCATTTAATGCGGTTGCAGAGTACTGTACTGTTCTCGACCTCCGACTCGACCTCGATATGGTCGGCTGAGGTCGAGGAGTTTCATAGGCCTTGGACGTCTGGTTGGGCCTGGCGGCGTATCTCTGGGCTGGCCTGGTAGAACGAGGTCGATTAAGTTTATGGGCCCTGGGCACCTGACTGGGCCGACTTAGTTTGGGCCTAGGTACTTAGGCCATCCCATATCATGAGTCTCCTCACTTCACAAGGCTGAACGAGGATTCGACGAGAAGTGTTGGGAAGTAGCGAAATAGGCATTAGCGATAATCGACCAGGGTTTTTGAAAATCGACTAGGGTTTGACGCATTTATTGAGCTGTTACATCGTAGCGCATGTGGGTCGTTGTGGCAGTTATAGGCATTATTGCAGACGCTTGGTTTGCCATGCCCCTCTCCCTATAAATACCCACTGTAACTCTGGCCATTTTTACTTTTATCGCATTGGAATCTGGTCAAGCGCTTGTAGAAACATCTTCGCTTCTGAGACTTCCTGAGTTTAACCTTTGCATTCAGTAAGTGTTCCTCTACTTTACTTCATGTCCTCTACTTTTCTTTGAGAATCATGATGGGGTTATATAGCTCTGAGGGTAGTCAGGGGGGGACAGTGAGGCCACCCAGTCTGAAAGGCGTAGGTACTCTTTTGTGTCGTCTAGTGAGTTGTCGAGTGGCGATTCCAGTTCCAACAGCTCGAGCTCCAGCAGCTCGAGTAGCAACCGTGGGGGGGAAGAAGCTGGGCCAAGCCAGATTCCCCCTTCGCGAGGTTGACTGTTTACTCCCAGTCACTACAGTGAAATAATTTCTACCATGAACCTTGGGGACCTGAGGCGTTTGAGAGAGATGTATTATATCCCTCCCGAATATCAGTTGTTGACCCCTGGACCACCTGGTTGAATGCATTGCGCTCCTGCGGGATGCATTACTGTGTTCGAGGATGCGTTTAGGTGTGGACTTAGGTTCCCCTCGAGTGATAGTATGGTTGGTCTGCTCATGGGTCTTCAAGTATGCATCACGCAACTCCTACCCAACTGTTTTGCTACCCTTTCCAGCTTTATAGTTTTGATGCACCTATTTAATCAACCGACTAGCTTTGAGAACTTTTCCAACATTTTTCATCTTCCCATGTCCTGCAAGTCGGGTAGCGCCGACGAGTTGGGATTTTACTACCTTACTGCTCGACCCCGACGCAGATTTCTCGTACCCCCCTCTTCTTCGTATAGGCAGGAGTGGAAGAAGCAATACCTTTTTGTTCGAGTGGCGGGGGGTTTCAATATTCCCCTGGGCTGGTTGAGTGGGCATGTCGACATGCCGGGGAATCACACCCCGACCTGGCCGAACATATTTGTGCAGGACCTGGTCAAGTTCGGCCCCATGGAGGCCTCTGTCTTCATCGAGGAGAGGCACTTAATGATGGCTGGGCTGTCACCGGCCCCAATAGATTTTCCTGTGGATTATCAAATAGGTAGATGAGTGTGTCTTGGTATTTGTTTGTCTTTGATGGTGTGCATGATTCTCTATGTTTTTTATCTCCGTTAATTTTGATGTTTGGCAAATCGCGTAGAAATTATGAACAGGTCGAGAGCTGAAGCGTTGGCCTGAGCAGAAAGAAACTAGCAGCGATGATAGGGCGCCACTCCTCGTCGAGCGCCAGCTGTCGCCGAAGAGCCACGTCGAGTGGCTGCAGCCCCCATTCCATCTCCAAGTCCATCGCCTGGTCAAGCGGTGGCCATCGCGAGTGAGAGCCCCTCAGGTCGGGGAAAAAGAGCAATGGTCGAGCAGGGCGGTCCTCCGCCAAAGAAAGCTGCTACCGAAAAGGGCAAAGAGAAGGCAGCCCCGATCGGGAACAATCTCTTCGGAGATCGAGGGCACGATGTGTTGTTCACTTTGCCGAAGTTCCCCTCTCCACGATTTGGGCTCGAGCCAAGCCATATCGTACATAATTCCTCGAGCATGTACACGACGGGGCCCACCTGGATGGATCCTTTGAAGGTGTTGATGGTGGGGTCAGTTTCTAGCTGACCAGAAGAGGATTATGGGGATGAGTCAAGCCACGGCCCTTTGTGAATTTGCCTACCACGCCAACATGGTCAGGTTTCGCATTTTTTTATTCCTGTTTGTTTACACTTTTCTCGATCAGGTAGTAATGATCTTTATGTCTCAGGTGGGGCAACTGGGCCACAATTTCTACTGCCAAGTAGATTTGGCCTTAGCTGATCGAGACCAGTTGGAGGGTGGCGGGGATATCGAGACTTTGAAGGCTCAGCTGGAGTCTTCTCAGATGCAGGTCGACGAGCTGGAGAAGCAAGTCAACCAGCACGCCAAGGAGCTTGAGAAAAAAGATGAGCAGGTCCTCCTTGTTGTTAAAGAAAGGACCAGAATGGACGAGAAGGTGAAGAAGCTACAGCTGGACGTGTAAGTTGCTTATAAGTCTGGTTGAGCTGTTAGTTGGAGTGAACGTCTGGCCGAGGCCAGGGTTGAGCTTTCCAGAAGTGCGCCGGGAAGCTGTGCAGCAGTTCCTGGTTAGTCCAGCTTTCCAGGATGCGAGTGTTGTGCTCACCCTGGATGACTCCCGGAAAACTTTTCAAAAGGCGATTCAGCAAATGCAATTTGTGGGCTATGCGCTTCGGGCCGAGGACCGCTCCAGAATGAGCTATGCATTTGACAAGCAGCGGTGTCCGTATCTGGAGGAAGAGGTCGACGTGGCGGAGCCCATCATCAAAGCCGGCCAAGCGGAGGTCGCATCGGAGATCGAAATGACGCCTGAAGAGAGAAAGCGGGCTAAAATTGACAGAAAACTGAAGACAGTGGCCCCAGAGTTCGAGTTCGCCGGCGACCTCGCCTATGAGGTATCAGAGGGGAGAGCTGATGTGGCCTCCTTCTTCCCGATCTCCGAACGGCTGTTCTTACAGGGTGCAGGTGGCCCTTCTCGACCCGTGACAACCGTTGTACCCGTGTCAATGGCCCCGTCCGAGCCCCAACCATTTGTTACGCCAGCTCTTGCTCTTGCCCCCACTCCCGCTATCGAAGAGGCCGGCAGCTCCAGCTAGGCCTGGTTTTCTTATTTGTTTTGTTTTGATGTGTATATATATGCCTCGGTGAGGCTTTTGATGATGATTGTTGAATTGTTGCCTCGATGAGGCTTTTTCTCCTAAATGATTAAACAATTACTTTGCTTTCTTTTAACTGCAATTTTGATCACAACTTTTCTTGTTCTTTTGTTATGAATTGCTTTGATTGAGGTGTATGTGTACTGCGAAGCATTAACTTACTGTTCTACTTGTCGAAATTTTTCGATGGATGTCCACGGATGTGGCAAGTAATTCTCGTTCATGTCTTTCGTCGGATAATGGTTGTGCTTTCACGAATTGATTCTTGACTCTTGTCGAGCAAGTTGTAGTTAATCCGCTAGCATAATAGCTAATGTTCAAGTTTGGAATGACCTTGACGATTGTAGGATAGGTTTATCATCGTTGCGATTGTAATTAACAATTTTAACTAGGTTGGCCCATAGGGTTCGACTTTACGCCGTAAAGGTTGTTTTGCCAACTATGAGGTCGGCTGCTTAGTTTCAGCGCGGAGACTGATTTGTCGATTATCTAGTTTGGGCGCGAAGGCCTCGACTTGGCGGCGTAGAGCCTTTTGTCGACTACGGGGTCGACTATGTGGTCTCAGAACGAAGGCCTCGACTTAGCAGCATGGAGCCTTTTATCGACTGTGGGGTCGACTATTTGGTCTCGGCGCGAAGGCTTCGACTTGGCGGCGTGGAGCCTTTTGTCAACTGTGAGATCGACTGTTTGGTCTTGGTGCGAAGGCCTCAACTTAGCAGCGTGGAGCCTTTTGTCGACTGCGGGGTTGACTGTTTGGTCTTGGCGCGAAGGCCTCAACTTAGCAGCGCGGAGCCTTTGGTCGACTGCGGGGTCGACTGTTTTGTCGATTATCTGGTCTGGGCGTGAAGGCCTCGACTTGGCGGCGTGGAGCCTTTTGTCGACTGCGGGGTCGACTGTTTGGTCTCGGAGCGAAGGCCTCGACTTGGCAGCAGGGAGCCTTTTGTCAACTGCGGGGTCAACTATTTGGTCTCGGCGCGAAGGCCTCGACTTAGCGGCGTGGAGCCTTTTGTTGACCGCGGTGTCGACTGTTTGGGAAAGATTCACTCTGTTTCACGCGGTTTGAACATGTCATAATTTCATTTCGTTGGGTGATACAAAGGTCATCGACGACTAGTTACACAAAAAATTTCTTCAGGTTTACTGCATTCCAAGGTCGAGGTAGCTCACGGCCTGATGCATCAGCTAGTCAGTAGGCGTTGTTTTTTGACACCTTAATCACTGAGTACGGTCTCTCCCATTTTGGGTCGAGTTTCCCCACAGGTCTAAACACTTCTACCTTCTTGAGGACGAGGTCGCCCACCTTGAAGCTCCGGGGTCGTACTGTCTTATTATAGTGGTCTGCCATCTTTGAGTGATATCGCTGCATTGTGTTGTAAGCTGCATGGCGCTGCTCGTCAACAGTGATTAGGTCTAGTGTCCTCTCCGATGTATTTGTTATCGGGTTATAGTGGATCACCTTAGCGGTATGTTGAATCAATTCTGACGGGATTACTGCCTCGGATCTGTAGACAAGGCTGTACGAGCTGTGGCCCGTCGCTGTTCGAGGTGTCGTTCTGTAAGCCCAAAACACACCAGGGAGGTCATCTGCCCAACTGGCCCCAGTCCCCGCTATTCGACTCTTGATGTGGTCGAGGACAGTTCTGTTGGTGACCTCAGTCTGTCCATTGGCCTGCGGATTTCCCACCGAAGTGAAGTGTTGGGCAATTCCCAAGGTCTCGCCCTATTTCTTCGTGTTTTTGCTTTGAAATTGGGTGCCGTTATCTGAGATTAAGACCTTAGGCAATCTAAATCGACATACTATATTCTTCCAAATGAAACTTTTAATGGCTGCGTCGATGATCTTCGAGACTGCTTCAGCTTCCACCCATTTAGTAAAGTGTTCGACGGCCACTACGATGAATTTGCGCTGGCCGGAAGTCTTCGAGAGTGACCCGACGATGTTAATCCCCCACTGGTCAAATGGCCAAGTGATGTTAATGTTGATCATCGGTGCGACTGACTGGTGCTGAATGTTCAAATGGATTTGGCATGATGAGCATTTTTTAGCAAAGTCGACAGAATCTCTCAACAACGTCAGCCAGAAATATATGTAGCGAATGACCTTATGAGCCAGGGATCGACTGCCTGAGTGGTTGCCGCAAATGCCGGCATGTATTTCCTGCAACACCTCATTTGCCTGGTCGGGTTCTAGACATCTGAGTGGAGGTCTTGCTACCGACCTCCGATATAGCTGGCCGTGCTCGTCTAGCGCATACTTGGCTGCTAACCCTTTGAGTCTGGAGCCTCCTTGTCGTTGTCGGGTAAGGTACCCCGACTTAGATAAAGTTTGATTGGATCCTGCCAAGAGAGGGCTGCTTCCTCGAGGCACTCAACAAGGCCCTGATCGGTGGCAGTGACACAGGGGGCTTGTTAGTTACCAAAAATATTATCGTTCTTTCTTTGGTACCCTTCGTCGAGCTGGCAAGCTTCAAGAGAGCGTATGCTCGTTCATTTTCTGATCAGGGGACTTGGCTCAGTGAAAAGTTTCTGAACATTTGTCTCAATTGGTACACTTCAGCCAAATATTGCGCCATTTTATGTTCCCTCGCCTCGGAGTTGCCTTCGACCTGTTCTACAACCAACTGAGAGTCGGTGAACGCAGCAAGTTGCTCGATGCCGTGGGTTGTGGCTATGCGCATTCCTGCGATGAGAGCCTCATATTCTGCCTTATGATCGGGAAGTCGAGTTTCACTGCAAAGTCATACTCCTCGGCAAGTGGGGATCTGAGGAATACCCCTATCCCGCCTCCAGATGAGGTTGCGCACCCGTCGACGTGCAAGGTCCACATGGAGGTGTGTTCAACATCCTGCGTTGGCAGGTCAAGCCGCTCGATAATGAAGTCGGCCTGTACCTATGCCTTAATGGCAGTTCGTGGTTGGAATGTGATGTTGAATTCCCCAAGCTTGATGGCCCATTTGGTGAGCCGACCCGAAGTATCTGGTTTTGACAACATTTGCTTTAGTGGCTGATTCGTCAAAACCAAGATTGTGTGGGATTGAAAGTAAGGACGTAGTTTCCTGGCCGACGTCACAAGGGCTAGAGCAAACTTCTCAATCTCTAAATAATTGAGCTCGGGTCCCTAGAGAGCTTTGCTGCAGTAATATATCATATGGGGGGTTCCTCCCCTTGTCGTCGTCAACACCAAGCTGATGGAGGTCGACGAGACTGCCAAGTATAGCTGTAGCACTTCTCTCAGCTTGGGTTTGGCCAGTATAGGTGACGAAGTGAGGTATTGTTTGAGCTCTAGCAAGGCCTGATCGCACTGCTGATCCCATTTGAATTCGAACTTTTTTGCGTTTATGAGGATTTTGAAGAACGGTAGGCTCTTGTCCGCTAATCGGGCTATGAATCTACCCAAAGCTATAACTCTGCTGACCAGACGCTGGACTTCACGAACTGTGCGAGGTAGAGTGATGTCCAGAATTGCTTGGATCTTCTGCGGGTTGGTTTCGATCCCTCTCTGACTGACCATATAGCCTAGGAATTTTCTGCCTCGAACCCCAAAGGTGCATTTGCTAGGATTGAGCTTCATACCAAAGCCCTTATTATGGAAAATGTGTGGTTGAGGTCGACTAGATGGTCTTCGGCCTTTTTAGTTTTGACGATCATATCATCCACATAGACTTCCATCGATTTCCTAATCTTATTTTTGAACATGAAATTGACTAATCTCTGGTATGTTACCCCTGCATTTTTAAGTCCGAATGGCATAACTAGGAAGCAATATACTCCATTGGGGGCGATAAAATCTGTTTTGTCCCTGTCCTCAGGTGCCATAAATATTTGGTAATATCCTTGGAATGCATCCATCATGCTAAGCAACTCACAACCAGCAGTAGAATCAACTAGTAAATCTATACAAGGCAAGGGGTAAGGATCCTTAGGGCAAGCTTTATTCAAATCAATAAAGTCATTACACATTCTCCATTTTCCCTCATTCTTGGGGACAAGTACAACGTTACAAAGCCAGGAGGGATACTGGATTTCTACAATATAAACTGCTTCCAAAAGCTTGCTCACCTCCTCTTTGATGATTTGGGTCCTCTCAGCATTGAAAGTTCTTTTCTTCTGCCGCACTGGTTTGTGCGTTGGGTCCACATTGAGTCGGTGGACAATGATGTTGGGGTCGATACCTTGAAGGTCCGCAGCTTTCCATACAAAGACATCAATGTTGCGTCGGAGGAAGTCGACCATAAGGCATTCTAATCGATCCCCCAGCTCGCTCCCAATTCTGGTGGTTTTGTCTGGGTTCCCAGGCTCGAGCTCGATTGTTCTGAATTCGCCAACCGATTCGACCCTGGTGTCTTCCAACTTTCTCTTCTTCGACGAAGGCCCCTCCTCGGGTTTCGCTACTGGGGCGTCCCCCGAGGGCTTCAATTCAAGTCGTTTCTTCTGGTCGCTTGAATCGACAGAAATGGTGTAACAGCGCCAAGCGTCCTTGAGGTTACATAAAAGCTCACCTACTCCGGCTGGGGTCGGGAACTTTATCTTCATATGAAAGGTGGACACAATGGCTCTAAAATCATTGAGGGCTGGTCGACCTATGATAACATTGTATGCGAAAGGGGCGTCGACCACCAGGTAACTGATCATCAGCGTTCGGCTGTGCTGACCTTGCCTGAACGTGGTGGAAAGATTGATGGATCCTACTGGAATGATCTCAGACCCACCAAATCCGACCAAGGGTGTTCTGACCGAATTAAACTTCAACTTTCCCAATTTCATTCTGTTCAAAGTCAACAGGAATATGATGTTCACGGAACTTCCGTTATCGACCAGCACTTTCCTGAACTCAAAATTAGCTATTTTCAGGGCGACCACCATTGGGCAATCTATTTTACGGTCAGCTCCTCTGTTCTCCATGTGGTCCAGGTCTGCATCGGTGAAAGAGATTGGTTCAGTATTGGTTGTCAGCTGAAAAACTGTCTCGACCTTGGATGGTCTGGTTGAGTCGAGTTGCCTTTACGTTTTTTTCTCACATTTCGGGAGTCTCCTCCCTTGGGTCCCCCTGCGATCATGTCAATGATTCCCCTGATGGGTTGGTTGGGTTCCTGGGTAGGTCGCTTTCCCTTGCCTTCTCTCCTTGGGCTGACCGACCTTTCTCTTCGGGGAGTTCGGTCGGCCATGCCCACTTCTCTTCGGGTTTGCTCTTCGATGAACTTTTTCAAGTGGCCTTGTCTGATCAGCCTCTCGATTTCGTCCTTCAAGTTAAAACATTTCTCGGTGGCATGCCCTTTCTGCTTATGGAAATAGCAGTACTTCTTTGACTTCTTCATGGCCTCGGTTTCCATGATTTTCTGGGGCTTCTTGAGCAGATTGTCGTGTTGAATGGCGAACAACACTTCTCTCCTCGGCAGGTTCAACGGAGTGTATTCGTGGAAGCGCTTAATCGGGGAACGACGTCTTTCCTTGTTTTGTCTATCATCTTTCTCCTTGCCTTTCTTCTTGTCGACTTCCATGCTGCCGTATTTCATCCTGTTCATCTCTTCCTAGGTCATGTATCTCTCTACGAGGTCAAGGAGCTCCTCCATTGTTCTGGGCTGTGCGCGCACCAAGGCATTGGCGCACTCTTTGTGTCTCAAGCCCAAGAAAAATACATCAATCAAGAACTCAATCCTCGGGCTATCAATTTTCAGCACTTCTATGTTGAATTTGGTGAAAAAATCCCGAAGGGATTCTCCTTCAGCTTGCCTCACCGTATGCAGGTGGGTGTGGGGGAGTTTCGCTTTCCTCCTGCTCGCAAACTGGTGAAGAAACTTATCACACAACTGGTCGTAGGAGAAGATGGATGCTGGTTCCAGTTTCACAAACCAATCCAAAGCCACTCCTTGAAATGTGGTCACCAGCATTTTTGTATGAATGTATTCGTTGTGCCCATGCAACTGCATCATGTGTTCAAACTGCAGTAGATGCTCGTTCGGGTCTGTGGAGCCATCGTACCTCAGGAGTCTTATTGGGATCTTTGCATCGACGGCGATGCGCTCGTCAATGATCTCCTGAACTAACGGTGAATCTCGCTCTCTCTTGAACCTTTGTGGCCTGTCTGGCTAAACAGCTCTGTCTGCATTCCTTTTTGAGATCTTCTCCAGGCGCTTGTGTAGCTGTTGCACCTGGTGGGATACCTCCTCCCATTCTTGCTGATCTGCCTGGGATGCATTTTTGCTTGGCCTGAGTCTGGAACGTTCGACCCTATCGCGCTGCGGGGCTCGAAGGGGCCGAACGTCATGGTCAACGGAGTTTGCTACCTCCTCTCTTGGTGGGGGACGGGCTGCTTCCCTAGGAAAGCGACTCGGGCTCAATTCTCTCCTGGACTGGTGCCTTAGTGACTGCGGCCGATGGGAGTGCTTTTTTGGCTGCGCCATTTTCGGAACCGCAGGCTGGGGTGTGGCACTAACTACCGGCTCCGGTTGCACGGCATGTCTATTTAGTGCGGCTGAGAGTTGGGCCGAAATCTGTGCAGATATCTGCTCACTGATGAGCTGCATTAACTGGGGCATTGTGAGTGTGACCACGGGCTCAGGCTGAGCACTGGATCCTTGGGCATTCGGTTCTGGGTTCTGTCGAAGGGGAAGAGAGATGGACCTTCTGTTTTCTTCTTTCCCAGATGGGGCTCGCCTAATGTTTACCATTTTCGATAGAGGATTCAATGTTCCCACAGACGGCGCCAAATGATGAGGGTTCAATCCGTTGGATAAGAATATGGGTTTGGATGTAGGTAGAACTCGTCCTGAGAAGTTCGTGTTCCTGCTTGGTTAGGGAAGAATCCTGCAATCACAGTAAACGTTAGGCTAGCCGAGAGGCCCTCGGCTCAGGCCCTCCGACGCTCAAGTCAGTAGAAATCGACCTCAAGAATCGAGCAGCGGAGTAAGGGCTTTTGAGTGTATATGAGTGCGTACCTTTAGAAGGTTGGGTTGAGGGTATTTATATCCTTCTCCACTCGAGGAAATGTTTGGGAAGCCCCCCGGTACCCCCAGGGGCCCTTAGCCTTGTGCCAGGGATAATTAGTCATTTCTCTTGTTTGAATATTTCCAGCTAACTGTCCTTCCAGATTTTAAGGACAAGATAGTACACTGTAGCGGCGCCTGCTGTGTCAGGCGGTGAGGGGGATGGCATGCGCCATTAATGCGGAGGCGTTGTGTCCGTTAGTGCATTTAATCCGATGGTAGAGTACTGTACTGTTCTCGACCTCCGACTCGACCCCGATATGGTCGGTTGGGGTCGAGGAGTTCCATGGGCTTTGGGCGTCTGGCTGGGCCTGGCGGCGTGTCTCTGGGCTGGCCTGGTAGAACGAGGTCGATTAAGTTTATGGGCCGTGGGCACCTGACTGGGCCGACTTGGTTTGGGCCTAGGTACTTGGACCATCCCATATTAGGTAAATATAAATATCAATATTAGAAAATTATTGATTAAAAAAATATATGCAGCAAGTTTATTTAATTATTTTCTTACAACCTATAGGCTATAATCAATTATTTATTTGGGCCTTCTTGCAGTTGGCCCAGTTGGGTACTCAAAAAAGTATCACCCCTGGAAGGAAGAAAAGTCCCCTGGAAGTAGCTACACCTACTTTGAAGTTTGGGACCAACTGAACACTTTTTGAAGTATCCGCCACATGCATAGAACCGAACGTCCGCAGAAACCTCTCATCTTTCTAGTGTGTGTGTGTGTGTGTGTGAAAAAATGGAGGTGAATGGCTGGCTGTGGGACAACTGGGTAGAAGAAGCTCTTTTGAAACTCGAATCCCTCAAAGTCTTGCGTTCCCTCAGACCCATTCACCTCCCCAATGGAGTCGCCTTTCAGAATACCTCTTCAACGAAACCCAATCAAGAATTTCAAGTTTTTGGTGGTCCAAACATATGGGATAGAGCTTCTGTTGAAGTGAGTATTTCTGAATCCACATTCCAGAAGTGGCTGCATGATGTTCCCAGTTCTGGTACAGTTTGTTCTCTGAGTTTTTCTTGTTGAGCTATTTTTTGTTTTCTTCTTCCTTTTTGTTTTCCACTTTTGGCTAAATTAGTGAAAAGGTTTGATCTTTTCTCTTTCTGGGTTCTTGATTTACTATATAGTTTAGGCATACAATCTTGCATGTGCGTGTATTGGGATTAGTTATTCGACACTTTTTGGGGGAAAAGGAGTTTCAACTTTAAGAAATTAAAGAACTAATCTTTGGAAATTCTTAGATTGAATATCGGAGGGACGATTGAGCGTCTTCTTCCTTTTTCTGCTTATAACATGTCCTGAATGATTACTACACCTATTTTGGAAATAGGAAATGAAATTATGAAAAAGAAGGTAGAATATTAAAAAGTTCTGTTTTTGAATTCACAGGGGATGACAATGATGTCATATATGAGAATGTAAGAGCTGATGATGTACCAGAGCCAACTGATGGAATGTTTAGGAAGTTAGTCGTCTTCTCTGGAAATGATTACTTGGGATTGAGTTCGCATCCAATGGTTAGCCAGGCAGCTAGCAAGGCATGTCTTATGGGAAGTTGAATTTTGCTGATTTTTACTGAAACTTAGCATGCAATTGGTCTGTAGCTGTTGGTATTTATATAAGTTTGCTGATTTTGCAGGCAGCTTGGGAACACGGAATGGGTCCTCGAGGTTCTGCTTTGATTTGTGGGTACACTAGTTACCATAGGCTACTTGAATCAGCATTGGCGGACTTAAAAAGAAAAGAGGTATCACTTCAATGCTCTTGCTTGAATCAATCACTGTTATCTATTGGAAATTCTCAAATGTTAATTGTACTAGAGACACAGATTTCTTTGTCTTTCTTAAAATACAAACTCAAGCTTCAGTTTCTTTAATTCTATTCCCACCATCTACATAAGACAGCATAGTTATGCCATTAAAGAAGCATATTATTGAGTAGGTTATACCCTAAAATTGATCAAGTAACAATATTTTTTACATCCATGATGCAATTAAAAAATTGTTTTTATTTGCTTTATATTGTTTGAATCTACTTGATCATGAGCACCTTCTGTGTGGGTGTCATTAACGTTGTCATTTTTCTAAAACTGATTCATTGTTGTTCTAATGTTAAATATTAGGATTGCCTTCTTTGTCCAACAGGCTTTTCAGCCAACATGGCCTTTATGACAGCAGTTGGAAATATTAGTTTGCTCATAGCTGGTGGCAAACCTTCAAAAGATGATAGAGTTGCTATATTTTCTGATGCCCTAAATCATGCATCAATAATTGATGGTATTCGTCTTGCTGAGAAACAAGGAAATGCTGTGGCATTTGTCTACAGACACTGTGATATGTCCCATCTCGATGCATTATTGTAGGAGTTTTGTTCATTTTTTCTGTTCCTTTGCCTCATTTTTCTGCTTTCTCTGGGAGAGTATGAATGCTTACTGATTGTTGGATTAACAACAGGTCAAGTTGTCCAATGAAGAAAAGAGTTGTAGTGACTGATAGGTTAGTCATTTTATTGCAGTGATCTATTTGGAAGTTTCTATCCTTTGTGCATTCTTTAAACATTTTTTATATTTATATTGTTTTATGTAGCTGTCATAATAATGTTAAACTTAAGAGAAATAAGTTTTTGAAAAACATAAGTGAAGTTAATTAATTAGTTTCAGTTAAGTTCCTGTACAGCTCTAGTCCAGGAGGCAACATTCTCTGGACATGTTCACATGTTCAAATGTGCTGCTACTTTCGTGGAAATCCTTGACCCTGTCCCTCATCCAACAATGTTAGAAGCAGTGCAATGTTTTTATGCTATGCTGTTTTTCTGTTTCTTTGTACTTTTTAATTAGTATGGTCTGAAACAAATTTCTGGCCTGAACTCTTAAATTTTGAATGGAAGTATAAATTCTTTAGCACAAAAGAACTTTGCAGGCATGAGATTTCAATGCATTATTTCATTTTCTTTGAAGCATAAGATTAAGTCTTCATATGTAGCATAGAATATAAGCATTTACGACTATTATTGGCTTTAGTATCAGTAAAATGGAGAGAATGTGTAACTTCTACGGGGACCAGACAAATTGGAATAATCTTATACCTTTTTAGCTCCACACGTCAATCTGCGAGTTATCAAAATGTGCAGAATGTTTTGTAACTGTGTTTTTGACAGTGAAATTCTAATTCGAGTGTTGAGGCTGGTTGCTGATGAATTGATATATCTTTCCTGCAGATAAATGAATAATCAATTAGCCCTATATCCATTGTAGTTTTTCTTGTGGTCTCTATGGTTTATATGTCAACTTTATGCCTCCACACCTGAAAAAGTAAAAAATTTGAAATGGGAAGAAATAGCATGCCCTTTACTCTTTGGTTTGTAAATACTTGTCATCCTAAACCTCCATTCTGCCTTAGAAATCACTTCCAATGATTCATAACATGATTATACTTGGGATACTTAATTATGTTAATTTTGCCAGCCTGTTTAGTATGGATGGAGACTTTGCACCTATGACTGAGCTTGCAAGACTCCGCAAGAAGCATGGGTTTCTCTTTGTAATTGATGATGTAAGTGTCTTAATTTTCATTCTAAGAAACTATTTGTAAAATGAATTACGTGCTGGTGGTCATCCCTAGCTGCAGATATGAAAATCTACTTGTTTTCACTTAAATTCATAGCTTTATCAAGGAACAGAGTGGATGGAAGTAGAAATAATTTCATCCCTTCTTTGTGAGCATTTTCTTGAGTTTTACAAAATTATGCAGCACCTTGTTTTCCTCCTTTCAGTGTTGTATGAATATTCTACCTATTTACTAAACCCTCTTCACTTCTTTTGATTCTCCAGGCTCATGCAACATTTGTTTGTGGAAAAAGTGGTGGAGGTGCAGCCGAAATGTTCAATTGTGAAACTGATGTTGACATCTGCATAGGCACTCTGAGTAAAGCTGCAGGTTGCCACGGAGGATTCATTGCATGCAGGTAATGCATTGTGTAAAATGTTGATCAGTTTTAAGGCTCATTGAGATATTTTCTTATGTTGAACTTTAATGTCTCCACCATTCGGGATCGCGTATCTTTGCTCGCATGTAATGCAGATTTTTGGTTTGAAACTTGAATAATTTGGCAATTGTGCCTGATGTTCAATAGCAAGACAATTAATTTGTTGGTCTTTCTGATCCAATGTGGCAACCCATGTCTTACTTTTGTTTTCAAAGGAAATGAAACCTGAATCCCATTTCTATCTCACATCTGAAGTAGTTTTTTGGCGTATATTCAAGCTTAGTAACTATTTTGCTAAGTTACTATATATCAAAGATAATTATTCCTTTTATTTATATGTATGGCAGCAAGAAATGGAAGCTGCTAATCCAATCACGGGGCCGGTCTTTTATATTTTCAACTTCCACACCGGTGCCCATTGCTGCTGCAGCCCATGGTTCGTTTTTCAAATTTTATGATAGCAAATATTTGTTGCTTGGTTTATACATTCAGTGGCCCTGTATATTGTGAGATGAAGATGTCCTATCTTCAATAGATTGAATTCATTTTCTCTATCTATTTTTCACAATCAGGTATCTGTTTGGCATAGCCAGAGGTCTCAGAAACTTGTGCTTCTTACTACACAACCCTTAATTATACTAAATTATAAATATAACTCTTCACAGCGATTTAAGTTTTAACAACACACAAGGTGATTTATTGTGGTCAAGGATTAGAAAATACAGAAACAGAGCAGAGCAACACGCAGCTTTCTGTACACGTGCTTCACCGTTTCCCTTACTTTTGTCTTACTCATGCAGCTGCTGTTGTTGTGGCAAAGGAGGAGGCATGGCGCAGGCATGCTATCTGGAAACGGATGCAAGACTTCTGTGCTTTAACAGGAATCTCTGTAGAAAGTCACATCATTTCACTTATTGTGGGGAGTGAAGACAAGGCCCTGCAAGCTAGCCGGTCACCCTCCCTCTCCCTCTGTGTTTATATTGTTGGCCTTATAGTCACTGTACCTAACATCCTTGTCTTGTTAAAACAGGCATCTTTTAAAATTAGGTTTTCACATAACTGCAATTAGACCTCCAACAGTTCCAGCAAATTCCTGCAGGTTTGTTGAACTTGTGTGCCTCTTCTGGCTTTTGATAGTAATTCCTAAATATTTTGTTCTAGATTACTTGATCTAATCCGCATCATATAGTTGTAATTTTGTGCTCTTTCCAATGGGAGATTGTTTAACTGCATCTTGTTCTATAATATTGTTGTGCTGTTTGATAATAATATAGATCCAAGTACAAATTTTTCCTTATCTACATGACACTTGTTGCTTTTCTAGCAAATTCTATCATACTGAGCACTTACATTGCCGTCATTATATGGGATCATGCCTTTGCAGGCACAATATGTAAATTTTGATGTGATAACCCTAAATTTTCTTTGCCATGCCAAGAAACAAAAAGGGCGAAAAGAGAAATTTCTTTCTTTTGTTACTCTATAGCCATTCTTATCATATTATCATCATCTATCCTAAGTCTCACTGAGTTCCACAAGTATCATGATGCTGCTGCGATCGTCTTGATCTTTACAAAAGCTCTTGTAAATTGGATGGGATAATTATTTCTTCAAGCTAAATAAATCCCAAGGCAGCTTTACTGTTGCATCATTTTGATACATTCTTTGTTTTCTGTTTCTGTTTTTTTCTTTTGTTTTTCTTTCTTGAGTTTTTTGTGACTTAGCTAAGTTAGCTTTGATGATTGTTGGTTTTAATTCCATTTAGGTTAAGGATAACTCTGAGTGCAGCACACACAAAGGATGATTTGAGAAAGCTCACAACAGCTCTGGCTCAGTGCATCAATTTTCAGGAGATTGAAGTTTTTGGCACAAGTTGCTATTCCAAGCTTTAGCTCTCTGTTCAATTACTTATTCGAGTTCATATTATACAATGCAGTTTCAAGCACCATTTGAAGTCTATTTGAAATAGATTTAATATAGTGAAGAACACCTATAGTAATTCTGATGTGCTGGGATATGCTTCACTGAAGACTCACCAGATAGTAAGAAAGAAATGCACATTAGCAGCAGATAGTCATATGAACATTTGTGGTGATCTCTGCATTGTTAGTTGTCTACTGCAAATTGTTTTATATCATTGTCTTCAATTCTATCCAGTTGCAGATGGAAGAACTGTGGATTATATAGTTAACACCATGCCAATATCCAGTAAACTAATAATAAGGAAAAAAAAGGTCCCAAAATTCCAAACAGGTTCAAAATCAGGAGAAGATAAAATTTGATTAGATTCGTTAGTGGCAGAAGTTGAGGGCCTAATGGCCTTTCCTCTCAATAACTATGCATAATATTGACCCCAGAAAAAGGAAAAAGAAAAGATATTTTATATATGTTTCATAGTGTGAAGAAGCTCAACCATGGCTAGAGTCATCTGAGACAGACTTGAGTGCAGACAAAGCCAACCAGTTCCCAATTTCAGGAGGCAGGCTTGCTGAGGAACAGCTGCATGTATCATACTCCTCTTTATCATAGCCCATTACATTTCTTGGCCCATAGGCAGCACTTGTATGTGCTGTAGGTGATATCTGCATCAACAATGCACAAAAGTCTCTTACAAAATCTATCACCAGACAATATGAAACATTTCTTTTAATTTTTGCGTAGTATTACTCACCATTGGCATGATATTAGGATTGGTTGGGGCATCATTTAGGTTGATTAAAGCAGTAGTGGAGGTGTAATTTTTGGCACCATCCTCATAATTTGGGCCTTTAGATAGAGCGGAGACTGTTACTGTGACTGCACGTTTCTCGGCCAAGGGCTTAACAAGGGATGCTGGGTGGTGGTGGTGGTAAGGGAGCTGAGGTGGAGCTGAAGGAGTGGAGGGTGAAACTGAAGGTTGAGCTGGAACCTCGACTTGGACAACAACTTGGGGGGGCATGATTTTGCCGGAACTAGAATTAATTATGTTGTTGTCTTTGACCATGTTTGGCCAAAGGAAAGTTCCCTGGGGTTTGCAGATTCTGAACCCACTCTTCAGTCTTTGCATCTTTGCTGCTTTTTCCTCGGCTGCTGGTGATCCTGCGGCTGTCTTTTCCATTTCTGCTGCTGCATTTTGGCTCTGATCTTTGCCAATGTCTGATGTTTCTCTTCTTGCAGCTATCAATGCTTGTACTTCCTCTTTTCTTTTCTCTTTTGCATGTGCATCTGTTGGCGCCATTAATGAGGTGTCCTTTCTTGTTTTTTCTTCCACTTTGGGTGTTAGCTTTCCAATTTTTTCCTGTTTTTAAGTTTTTCCATTTTCATGTAACACCAGTATCAAGTCAAATGATATACATACATATATATATATATGGGATTAATGATCAGTAAATAGCATCCCAATAATCCCACATTTAATGGCTCTATTGAATACTTCAAGGTTCACAAGGTTCATTATTGGAAAGCAAGTTCATTTATTTCAGGACATTAACTCACCAAAGTCATTTTAACACAATAATGGCTCAAAAGAATTAATTAATGGTGGGTGTATTTAGTACCTCTATTTCATTCACAAAATCAGAGATGGCCATCAATTGTTCCTTGCACTTTTCCTGAAAAAGATATGAGAACAATGATCATTGAATATTGGATCAAACAATTCTAACGATAAAATTTACAGGAAACTAAAAGATACATATAACTACCACTGAAACAGGTGCGTTGTCAAAATCACATTTGGAGGAGGCCAATGAAGTAGCTAGAAGATCCAGCTTCCGATTGATGTCACAACGACTTGATGCTTTTGTGATTGCTTGGCTTTCTTCTTCCCTCTTTTTAGAAGCAATTTCATCGAGTTCCCTGCAGTTCCAAGCAATAGAATTAGTCACTCATTTCAAAGACTACAAAATGGCCAAAAATGCATTTAAACTTTAACTAGTATGTATTACCTCCTTAACTTTCCAACTTCTTCCTCCAATTGCATCTTTGTTGCCATCAGTTCTAAATCTCTGTTCAATAAGCAAATATTATTTCAAAGAGTACACACACAAAAGGGCATCCATACATACCCAAAAGAAACTCCATCAAAGTAACCTTTTTATTTTGGAAATGTCATCCTTCAAAAGCTTCAACTCCCTTGCACATATAGGGTCCTGAGTTGGGGAATCACCAGGTTTCCAACCAGGTGGTGGCACCCAATAAGGATCAGTCACCCCAGCTTCCCTCCTGATGTTAACAAGATCAGCACTCTCCAACCAATACTCCATTGCTCCATCAGGGTTGTGCCGCCTCCTGAACCTTTCTTCCCCTCCCGGCGCAAGCTTTCCAGCCATATGCTTTAGGAGATGATCCAGTAGCCCTGTATCACCTATTCTCTTCCTTGCTTCTGCTCTCAGTTGAGGCCTCAGAATCGGTTTTTCAGCTGTTGCTCCTTTTGCCTTCATCACCCTCAGAAGATTTTGCTCAGCAAGCTTGTACCTTCACATTTCTAAATTTATCAATCCAGTTCACAGAAAAAACTAAAACAGCCAAATACCATATTGTTAATGTTACACATGATTACCTTTCAGCAGACCAACGATCTTTTGGATCTCTTAGAACAAATGCTTCCTTTAATCTGATTCTACCCTTGTTTCTCTTGTTTTTATTCTTCTTCTGCTTTTGCTTTTGTTTTTTGTGCTCAAGGTTTTCTTTCTTTGGTTTCTTCGCACCAATGTTTCTAAAGGAGTACCTCTTTCTTTTCAAATTCTTGTTGGTCTTCTCAATCTTCTTTTCTTCTTCTTCCTCATCCTCATCAGTTTCCAAATCATCATCATTCTCTTCTTCCTCCTCTTCTACTTCTTCTTCTCCCTCATCCTCTTCTTCCTCTCTATCTTCATCTTTCTCTCCATCATCACCAATAACACCATCAGAACCGCCATCATCAGAATCTCCATTTTTCTCTTCTTCCATGGATTCTCTGTCAACACAAGTAGCCCCTAATTCCACGTGGGATTCCTCTACTCCATTCACAAAGCTTGAAGAAGAGTTCTGAGCGTTAACATCATTACCATCACTCAGCTTATGCCTACCCAGATATTTCACTTGCCTTCTAATCCCCCACCTAACCATCCCATTGCCTTTCAGCTCAGACAAACAAATTCCACTATGCGTGACAGTAACATTATCCTTAAACGAGTCAGCAGCTGAAGAACTAATCAGCCAGAACGCTTCTAAACTCTTCTTCTCGGAGAAAATCTCCGCCGGAACTAATCTAACAAGCACTTTGGCCGCCAGAGCCGTAACCATCACAAACTTCTCATCCAAAGCCGGGTGGGTTTCTCTTGTGCTGTAGTTGAAAAATGCTCTTAATGACTCCATGCTTGGGAACCTTACTGCAACATTCACCTCTGTCTTCTCGCAAACCTAAAATCCAATAACGCCCATTAACTTAAACAGTTGAAGATAATCCAGAAACAGAACTGAATAAATATTTCAGGGATTTACTTGGTGAAAATTTCTTACCATGGCAACTCGGATGGACCTGAGTTGAACTGGGGTTCTCGGGGGTAAGTGAATGTGATCAATCTCGTACAGATAACCCGCTTTGATACTGTTTTGCATCTGGGATTCATCTCCATCACCCGCTGGTTCTGGATACGGAAGCAAGAAATGGGTTTCGACGCACATTTTTTTTGCAACACAAATAATCACCAAACAATTTGTTCTCTGATTTCTTGAAACTCGTTACTATTGTAAGTATATATGTAAGCATGAAACGGAAGAGTACGTGTAAATACACGTATTGGTACCTTTACAGTGGTCGGACAAAGGTGTCGGTGGTACGTGGTGCAGTCGGCCCAAAACTGGAGACTCTGCGGCGATGCTGCTGCCTTGCTCCGCCTCTTTTTGGTGGCACTGATCCATTTCCTGCAGCAAAAGATTAGTGCCTTTTTGTCGTGATTATGTACTCTACTGAAAAAACACTAACTGATTATGCATGTATTTTTTGCAGAAATATGTATTAATATATAGCATCAATAGTGTGTGCATGTGTGTATATATCTCAAACTATATACATGCACTTTTTGAAAAATGGCTTAAGGGGCTCAAAATTTTCAAGTCACTCTCAAAGGAATATGCACGTAAAATGATCAATTAATTGGTTTTACACACTTCGTGGGGGTTTGCAAGCATCATAATTAATTTAAAGATTTGGTTTTTTTGGGTATCTTAGTGACAGCAGACACACACATGCCGTGTAACAGTGGAGTCTGAGAGCGCGTGAGAGATTGTTACAAGTGTGTGCGGCAGTGTGAGACAAAAATAACAGATAGAAAAGGGGATTTTTCTGATGCAAAACCGTGAGAATCGACAGGTTTTGAGAGAGAGAGAGAGAGAGAGAGACTTGATAGGATTTCTTGGAGCGTTTTCTGTAATACGTTTCCATCACCACAATCTGTTAACATACAGTAAAAGAAAACATTGATCAAATTCCGGCAAAATATGGACTAACAAGAAGAAAAATGAATCAAGAAGAAGGAAAAATCTCTTGTAGGGTTTTCGAGAAATGTGGAAAAATGCCTGAAAATGAAGATTTTCCATGTATAGTAAGAAGTTAATATTGCGGCTGAAAAACTGAAAGGCTAACAGCACTCTTATAGAAATCAAAGCAGACAATAAACCTGAAAATTCATTATGTGCCCTATCAACAGTACATACTCCATGCATGTATTCAAATTCAACAAGAGGCAAAAAAAGGGAAAAATAAATAAAGCTGTAAAGTTCTGGAAAACCTGAAACTTCAAGCTGTTTTTTTGAACCAAGCCAGAAAAATCAAAACCAACAACCCATAAACAGAAAAAAGAAAAATGGAAAAACAGACGAAGAAGAAGACTGAAGGAGTTTCAACTTTCAAGAATTTGTGCCTGATCATTCAGATGAAAGAAAAAAAAAAAAAATAGGCACAAAACAAAGGATTAAACAGATGCAATGTAGCTCAAAATCCATTAAGCGCCGGTGAAGTTGCACTCAAGAATCCATTTTTGATCCAAAAAAGCAAAAAACTGCAGAGATTTTTGGATAAAAAACATGAACATGCATGCAGTTTCAGCAAACCCTAAAATTATACAGAAAATATCTAAAACATTGACGTCATCTACATGCTAGTTATACTTATAATATAATATAATGCATCCCAAGTAACAACTTTTTTCCTTTTTCCGTTCTTTATTAAGAAGAGTTATTCTTTGAGTGGGATTAAAAAGATGATATCATGCGCAAAAGATTATACCTTTTTACGACAAAAACGTGGACAAAAACCCACAAACTAAAGAGGATTTCTTGAGATAGGCACTCGAAAATGGAGGAGAAAAGGTGAAAAATCGCCTATGAAAGAAAAATTACTTGTGAAGAAAGGAAAAAAAATGGAGGCTTTTGGTGTGAGTGGGAATGTATTGAATTCAGAATCTGTAAATGGCGCTGAAGATTCACGCACTGTGCACACGCACACGCACGCACAGAGAGAAGCAGCGAGGGTGGCTGGTCCCCCCTCAGCAGACTAAAATGACTGATAAATACCCATTGCAGTTGAATTTACAAGGACAAAAGGGTAAATTTCGATCTCCATCCTACTGGCTGAGGGCCTGAGGCTAGTTAATTTTTAATTTCTAGCTTATTTTAGATCAAGTTTGATATTGCAGTAATATAAAGAAAACTGATTTTTTTAGCACTTTCAATTAAGTTGTTAAAAACTTTGACATATTTGGCACAACTACTTAAATTTGCAACAAAGTCCAAATACACACACACACATTGAAGGAGTCATCAAAAGTTACAAACGGCTCCATTCTTCCATTTTTTTTTATTTATACTCACGCACATCAGAAGTTTGTTAGGGTTCGAACTCCTGACCTTCCACATTATGTGGGAGACTTATGTCGTTGTGGCACAGGCCACTCGGCTGACTCCATTCTTTCATCTGTTAATGCATTTTCACAAAGATGAGAGATTCCAATAGGGTTAGGATCTTTCATTAAAAAAATAGTTAAAAATGAGGTGATGGATAAGTTGGATTTATGACGACCACCCAAGAATTTTAATATGCAAATTTAGGATTCATACTCTAAAATTTATTTAATTTTCTCAATTACTCAGAAAATTTTTAAAGAAATCATGTTTGTTATAGGATATTAGTTCTTCTTAAGGATCTCATAAAAAATTTATAGCATAAAACCCCAAACACGTGTAGCAGCAAGAGAATTTATATTTTTAAAAAATATATATTTTTATTTATGCTCAATGCAATTGCAAGTATAAGTTTAAATTAGATATGCCTCAAGCTTGAACCAACATAACTCAAATTTGAAACAACTCAATGTATGGCAGTCATGTAACTGAAGCTAGAGCTAAAAGTCCGTTTGGTTTTATTTCCACACCACATTTTCATTTTTTCCACACCTTATTTTCACATTTTCTTCTATTTAAAAATGAAAACACATAATTTTTTACATATTTTCATCTAATATTATTTTTATTTTTATTCTCAAAACACATTTTTCAATAACCTATATATCTTCTTTTTTTATTTTATTGTTTCTATTTCGCTCTACCTACAATTACAACCTACTAAACCCAACAAAATTATTACTTTTTCAATAATCTATTCAAATACAAACTCATTTTCACTAATTTTTTAAATTCTAAAAATGATGAAAATAAAAGCTGACAATGAAAATAAAACCGAAAAAGGCCGCAAGGCTTGATACATGAGCCTGTTCAATTCATAAGACAACCATTGTTATTTGTTGGAGCGTCCACAATAGAAAAAGGCGAAAGAGAGAGAACGATGAAATATTTCAACTTAAAATAATTCAAACTCAAATTCGAAAATGCAATCCTAAAACAGTTCTCCTACATACATAATCTGATATTACTTACCGTGCGCATTTTATATCAACTTGCGCTATTATTTGGGCTAATAAGTAACATTTCGGTCCCCACTAAAATATTTTCTTGGAACAATAGTCCCACCTAATCGAAAAATTCTGTTAAATATATAGGCTCAAAAGTTTATTGCTCCATTTTATAATAAGTACTGTGAATGGCACCACACATTAGTACATTCCCAGCAGCAGATTATTCAAAAGAAAGGGAAAGGGAAAGATAATGTTATAACATCATCACATAAGAAGGATAACAAGAAATCCCACAATAAGAACCCGATGTATTCTAGTCAAACCACTTTACTACAAACATTCAACAGGAGATAAGGGCATAGCTATTTAACTTCTTTTTTGACAGCATTGTTTTTCATCATTACCAGTTAAGATCCATCTGGTATGAGCACGATGGATCCTGATGTTCTTCTGTTCTCAAGATCATCATGCGCTTGTGCCGCCTGGGATAAAGGGTAAGTATGATTTACACGGACACGTAAGACACCAGCTGCAAGATTGGTAAAGACCTTTGAGGCAGTTTGCAGCCGTTCATCCCTACTAAGAGTATAATGCATCATGGAAGGCCTCGTCAAGAACAGAGATTTCGCTGCAAGAGCCGACAAAGGGACTGGGTCTGGAGTGCCGGAAGACTGTCCGAAACATACCATATATCCACGAAACTTCAAGCATGCCAATGACCCCTGATCACATGATCCCCGAGTTAAAGATTAGAGAAGACGAATTGCAGAATGTTTTAGGTAAAGCTCAGTGAAGATGCTGTTCAAGTATAAGCTACAATGAAAAAACCACGAAGCATAAAAGTTCGCATTCACATCTAATTGACTAGTAATACTCTGTTCAGGTGAGATACTAATTGGTTGATTAACCAATTTTCCACAGGGGTTGAATCGATTATTAGAACAATTGGATGAGGTAAAAAATTAGGACAAGTTCTAGGAAATCAAACTTCCATCGAAGAGAAGCAAATGAAAGGCTTATATGAAAATTCTTGTAGAACCAAGAATGAAGTTTTCATTTTATACACTAATTATCGTGGCACACCGTCCCTGCATGCATAAATTTAGATTATTATAGTATTGATTTTAATTATAAATGAATAACAAAATGTTCAATATTATAATTAAAGAACAATTAATGGATTGATTTTGTGGAATTAATATTAAAAAGAATATATGGTTCATTTGTGAATTATGTAGGAGAAGAAAAGAAAGTGAAGAAAGAAAGAAGAAATAAGTAGTTTTAAGGATATAATGGGTATTATCGAATTTTAGTGTAGCATTGTAAAAGAGCTTTTCTTTTTATATAGCATAAATATCAAATCATGAATTTCACACATATACTGAGAGCCCCTTGCTCTAAGTGGATAAGTTAATTCAGTCATTAGTTTGAGGCATCACGCCCTCCCCCCCACCCCCACCCCCGTACATGCTAATTAGTTTCAATGCAAATTTACACTCAATAGATCACCATATGAACCATCATCCTCATAGTCCACGACAGAGATATGTCTAAGGCTAATGTTAGAAGGCATCCATTACCTGAAGCGTGTCCTTCCCAACAGAGTCATAGACAACCTCAACTCCTTTACCAGATGTTATCTCATTGACTCGGCTTACAAAATCTTCTTCCTTGTACAATATAACATGGTGACACCCATCTTCCTTGGCTTGAGCTGCCTTCTGTTTGGTTGACACAGTACCAATAACTGTGGCACCAAGTGAATTTGCCAATTGGCATAATAGAGACCCTACTCCACCAGCTGCTGCATGAATAAGGACAGTGTGTCCTGGTTCAACCTGTACAATAATGCAATTCAGAAAATCTTGAAGTAAGATGAATATATATCTAAATATTTCAATCGAACAGGCAAAACAACACAGAAAGGAAAAAAGGATCACCTTGTATGATTAAACAATAAATCTTTCAATGAAAAGGAAAACAGAAAAAAGAATGGACCCAAGGACTAGAGCACCAGTACCAGATCAAATATTTTATAACCCATAAAATTTTCATTAGAATACAGTCGAATAAAACGAAGCAGTTTCATTTTCCTTTTTTCTTTTGTACAAACTTTCTTTTCTGGAATAAGCAAGAATATTCCCATGAAATGAAAACAGTTATCACAACTGAATTACTGAAGTTAAGCTTGCAAGGAAAAGAAACAGGAGCATACAGATGGGAACAAGACAAATTAATAATGTTGTCTCCTCATGTTAAGGAATGATCGAAAAACTTGGGCCTTTTGGAATCTAATAGATAAGAATCATAAGATGGTGCTTCAGATTATCTTCAGCAGAAGGGAGAGAGGGAAAAAAAAAAAAAAAAAAAAAAAAAGGAGAAAGAGAGAGAGAGAGAAAAAAGAAAACGAACACCCCCCCACCCCCCCCAAAAAAAAAAAAGAAAAGAAAAGAGAAGAGGAAGAATCCTGGATGGGATAATAACAATACCGAATACAAAGCAAATAGGTCCACAGATATAATGCTTATGTAAGGTAAAGCTGTGCTATGTTGATCTAAATATTTGATAATGACCCCTTGAAAAATTAGGGAAACATAAAGATGCCAGAATGCATTCTCTTGCCCCAATACTGCAATAAAACATGAAAAGTTCAGGATGGGTAAACAAAAAACTTACTTTGAAACATTGACTAACTAGAAACTGAGCAGTCATTCCCTTGAGCAAGATGGATGCTGCTATAATGGGATCAATAGAAGGAGGCATAGGAACCACATTTTCGGCAGGAAGGATTTGCTCTTCTGCGTAGGCACCCAATGGACCACCAGCATAAGCAACAAGATCTCCTACCTTTCTTCCAGTAAGTCCAGGACCCACAGCAGTTACCACACCAACAGCCTCCATACCTGGCATCCAGAACAATGCATAGTATGGTTGTGATAGAGGCAAATTTGTAATATGTGCCAATGGGAAACTGACATAAAAACAGTTCACAATAAGTACAAGATAGAGGCAATGCATCAACTGAAAACTTATTATCAGGATAAAAAATATTGGACCTGGTGTGAACGGTATTGTTGAAGCCTTGTAAACCCCTTTCCGGTAGTAAATATCAATGAAGTTCAACCCAATGGCCTTGTTTTTCACTTTGACCTCACCATCCTTTGGTTCCCCTATTTCCACATCCTCCCATTTCAGGACCTGTAACAAAATGCATTAAACAGCACTTAATACACTAAAATTGCTATCCGACGCAAAACTAACTCTGTTAAAGCAATATAAAACTGGATACTTCAATGGAATTGGGAAGAGGAAATTAAGCAATTAGAATTTATATCTTCATAGTTCAAGTTCGATCCACAACATTGCTTAAGAGGCAATGCCAACTGACGTCAAGATTATTGAATTTCACCACTAGAATATAGTAAAACCAAGAAGTTCAAAGGGTAGTATATTGAAGAGATAGGCTCTCATCAATGCTAAAAGAAAGACTTCAAGACTGGTTTCTCAACAATTCAAGACAGCAAATACATCCATATCCAGCATCTTCTGCCGAACCACAACCAAACTTCCCTAATATTTTAAATTGTTAGCCGAGGGAGATAAGTTAGGGTCATATCAGAAATATTTGCTGTTCATCAATTTAATATACAAAGGCAGGGGAATGTATTACAAAAGGAACCATGCAACAAGAAATGCACCCAAGTACAAGTGTGTGATTCTGTGAACCCGGAAACACAAAAACGACAGCAACATAATAGAAACACCAAAATCCATTCAAAGTTCATAAAGAGTTATTGAACAAATCATACCCCAAGCCCTATTCGTCGCTGCCAATCTGAACACTATTTTGATAAGAAATTACAGAAGAACATTTCTTACAACAGTAATCTCCGCACATGGGGTGAACCCAGATAGAATCTGACTGAGCGTAAACAAAAGTTCAAGCTAAAAATGATTACCAGCAAACAATTTACCCCAGCTAAAATCACAAATGACAAAAACCCAATTGCTATTGTCACATACCACATTCAACAACACTCTTATAACTCCAAATTATTACCCAAAAGAATTATTCAAACATTTCCAGAGGTAGTATAAAAAGAGAGTGATACCTCAGGGCCGCCGAGTTCATGGACCCTTATAGCTTTTACCATTTTTGATGCTACTATGGCGGATGAAGAGATAGGCCTTGTTGCTGCTTTACTTTGAACACCAAGCGCTGAAGGGATGCTTTTGGTAAGAGCCCTTTGCGGCTGATCAAGAGAAGAAGAGCCCCACACGAATGAATTTCGTGGAAGACGGTGGTGATGATGAAATGCTAACTTGGGTAAAATCATGAGTGCATGGTAAATCAAATGGGGGGAAAATTGATAATGCAACTGATTACGCCTTCTGCTCTTTGGATTTTGCATTTGAATTTGAATTTGATTATATTAAAAAAAGTTATTAATTGCTGAGCCTACTTTTGGAAATTGAATTTTATTAGGAAAGTAAATTATTTATGCATATTAATTATGAGAAGGATTTTTTAATTTATATTTTTAACTTAGAGGATGTTTGGCTAAACTTATTTAAATGATTTTATAAACTCCTACATTGTATAAAATGTTAGAGTTTATAAAATATTAGACTTTTTTTAAAATAAGTTCTTAAAGTGTTTGAATAAAATAAAATTTTAAAGCTTATAAAATGCTAATAATGATAATTTTGTAATTAAATAATTAAAATCAAGCTAGTTTGTCAATATCTTCAAAATAAGTTAGGAACTTTTTACTTTTATTAAAAAGAGTTTATAAGTTTCTAACATATTATTTTAGAAGTTTATAAGTTTTTTTTAAGAAAATATTTACCAAATACTTTTTGCCATATTACAAGCTTTCAAATATCTTATAAAATATTTTGAGGAGCTTATAAGCTCACCCAAACACCCATTTGCTTCTTTTTTATTAATTAACTTCATTTAGAGATTATTCAAAATTGTGATGGAACTTATTTATTTTTGTTTTCCATTCAACTTTGGTGTGATTGTACACTTATTTGCATTTTTGGTTCTATTCATAAAGTAAATAATTAACTAATGTTTCTTGAATTTTTTACTAAGTGATTGATATATTTTGTGCTAAGCTATTATTATATCATCTACTTTTTAGTCTAAATTTTATGAATTTTTGACAAAATTAATTTAAATGTGATAATTTTCTGATAGACACATGATTAAATCTAAAATTCTACAAATTATGAGATATAATTTTAAAGCGGACAAAATTACATCACCAAAGATCCAATTTTCCCAAAACATGAGTACAGGGCCATCTCAATAAAACTGGAGGTATAAAGCGAAATATAAAAATAAGACCATTAATATATAATAAAAAATATAAAAAATTTCCTCAAGATGCCAGGGTTAGTGATTTAATTGTCTCTTGAACTGGGAGTTGGAATGATGAATTGATTTGTTCTAATTTTGACGATGAATATGCTAAGGCGATTCTTGCCATTTCTTTAAATGATTTGCAAGAATCGAATTCTTTGGTATGGCATCATGGTAAAGGTGGTCATTTTACTGTTAAAAGTGCTTATTATCTCACACGTCGATTGCTCAAGAGACGATTGATGGCACTAAGAGGCTCTTTGAGTGGAATACATTGTCAGAATTATCTCTTTATTTGGTCTTGTAAGTTGCCACCTAAGTGAAAATTTTCGCTTGGAGGATGCTTCTCAATGCCCTCCCAACTTGTGATAATCTGGCTAAATGAGGCATACAAACCCCCGGTATGTGTTTTTTGTTTGGTGAAGTGTTGGAAACTTGCATCCACGTTTTCACATCATGTCACTTTTCTAGACAAGTTTGGCCTCTTTCAAATATCCCACATTTAGTTCTTGGTGTGTTAGAGGACAACATTGAAGATTGGTTAAGGATGATTTTCATCAAGATAGATTTATATCTTTTTGATCTCTTCTTGTTGTGTTGCTGGGCTATTTGGTACCAATGAAATCAAGCGTTTTTGGGCAAGAGGATCAATTCTACCCCAGAAACATTCCAATATGCTTCTAGATATTTAACTAATTATAAGGCTGCCCTCTAGATCTTCTCATGTTTGGTAGCTTCACCTCATAGTTCCTAGTTGTATTTTGGGATATTGTATGCCTATTATTTTATATGATGAATATATTCTATCGCTTTCCTCAAAAAAATAAATAAATTAATATTTAAACTTTACAAAATTATTAAATTTCTAATTATACACACATCTTTTAGTAAATATTTCGTACTTTACAGGAAAATTATTTTTCATATAAAACATTACTATCTGAATTTTATTTTCTAGTTTTTATGCAAAATTAGTAATTAAATTTTATAATTAAACTTTTCTAATATTTCCTTTTCAAATGATAGCATAAATAGCTCATTCTATATTTCTTGAGATATTATTGACCTCAGGTAAGATTTTATTATTTTTAATTTTGAAAAACTTTGTTCTGTCAAAGCAAAACAAAAAAAAAAAAAAAAGAAGAAGAAGAAGAAAGAAATAAAGCTTTAATTTTGTAGTGAAAGAGAATTGAAATTAATATTATTTAATGATTATAACTGAAAAATATGAGTTATTTAGTAAGTAGTATATATATAAAAAAAAAGTGGATAGTATTTTGACAAATAAAGAATAAGAACTAAAAGGATAGCAGAAATTCAGGAGAATTGAAAGTACTGAAATTTAAATTAATATTTTTTGATTAATTATATTTAATTAATTATTTATTGTAACTTTAAATAATAAGATCTCCAAATAAAGGCCTTATACTTTTTCTTATGTCTTCGTTTTTTCGGAAAAAGAAAACAAAGCTTCTAAATAAGGGCCTTATATTTTTTATGGGTCTTTAATATGAAAAAGGCAATATATTTATTTTAATGAGGCTTAAAATATGTAAAAATAATATATATATATATATATATATATATATATATATAAGGCCTTCAAAATTTAGAGTTCTAAGGTGGCCGCTTTTCTGGAATAAAGGTAGAGCCTCCTTGCACCAGTATTGATAATGGAATGGCACCTGCTAATGCTAAACCAGTGAATGAGAAGTAGTTATCTCAAATTTCAGTCATTTTTCTAGAGAATTGGTAACTTAATTATATGCAATTACAAATTCCTCTGTGTCAACATTGATCTACATTTAAACCCAATTAAGCATCTTACTTAGAACAACATCATTCGTGGCCCAAACTTCATTTCAATAATTCCAAAAATGCTTTTGGTTTTACTTATATTAAGCAAAAACCTTCAAACTAAAGCTAATGCAAGACAAAAAGCTAATGCTAAAAGAAACTGACTTTTGAGTTTCACCCTCCAATGATGTCTACGTGCTAAATTACAAATTAGAGGTGTTCGCAGTTTGATTTGGATTCATTTTGAGATAAAAAGTCAATCGATACAAATTTATCTATTTATGATATTATATATAGTACAAAGTTGTGGAACTCGCAACTGTGCAATTCTGCCCAAGTGTTAAATTCTTAGAATTTTGAGTTTTGCTAATTTAGTGGAAAAATTTTCATTAGTTGTTTATATACTTTTATATTTCATTTTGATACAATGAATTTATCTATTATAACTAAAATATCATGTTGTGTTTATCCAAAATTTCAATATAGATTTCTATCTCATAAGATAATTCAAAAAATATCTATAATCATATTTTTATCTCACTAAATAAGTTTATAATTTAAAAAATATTTTATAAGCATCATATCAAGTACTCTTATCACAAAATTCTATCTTATAAATTTAATTTATCACAAAATTAATAGATAAATATTTCATTTGTTTTATATATAAATTTTGTTATTCTAGCGCCCCGCTCAGAAGGTGTCTGCTTTGGGCCAAGGAGCTATCCCAGTCTTTTCCACGATAATTTAAATCAAATACGCACCTCCAAATTCAAATTAAATAGGTACACAGCCACCGAAAATAATTTATCCCAACTATTACAAAGCACCATCTAACATCCCAAAAGGAAATACATACCCATCATTCAGTTTCTAGCACTAAAGCTACAACTATCATCTGTATAAGAGCCATACACGCATAATCACCCGTTCACACTTAGTAGACAATTAAAAAGATTATCATCTAAGTACAAAATATAATTTCTCTCGAGCACTTTTTGAGCCCTCATCCATCATTCAGACCTATTTGGGAAGAGAATAGAGATAACAAAGAGGGTACGTCCTAAGAATTTAGTGAGGGAAAATATGATAAACAGTTAAAGAAAAACTATCGAAGGAGCAGTAATTCAACAGATGCATCAACAAGCAAGACATCACAATTAGAAACACAATTATACCATAACATAAATAATATCAAAATTTAGCAAATGGAAACATCTCCATCCTTATTGCTCTCTGAATAGAGTACAAGCAGAATCAAACAAACCTAAAACATAATATGTATATCAAATTCTCCTTATTTCTCCATTATCCCTAACATAACAGCACGTCCTAGGAATAACAGTTGGGAACAACATAATATCACGTCCCAAGCATAACATCAGCTTGCCCCAACAGCTGGGGCTAACAACCCGTTAATTATCCCATATGACAATACAAAAGATAAACAAATGCTAGCAAAGTCGTACAAATGATATACAAAATGATTTCAAACAAAAGTGCAAAACAAAGTTTGGTTCAATAAATAATTGCCCACAAGGCCAAATAAATAATATGCAGAATGAATTAAAACAGAAGTGCTAAACACGATTTGCTCGACAAGACCCAAAATCAATAAAATAAAAGGAAAGCCGACAAGGTTGTGGGGTTATACTGGGCAATAACAGATAGGACAATAATAGTTTTGGACACCAGAACGAGTATAATTAATTTCAATGAGTAGACAAACAAAGAACTTCACCAGAACGAACACAATCAGGTACAGATGAATAAGCATATAGAATCATGAACAACGAAAGTAGTTCATTTCCCAGAAGAACAGATAGATTAGACCCTCATCTCAATAGCCACATAAATACTATTACGGTCTACTATCCTACAAGATCCGACTCCTTGTCACCTAACCAAAAGAATGGATTTATCGTCAAAACACTCATTTTGACCCTATAACAATAATTAAACGGATAACATTCTACTATTGGTTATTTTACAATTAATACTATATTTTAAGGTTCAGTTATGATATTATCCAGAGGTGTCATATTATTTATGCTGTTAATACCGTAATAATTACGAGGATCATATTCGCTCCAGTAAGGAAATAAAATCAAATTCTTATTTTATAATTATCCTTACAACATTACACAAAATCGATTATAACGGTCCAACTACCATTAATAAGCCAATTTGTCACTTAGGGTACAATTACATAAAAATTGGGGCTTTAATAATCTAATTAACCCAATTAACCAAAATTTACATATACTAGGCTTTTATATATACCCAGCATGTGTCTCATTCCCTGATCCATTTTACATTCTTTCATTTGTACTACAAAATTACAAGAAATAGGCAAACTCAATTTAAGAACAACATTAAAATATTGAATCCTATTTCCAACTTATTTATACCAATTCTTGATATCGAGGTACAATTGTTACAAACCAACATCGCTAGTGAGACCACCGGGATGAGACGAAGAAACTGTCCTAGAGCTGCCGCCGCGCCGCTACCGAAATAGCTCACCACCACCACCGTTAGAAGCGTCTTAGCGAGACCAACCAAATGCTCGAGTCAATTTTTTTAATCGCCGATGAAATACTTGTCAATTGGAGCTTCAAAGTCTCAGTGCCACCATCTCCGCCGTCCCCGTTTCTTCCCAAGAACAAGAGGGATCCACCGAAGAAGATCCTTCTCTTTCTTTTTTTTTTCTTTCCTGAAGAAAGGGCGGATCCGAACAAAATCGATGAAAAGGAAGAAATCCGATTGAATGGAAAGGAAGATGAATTTGATTTTCGATTTACAGAGACAGGATATAAAAATAGACCCCTTTCTGAAGAGTCTTATCTAATGAATATCAATGAAAATCATGACAATTCAAGATCAAGATTCAAACTATTTGATAAAAAAACTGAAAATAAAGAACCTTTTTTCTTTGACAACCCTCTTGTGACTGTTCTTTTCGATTTGAAATGATGGAATCGATCATTTCGTTACATGAAAAATAGTCAATTTGACAGGGCTGTCAAAAATGAAATGTCACAATATTTTTTTGACATATGCCAAAGTGATGGAAAAGAAAGAATCTCTTTTACATACCCCCTTAGTTTATCAATTTTTTTGGAAATGATAAAAAGAAGGGTATCCCCGCATACACTCGAAAAATCATCATCTAATGAACTCGACAACCTGGCGACGATCAAAACTGGAAATCGAAAGTACTTAAACATTCCCCAAGCTGAGCTCTACAAAACCCATACCCAGACCCAAGCTTCTGTTGAAGGTGACACCACGACCACCACCTCCGCCACAGCCCAACTTTTAGGTTAAATTTTCAGCCGCTCCATTGGTTGTTTCCACAAGATTTTGGTACCATTCTGTTCCTTATGCTGAGAGGAGTAAAATAGTATATGGTTTGCTAGGTTTCTGTAACACCCTTGAAATTCAGTATTTTCGAAAATAAGGATTTAGAATTAAGACATTTATTGATCGAATTTTAGGGCTTGAAAAAAATAAAATAAAAAAGATTCAATTGCAAGAAATTGAAAAGTTTTGGGGTTGGATTGCAATTTGGGAAGACTTGATTTGGGCCATTTTTATAAGCTTAGGGGCTTGCATGGTATTTTTCTAGTCAACTAGGACCTATATGTTATTTTAAATACTTAAGGACTCAATTGCAATTTTTAAAAGATGAATTTTACAAAACCAAATTTGTTTCCTTCATTTTCCTCACTTTCCTCACTATTTATCATCTTCTTTCTCCTTTCTTTTCTTCACCGCGACCATCAACCCTCCAACAGCGAGCTTCCACCAACCAAACCAACCATCTTCTTCTTCTCCTTACCAGCTCCACGGCAATACCACCATACCCGATTGAACCTACTCCGGCGAGTTACCGTGAGAGGGATCGAGAGAGAGTCCACAGTGGGGTGGTGGGTTTGTGGTTTTTCGGCGGCCAAATTCAACTCTAAGGCTATAGTTAGGAAGAGCTGAGAAAGAAGATCACGGTGGTGGGCTTGCATGAGAGATCATTGCAGTAGCGACGACGAAAATCGGAGAGAAACAAGCGGCAGCCAGGAAACCTATTTGGTGGCTGTTGAGCTCGATTGAGGGTGGTCTAGGCTGAGGATCTGGAAATGGATTGTGGGGTTGGATTTAGGAGCTCGAGAGGAACATTTTGGTGGTGACCGCAAGATTTTTTGGCGGCGGCAGACGGCGGCGCTCCGGGCAACCCCAAATTAGTTTCTTCTCCTTGTTTTGACGATCACAGTGGTGCTCTTGGTTTGTGATTCCGAAGCCTAGATAAGCAATTTGGGTAATAGAGGGTTAAGAATTAAAGCTTTAATTGAAGTTGTACCTTGATATTTATATATATATATATGCATATGCTGTACTTTCCTAATTTAGCTTGTATTTATGCCAAGAATGAGAATGTTGGGATAATTGGTGTGTGTGTAATTACCATGCAAGGAGGAATATTCAATTTTTGGACTCGGATATGTCATGCTAAATGCCAAAATTGGGATTTAATAAATATTGACTAAGGATTATGTAATGTGAGACTAAGTGGCATTTGATTAGGATTAATTATGTAGGAATTGAGGACTAGTTTATGTTATGTTATTGGAATTGATATGAAAATCAGGATTATTTTAGCAATAATTGACCTTATTAGCCATTTTGGGTTGATAGTTACGATTAAGTCCTAAAACTATCATGTTAATTGAGATATTAGTAATTTTGGATTAATGATAAGCATGATAGTAATTATTACGGGTTATTAAGGTTGTATGGGGATTCTGATTCTGAACCTATTCTTTTGGATTAGGTAACGTGGAATTGGAACCCATTGACTCATAGGTTGCATATCGTGATTTGCATTTTGAGACTACGAGGCGAAGGTCTGCCAATCTAGTACGTTTTGTATCTATCGTTTTGTTAATAAACCCCTGTGAGGGTTGAATTATTTTCTTACCGTACTCTATAAGTTATTACTTTCCCCTGTGTGGGATCTACCGATTGGTTATTGCTTGTATGTGTTATTCCATGATATCGTTGAACCCGTTAGGTTCTGCTGATTTGATATTTGTTCAAATTATTGTTATTGTTGTTAATTATCGAACTCTGTGAGGTTCTTCTGATTTGAAATTGCCTGATATGTTACCATTTCTTGAAAACGATCTTGATATTTATGAAAATGATATTTGAAATGGTCTAGTAGGCCTAATTTTGTCAAAAGCCTTCCTAATTTGTTCATATGCTTTGTTTATTAGAATATGCCTTGGCAGCCGTTGATGAATAGTTTTCATGTTTCTACTTTAAAAGTTAAATTTTATCTATTAGCATTAAACCATTCAACCCATGGGGACGCCCTTGGAAAGTTCAACCCTGAGGGACACCACGGGAAGTTGGGCCCAAGGCTAAGTTCGGAAAGACGGCTAGGCGATACGGACCGACGATGACAGGTCTGTCGGCTAGTACCTACATACGATCCTGACTTACAGGTAGCTGGAGGTAGCAAACTGTGAGTGGCGGGATCTGGCATGCGGTTGACCATGCCAATAAAAGAAAGTTATTACCTGCCGAGCTGAGTGCTTGAGCAATGGAACGATAAGGAAATCTTGTTTATACTGTATCGACGTCCGATACTAGCAACTATACATTGATTGGGAGTAATAAGGATGGAATGGCCAACAGTCTAATACAGTTGATATCATGTGTACTTTGCACAATATTGATTCACATTGGAACTTTTATTGTTATCGAACTGTCTTTATTTGTTGCTTATCATTTTCTTTTGAATCCTGTCATTTTGTTTTCCCTCACTAAGTCCTTAGGACTTACCCCTTGTTGTTATTTGTCTTCAGACAGGTCAAACTGAGAAGCAGAAGCATGATTTAGACGAGAGTGATTTTGTAATAGATCAGGTGCTGCTGTTGTTCATGTAAGTCACCTGATCAAGACAACTATTTGAAGAGTGTTATGAGAATGTTTGTATGAAACTTAAGATACTGGATATGTACGTATTTTATGTTATTAAGTGATCTTTTAGGATAAATGAAGTATTTTCCACTGAGTTGGATTCTGAGACTTGGGATGTATATATTATTCTTTATGGAATGATCTTTTGGATTAGTGTGACTGTCTTACCTTTGAGATGGTTAAATTACAGGTTTTCTAGTTATTATTTGAACTGTATTTAAGATTGAATTGGTGGCGCCTCAACTTGGGTGCTGTCCCAAGAGGGGGTGCTACAGGGTGGTATCAGAGCCTAGGTTGTCGATAACCTAGGTGTTGAATTGGGATTCATAGCTAACCTTATGTTTAGATTAGTTAGGATTTGAACCCTAAATATTTGAGGTATATTGAAAGGTTATATAGGACCCAAGGGAGTTGGGAATGAATTTAAATAGTCTGGTGTTAATGAAATAGATTTTGTGACTTTTATATTATGGGATGATTGATAATCATAAAAAAAAGGCGAGCTAGCTAAGGATGTGTAGACACTTGAGGATAGATTACGAGATTAGAATGAGTTACTCATGCCAAGCTGGGCAGAGTCAGCTATTTGAAATCGACATTGGCTTCTAAGGGTTATGATAACAGAGGCTCAAGTGCAGGGACTTCATGCCATACGAGTCCAGATGGGAAAGGAATTGGAGCTGGATGATGTGGTGATTGTGGACGCATTGTATATATGTATATGGGGTAGTAGTCGCTTAGTAGTAGTTTCTGACTGTTGGATCACGTAGCAATGGCTGATATTTTCTTTTCCCTTTCTTACGCCTTATCATTTTGTGTACGATCGGGCGTAATTAGCATAGCTATTTTGGAAACTCTAGACTTGTGCATCATTGATATAATTTTACTGATACTAACCTAATATATTAACTAATTTTATCTTCCAGCTATTTGTTAGCAAATTTCCTTTCTTTTTATTATGAGTTATTGAAAATTTGTTAAACTTACTTTTATTTTCTTTATTTTTGAAAATTTAAGAAATTGTATATATATTTTAAATATTACAGATAGGTGTAGTCTTCGATTGCAAAGCTTGCAATGTATTGGATGATGTCACCAGAACTAGTCCCAATGTGTTCCCCTAACCAAGAAAGTCGGGAAGAGGACACCTCAGATCAGAGATGTCTAATGAGTGTTGAGGGAGAAACACGAGGTCTACAGGTACAATCAACAGTAAGGAGAGAAGTTTTAGAGCAGATGAATGTAATGTGGCAGTGATTCCAACAATTGCACCAGTAACAAGGTCAGATCGTTAATTCGAAGAGAGACGAGGAACCTCCAAAGTTTGGGACCTTAGCACATCTTCTTAATTTCCACCATTCAATATTTATAGGTGAATCGAATCGCCAAAAAGTAGAAGCTTGGATTAGGGAGATTGATGACATTTTTCAGATGTTAGGTTACCCAGAGGACCTCAAATTTATATTTGCTATCTATCTATTAGAAGGAGATGCCGGTCAATGGTAGTAAGCCAATGATGGGAACATAAGAAAGTACTCGTACCTGGGACAACTTTGTGTGGGAATTTATATATAGGTATATACCACAAGAAGTAAGGGATGCTCGGAAACAAGAATTTGAAGGTCTTACCTAAGCAGATATGACTGTGTGGAAATATAAGGCAAGATTTAGTTTATTGATTCGGTATGCCCCACATGTATTAAGAAATGAGGAGTGTAGAACCGAGAAATTTGTTAAGGGATTAAGATTTGAGATACGATGAACCCTCACACCTTATGAGCAGTCTAACTTTGAGGAAGCCTTAAGGAGGGCCTTGCAGGTGGAACAAGAACCTTTTGAGGTACATACAGATGGAGGAAAAGGCAAGATAGGAACAAATTCTGAGATTAGAGTTGCTGTTAGCAAGAGAAGTGGTTTAGGTCGGAAACGACGGAAGATGCAATCTATGACATCAGAAAAGATTTGTGGATTTTGTGGCATGTTTAATCATGAGGAATCTAACTGTTAGAAAAGGCTAGGAAGGCTACCACCTAGTGGGCAAGACCACCCCAATCACAAACAACCAAAGTTGCAATTTGGGGGTCTCAATCAACAGGTTTATCAGACTGGTGAAACCACGTGTCTAACACAAAGAAAGCGTGTGGATATTGTGGGAAACCAGGCCATGAAGAATCAGGATGTTGAAGAAAGCAGGGTAGATGTGTAGTTTGTGGCAGTGATCAGCATTTATTCAAGGATTGCCCAAATCGAGGAAATTCAGCCCTTACTGAAAAAGAAAACAAGTCGCATGAACTGGTGAAAAGCTAAAAGTCCGAGCGAGCATATGCTTTGACTGAAGAAGAGGCACCTGATCTATATGAAGTGGTAGAAGTTATGATTTCTAATTTTGAAAATTATAATAATGTCATATATGATTTCTATGTTTGCATTCTTTCATATCTGTCGTACTTTCTCGAACTCAATATGCAACTCGAGATTAAGGTCTATTACACAAAAGTGATATCTGAATACTCGAAAATATTCCCGAAAGAATTGAATTCATTATCCTAGTCCACCTAGAAGTATTATTTGACTTTTTTGTAGGGGCAATAATCTTCTCAAAGCTAGAGTTGAAGTAAGAGTCCTTCTAGCCAAAGACTAGAAAAGACCACATAAAGCACTTACGCAAGGTTCTCGAAACATTAAGAAAGCATTAGTTGTATACAAAATCTGCAAGTGCGGATTTTGGATAAGAAGGTGGCTTTTCTTGGATATATCATATCTCTAGATGGGGTAAAAGTTGATCCCTCTGAGATAGAGGCGATAGTCAATTGGAAGGGACCGAAAATGTGATAGAAATATGTAGTTTTCTGTGTCTTGTCGGTTGTTAATGAAGAATTGTGTAGCACTTGTCTAAATTGCTGACTTATTAACTAAAGTAACTCAGTAAGGTCAATCATTTGGCTAAAATGAGGATCTGAACATAAGACAGCGTGATGGATTGAAATTCTAGAAGACTGTTACTCTTTCAGCAACTATCACCCGAAAAGGCGAATGTAGTAGCCAATGCCTTGAGCCGAAGCAGAAGCATTGTTGGAATGACTCACCTACTGGAAGCAGAAGCATCAAAAAGCCTAAGAACGGGTTATGTTGAAATTGAAGGAAAGTTGATCCTTCAAGAGAATCTGAGTGCAATACTGGTATTCAAAGTATTCTTCTGTTCCGTAAGAAAATATGTGTACCAGAAGAAATTGAAGAAAGATTATTAGATAAGGCACACAAGTCAAGATAAACAATGCATCTGAGAAACATGAAGATGTATCAGGGCTTGAAAGAACAATCTTGGTGGAATATAAAGAAGAGAAGACATAGATCAATAGATCGAATCTACTCATTTTTTGTCAGTCGGAATAGTACTCGGATAAGAATCTGGGGACCAGATTCCTTTAGGGGGGGGTCTGTAACACCACTGAAATTTAGTATTTTTGAAAATAAGGATTTAGAAATTAAGAGATTTATTGATCGAATTTTAGGGCTAAAAAATAATAATAAAAAGGGTTCAATTGCAAGAAATTGAAAAGTTTTGGGGTTGGATTGCAATTTGAGAAGACTTGATTTGGGCTATTTTTATAAGCTTAGGGGCTTGCATGGTATTTTTCTAGTCACTAGGACCTATATGTTATTTTAAATACTTAAGGACTTAATTGATTTAATTTAATTAGATTAATGACTCAATTGCAATTTTTAAAAGATGAATTTTACAAAACCAGATTTGTTTCCTTCCTTTTCCTCACTATTTATCATCTTCTTTCTCCTTTCTTTTCTTCACCGCGACCATCAACCCTCCCACGGTGAGCTTCCACCGGTAGCCAATTTCACCAACCAAACCAACCATCTTCTTCTTTTCCTCACCAACTCCAAGGCAACACTACCATACCCAGTTGAACCGACTCCGACGAGTTACCGTGAGAGAGATCGAGAGGAAGTCCACGGTGGGGTGGTAGGTTTGTGGTTTTCTGGCAGCCAAATTCAACTCTAAGGCTATAGTTAGGAAGAACTGAGAAAGAGGATTACAGTGGTGGGCTTGCATGAGAGATCTGTGCAGCGGTGGCGATGACAATCGAAGAGAAATAGATGGGGGCGAGGAAACCCATTTGGTAGTTGTTGAGCTCGATTGAGGGTGGTCTAGGCCAAGGATCTCGAGAGGAACATTTTGGTGGTGACCGTAAGATTTTTTCGGCCGCGGCAGACGGGGGCGCTCCGGCGACCCCAAACCAGTTTCTTCTCCTCGTTCCGACGATCACAGTGGTGTTGTTAGTTTGTGATTCCGAGGCCTAGATAAGCAATTTGGGTAATAGAGGGTTAAGAATTAAAGATTTAATTGAATTTGTACCTTGATATATATATATATATATAAATATGTTGTACTTTCCTAATTTAGCTTGTATTTATGCCAAGAATGAGAATGTTGGGATAATTGGTATATATATATATATGTGTATGTGTGTGTGTGTGTGTGTAATTACCATGCAAGGAGGAATATTCAATTTGTGGATCCGGACATGTCATGCTAAATGTCAAAATTGGGATTTAATAAATATTAACTAAGGATTATGTAATGTGAGACTAAGTGGCATTTGATTAGGATTAATTATGTAGGAATTGAGGACTAGTTTATGTTATGTTATTGGAATTGACATGAAAATTGAGATTATTTTAGCAATAATTGACCTTATTAGCCATTTTGGGTTGGTAGTTACGATTAAGTCCTAAAACTATCATGTTAATCGAGATATTAGTAATTTTAGATTAATGATAAGCATGATAGTAATTATTAAGGATTATTAAGGTTGTATAGGGATTCTGATTCTGAACCTATTCTTTTGGATTGGGTAATGTGGAATTGGAACCCATTGACTCATAGGCTGTAAATCGTGATTTGCATTTTGAGACTACGAGGTGAAGGTTTGCCAATCTGGCACATTTTGTACCTATTGTTTTGTTAATAAACCCCTGTGAGGGTTGGAATTGTTTGCTTACCATACTCTATAAGTTATTTCTTTCCCCTGTGTGGGATCTATCGATTGGCTAGTGCTTGTATGTGTTATTCCATGATATCGTTGAACCCATTAGGTTCTGCTGATTTGATATTTGTTCAAATTGTTGTTATTGTTGTTAATTGTCGAACCCTGTGAGGTTCTTCTGATTTGAAACTGCCTGATATGTTACCATTTCTTGAAAATGATCTTGATATTTATGAAAATGATATTTGAAATGGTCTGGTAGACCTAATTTTGTCAAAAGCCTTCCTAATTTGTTCATATGCTTTGTTTATTGGAATAAGATTTGGCGGCCATTGATGAATAGTGTTCATGTTACTGCTTTCAAAGTTAAATTGTTATCTATTGGCATTAAACCATTCAACCTATGGGGACGCCCTTGGGAAGTTCAACCTGAAGGGATGGCACAAGAAGTTGGGCCCGGGGCTAAGTTCGAAAAGATGATCGGTCGGTACGGACCGACGGTGATAGGTCTGCCGGCTAGTACTCACATACGATCCTGACTTACAAGTAGCTGGAGGTAGCAAACTATGAGTGGCGGGATTTGGCATGCGGTCGACCATGCCAATAAAAGAAAGTTATTACCTGCCGAGCTGAGTGCTCGAGCAATGGAGGGGTAAGGAAATCTTGTTTATACTGTACCGACATCCGGTACTAGCAACTATACATTGATCTGGGAGTAATAAGGATGGAATGACCAACAGTCTAATAAAGTTGATATCATGTGTACTTTACACAATATTGATTCCTGTTGGAACTTTTATTGTTATCGAACTGTCTTTGTTTGTTGCCTATCATTTTCTTTTGAATCCTGTCATTTTGTTTTCCCTCACTAAGTCCTTAGGACTTACCCTATTGTTGTTATTTGTCTTCAAACAGGTCAAACTGAGAAGCAGAGGCATGATTTAGATGAGAGTGATTTTGTAATAGATTAGGTGTTGCTGTTGTTCATATAAGTCACATAATCAAGACAACTACTTGAAGAGTGTTATGAGAATGTTTGTATGAAACTTAAGATACTGAATATGTACGTAATTTATGTTATTAAGTGATCTTTTGGGATAAATGAAGTATTTTCCACTGAGTTGGATTCTGAGACTTGGGCTGTATATATTATTCTTTATGGAATGATCTTTTGGATTAGTGTGATTGTTTTACCTTTGAGGTGATTAAATTACAGGTTTTCTAGTCATTATTTGGATTGTATTTAAGATTGAATTAGTGGCACTTCAACTTGGGTGCTATCCCGAGAGGGGGTGCTATAGTTTCGCTGTCATTGAAGAAGCTTTTCGGAGGAGGGGAATGAAGGTTTGCACATGGAAAATGAAGAAATTATGGGGGAAATGATATATCAATAAGTATTTTCCAAAAATTATAATTGAACCCCTACCATTTCGTCCCAACTTTCAATTAGACCCTCAAAAGTTCCAATTGACTTCCAATTTACCCCACAACTTATTTGTGCCTCGAATTGGCCTATTTGACTTAAATAATTCCATTTTAACCCCTACAACTTTAAAATATTTCATATAATCAAGTCCTTTCTTATTTATATTTTGAACCCCGAAACTTTTATCAAATTAATATTTTGATTTTTAAATTTTAATTTTTAAAATATTAAATTTAAAGGTGTTAAAATCTCCTCAATCCCTTTAAAAAAATCTGGTCCCCAACTTCTCATCTTCGACTGAAAGAACTTTGGTCAACACTGGCATATGTAAGACTCTTGTTCCCTCGTTGCCTCGATCAGATGTGGATTTCTCCCATCATCACGATATGCTCCCTCCAATCCTCGATGACACTTATCACACTAAGATATTAGGAATCTCTTTTTTCTAATTCTTTCCAACATATCCATTCTTACTAAGGCACGTGGTGTCACTTTATTTCTATGATTGACTAATAATCACATAATCTAAGGTTCTGTTATCCGTCATCACTTAAAGTTTCCGTTGATTTCCACAATTGTACTTTTAGGAAGTATTTAAACTATCCCGAAAAGGAATTTTAAACCTTTTTGGTGATTCCATAATATCACTTAGCGCTTTATGCTTATTGTCACACATATCATTCCTATACTTAAAAGGTTATCTATTTCATCCTGATAGAGTGCGTACTGTTATTTAAGAGATCACAAACCATTATGACAACAAACGACTATCAACATCACAAGTTCATACTTACATAATATTTATGTCAAGTTCAAACTTAACATATTAGACTTCATAACAAGTCATACATTCCTAAACAACTAGCTACATGTTTACAAAAATTAAACATACTTGATATAGTCATGAACAATACGTCTGCTGCCCCTAGATTCCGTTCGAGATATAAAGCCAAGAATATGCGGTATCGGACTCTCTTCTGACATTTAAGAACTTAGATAGAACCTTCAACCACCTGTTTTCCCATATCCTTTTGAGCCCTTAAGGTTGACTGTTTGTGTTTAAGGCAATCCTTGATGAGATGTTGATTGCTGCTGCACCCCATGCACATTCTTAGCTTTTTTCAGCAGTTAGATTTCTCATGATTCGACCTGCGACAAAATCTATACATCTTTTTTTCGGTGTCCCAGATTGGACCGTCAGTCATTTCCTACTTGAACCACTTTCCCTACCAGTAGCGATTTTAAGTTCAAAAGCTTTCCCTTTCTCTCAATTGTATATACCTCAAGAGGTTCTTCTTCGGCCCACAAGGCTCTTTCTAAGGCTTCCTTGAAGTTAGACTGCTCGTAAGGCATAAGGGTGTGTCGTTTCTCTGATCTTAGTCCTTTAACAAATTTCTCAATACTACACCATTCTTTTCTCAATATCTGCGAGACATACTGAATCAACCTATTGAATCTTGTTTCGTATTGCCACACTGTCATATCTCCTTGGATAAGACCTTCAAATTCTTATTTTCGGGCATCTCTTACTTCTTGTGGTATAAATCTATCCATAAATTCCCATACGAAGTTGTCCAAAGTACGAGGTATCCTTTTATACTCCCATCGTTGACTTACTAAGGTCTACCATTGACCTGCATCTGCTTCCAATACATAGATGACAAATATAAGTTTGAGGTCATCTAGGTAACCTAACATCTGAAAAATATCTTCGATCTCCCTGATCCAAGCTTCCACCTTTTGGTGATCTGATCCACCTGTAAATATTAAGGTGGAACTTAAGAAGACGTGCTAAGGTTCCAAACTTTGGAGGCTCTTCACTTCTCTTAGGGTTATTCAACTAACCTTGTTGCTGATGCGATTCCATAAATTGCTGCCACATTACAAGCATCTGTTCTTAATTTCTTCTCTCGCTGTTGAACGCACTTGTGGGTCTCGTGTCCCTTTCGCAACACTTGTTAGACGTCTCCATTCCAAAGTATTTTCTTCTAGATTTTCCCAACTAGATGAATGCGGGTTAAGTACTTGTGACACCATTCAACAAGTTACAAAGCTCTATAGTTGTAGACTACACGTATCTGTAATATATAAATGAGATGTTTATCAATTAGTATCTAATCGTTGTTAGTTCTTATTGCACAAGGTTGAAAATATATACACAATTTTTCTTAAACGCATAACACACCAGAACTTGATTAGTATTAACATAAGATGTTCCCTTGTTTCTTGCTTTTTCTTTTTCTGCATTTGATATCCATGAGATGGTTGCAAGACTAATGGATAGTCTAAACTTTAACGAGGGGATCACGACTAGGTCTAAAATTAATTGTGGTTCAACGTACTAATTGGAAAGATCCAAGAAATTTGTACCTTTGATACGTTTTCTAGCCAGATTCCATTGTTTATAGCCTTAATTCTGGTAAGTTTAACTCATAAATGTTTGTGATACCAAACACAAATGTAGCATGTTTCATTCCTCAATCCCAAGTAATTTAAAAATCCTTAACAAGATCATTATAACTCAATCCCAAGTGTTCAGATGATTCTCCATATATCATATCTACAATTTTCGTAAAAGCGTGAGTCAGACCTCTTAGCATCTTCTTCATTCATAATATATGTTTTATAAGTAGAGGATAGTTCTCAACCCAACTCCTCCCCGAATTTTCATGTTGTTGTAATACTTCTCTAGTTTCAATCTTAAACAACCTTAGTACTTGTATTATGTTAAATAGCTTATGAGGAAAAGGCATTCTAATTTCCAAACTTGATAAGTTCCATCGAGCTTTTACTATTATTCTACGAATCCTTATTAGTGATGCAAGATCCCTCATAAAGTAAGCAGATACTTATTTTCCTTGTTCATCAAGTTATTTCGAACCTCAAATTGAACCTTATTGCTCAGCCCTTATGTTCCACTTGTCTGATCCCTTCAACAATTTTTCATGTAACCATGTATCTCAAATCTCACCATCTTTCTATTTCTTAGGTTCTTTATCCTTAGTTGGTTATCCTTACACTGATTATCAATCACCTTGTAATTTTGTAGACTTTCTTTACCAATTTGTACCCTTGTTTCTTAAGGATTCGTATCTTATTCTTGGTGCTACATCTTCTTTCCAATAATTTCCATTTAAATTCTAAGTTTCATATCTTTATCTAGTGTTTTCTTTTAGATTTTTGTACTTATCACATGTCCCATAACTAGTTTCAGGCCCCTTTTCCTAGGGTTCTCGGTCTTTTCCTCCAAACTTTACCTCCTATGGCAACCAAACCTTTTTCTTTCTTATCTACTGTCATCTAAATATCATACCTATCAACTTCCTTATTATTAATGCACTAGTTTCTCCGGATAATTATATTGTAGTCAAACATTACTCATCCCAAGCAGTCATTCGTTTCTCAAATGCACTATTACTTGCAATAATTCTTTTCCAGTGTATCCTCATAATCAAATTTTCATTCGTAAGTATGTGGTAGGGATTTGTCCGTCCCAGGGTATTCACTTTCTGACCATTACTTATCTTCTCAGAATGATCCTTACTTGTTAGATACAACTTTCACGGACATTGCTCGCACAATGTTGATTTCCGAAGTACTCTTTTCACACTAAGCACGATTTTTCCCAATGTAGTCATCCACTCATTAGATTCAACCTTTATAGATATTGTTCACATGATGCTATAACTCTAAACAACGTCGTCCTTTCTAGTAACTATACGTTCATATGCTTAACATACCAGAAATAAGAGGTTATACACTGGTTGGCCATTTCGATCATAACTTTTCACTTCCTTAATGTCGAGTAATATCCCAAACGCTCATATCCTATTCAATTCCATGTTCAAACTTCATACTCCTGCACAAAAATTTTATATTTCAAGATTCATATCCTAGGATCAGACCCCAACTTAGCTCAGGTTTGCCTTAACCCAAGTGTTTACATCCTAATTGATTCCCAATTCAAATCTCATCTCTTGTAATCCCATCAATTCTAGTTACAAAAATCATTCCCTTATTAGATCATCGATAACCTAGACTCTGATACCACCTCTAGTGTCTTACCCGAAAAGTGCCTGCTTCGGGCCGAGGAGCTACTCCAGTCTTTTCCACTATAATTTAAATCAAATACGCACCTCCAAAATTCAAATTAAACAGCTACACAACCACCAAAAATAATTTATCCCAACTTACTGTCACAAAGCACCATCTAACATCCCGGCGATCCCACAAGTAAATACAAGCCCATCATACAGTCTAGCACTAAGTCTACAATTGTCATCTGTATTAGAGCCATACACGCATAATCACATGTTTAAACTAGGTATAGAATTCAAAAGATAATTATCTAAGTACAAAATATAATTTCTCTCGGGCATTTCTTGAGCCCTCATCCGTCATTGAAACATGTCTGGGAAGGGAATAAAGATAACAAAGAGAGTAAGTCCTGAGGACTTAGTGAGGGAAAATACGAAAAACAGTTAAAGAAAAACTATCGAAGGAGCCGTAATTCAACAGATGTATCAACAAGCAAGGCATCATAATTAGAAACACAATTATACTAGAACATGAATAATATTAAAATTCAGCAAATGGAAACATCTCCATCTTTATTGCTCCCTGAATAGATCACAAACAGAATCAAACAAACCTAAAGCATAATATGCATACCAAATTCTCTTTATTCCTCTATTATCCCTAACATAACAGCTCGTCCCAAGCATAACAACTGGGAGCAACATAATAGCACGTCCCAGACATGATAGTTGGGAGCAACATAATAGCACGTCCTAGGCATAATAGCTGGGAACAAGATAATAACATGTCCCAGGCATAACAGTTGGGAACAACATAATAGCACCTTAGCCCGAGCATAACAACTGGGGCTAACAAACTGTTAATTATCCCATATGACAATGCAAAAGATAAATAAATGCTAGCAAGGTCATACAAAAGATATGCAGAATGATTTCAAACAAAAGTGCAGAACATGATTTGGTTCAATAAATAATTTCCGATAAGGCCAAACAAATAATATGTGGAACAAATTCAAGTAGAACTGCTAAACATAATTTGGTCGGCAAGACCCAAAATCAATGAAATAAAAAGAAAGCCGATAAGGTTGTGGGTTATACTGGACAATAATAGATAAGACAATAAGAGTTCTGGACACTAGAATGAGTACAATCAATTTTAATGAATAGAAAAACAAAGAATAGCACTAGAATGAACATAATCAAGTGCAGACGAATAGGCACAGAGAATCATGAAGAACGAAACTAGTCATTTTCCCGAAGAACAGATAGATTAGACCCTCACCTCAATAGTTATAGAAATACTATCACGGTCTACTATTCTGCGGGATATGGCTCCTTGTTACCTAACCAAAAGAATGGATTTATCGTCAAGATGCTCGTTTTGACCCTATAAAAATAATTAAATGGATAACATTCCACTTGATTATTTTACAATTAATAGTATATTTTAAGGTCCGGTTCTGATATTGTCAAGATATGTTATACTAATTACGCCGTTAATACCGTAATGCTTATGAGGATCATATTCGCTCCATTAAGGGAATATAATCAAATTCTTATTTTATAATTATCCTTACAATGTTACACAAAATTGATTATAACGGTCCAACTACCATTAATAAGTCAATTTGTCACTTAGTGTTCAATTACATAAAAATTAGGGCTTTAATCATCTAATTAACTTAATTAACCAAGATTTACATATAATAACACAAATCCGGGTCCACTAAGCTTTTATATATACCAATGCATGCATCTCATTCCTTGATCCATTTCACATTCTTCCATTTGTACTACAAAATTACAAGAAATGGGCAAAATCAATTTAAGAACAACATTAAAATATTGAATCCCATTTCCTAATTATCTATACTAGTTCTTGATATCGAGGTACAATTGTCACAAACCAACACCACTAGTAAGACCACCGTGATGAGACGAAGAAACTGTCCCAAACCCGCCGCCGCCGGAATAGCTTACCATCACCACTACCGCTAGAAGTGTCTCAGTGAGAGCAACTAAATGCCCAAGTCAATTTTTCCAATCGCCACCGAAACGCTTGTTAATTGGAGCTTCAAAGTCTTAGTGCTGCCATCTTCGCCGTCACCACCGGTCCAAACTGGAAACTGAAGGTACCTAAACACTCCCCAAGTTAGGCGCTACAAAACCCATACCCCAGACCCAAGCTTCCGTCGCCAGTGACACCATGACTGCCACGACCCAACTTTAAGGTCAAATTTTCGGCCGCTTCACTATTTGTTTCCACAAGATTTTGGTACCATTGTGTTGCTTATGCTGAGAGGAATAAAATGGTATAAGGTTTGCTAGGTTTCGCCATTGTCGAAGAAGGTTGCTAGAGGGAAGGAAGGAAGGTTTGCATGTGGAAAATGAAAAAAAAAATATGGGGGGAAATGATATATAAATAGGTATTTTTCAAAAATTATAATTGAACCCTTGACATTTCATCCCAGCTTTCAATTAGACCTTTAAAAGTTCCAATTGACTTCCAATTAACCCCACAACTTATTAGTGCCTCGAATTGGCCTGATTGACCTAAATAATTCCATTTTGACCCCTACAACTTTCAAATGTTTCATACAATCGATCCTTTCTTATTTATGTTTTGAACCCCAAAACTTTTATCAAGTTAATATTTTGATTTTTAAATCTTACTTTCTAAAATGCTAAATTTAGGGATGTTTCAGTTATTCTATTATTATTCTTTTTACATTTTATTTCTACATAATTCGTAGTACAATTATATATTTTTAACTGTAGGACTTCTTTCTCCAGTTGGCATAATATAATGTTGTTTCGTTTTTCTTTTTGATTAATTTAAAGTTCATTTCGTAGAAAATTTTTAATATTTTTTAAACACATCTTTATATTGTTTTTGTTTTGTTTTTATTCTAAATTAATTAGATACTTTTTTAATATATTTAAATATTTTATAAATGTTATTACTTTATTATTTTCTCAATATTTGTTTAAAATTAAAGTTCTTAAGGCCAACTTATGATTATAATTTTTATATTACTTAAAAGTATCAGCATGTAGTACTTTTTTATTCCAATTAATTATATTTTATATATTTGCTTTACAATACATTTTTTATTTCAATTGATTATATTTTATATTTTTTTAATATTATTTTCAAATAATTTTGTATGTTCATATAAGAATTTCTCTTTGATATTGAATTTTTATTTCACTATTATATTAGTTGTAGCTTCCTCGATTTATGTAGATAAAAAAAAAATTATATATACTTCATATTTGAATAATGTACCTCAAATAATTTGATGTTATAAAATATTTAAAAATATTATTATTTTATTAAGCTTTTGAAATTACTCCAACTTTCTTATCAAATGAATGAAGAATATACTATCTATTTTTCTATAAAAAAAAATTCATTAAATTTATTAGCACTTGATTCACCCATTTCTAATTATGTGTATATAAGAATTTTTTTTTTTTTTTATTTTTTGTATATAATATCATGGGCCTTGATAAGCTTATTCCTATTGGTTGAATCTTTACTTATTTATAATATTTTTATAAGAAAATTATTTTATTTCTCTTTAATTAATAATTTTATTATAAAAAATTCCATTGCTAAGTAAATACTTTTATGATATATTTTAAATTTAGTAATTTATATTCATTTTGATAATATTAACTATAAAAAACTAAATGGATATACAAAATAATGAAATTATCTAATAAATATGAGTTGTAATAAATATTAACTTATTTTTTATTTAAAGAGTGATATTTTTTTCTTCTTAATTTAATTATATATTTTTATCCAAAAAATCTTAAACTTTATCCCAAAAAAGTAGTTGATAATTAAGTTACTTCAAAATAACAACCAAAATTTCATATTTTAAAAATGTTTTTTTTTTTTTTTTTTTTTGTATTTACATAGATACAATCACATTATTTTTAGTTGAAGTAATATAATATTCAATTATTTCTAATCAAAAAATTAATAAATTATTTTTTTAATTAATTAAATAATTATTTTCTAGACAACTTTAAAAAGTAAAATTAAAATACTTAATAATCATAATTTTCTCTTAATAGCGTGACTTACTTAAAAAATTTTGCAACTTATTTGTTGCTTATGAAAGAATCAAATAAATGTTTATGTAAATATCAAGTCATCACTTCTTTATTAAAGAGTTAGAAGTTTGAGAAATGAATAATTATAAATTAATCGATATGCAAGTCCTCAATTTATCAAAGTCTTTAAAATTCAATTATTTTTACAATAATATTTTTAGATATATAAAATATTTTTAGATAAAATTATATATATAACCATAACAAATAATTTCATTTAAGAATTTGTTTCAAACATAAACAGTCACTTCCTACAACAACTCTACACTCTAAACTTTATTTTATATTATTAATTTAAATCATTTTAATTTTTTAGCAATATAATAATGGAGAACTCATTTTCAATTATTTGAAATAAACTCTTTTATATGGGACATATATATACTTGACATAGTTGAAAATTTTTAGAAGTTCGATAAATGACCACTTAAATAACATATTCTATCAATTTTTATATTTTTCAGTATATTTAATTACACTATTTTATAATTTTATTGCATACATTTATTTTAATATTTTTTTTCTTATGGTAACTCATAAAAATATTTTTACATGGATTAATGATGTTAGATCAAAAAAATTTGACTGAAAGTAATCCATTTAATTATTCGTAATTTTTATATTCTAATTATAAAAGAAACTTACAAGAGATTGATATTTTATTTTAAATTGAATATTGAAAATTTACTTATTATTTCATTCATATACATAATATATGTTAATTGATAATTTCTGTTACACCCCAACCGGGAGGCACTTGCTTCCAGCCGAGGTGCTACTAAAATAGTACCGAAGTCTTCTTTATAACAGAAAATACATTTTTCGAAAATCCAAAAATAATTAATTTCTATAACGACCTTCATTGATGTTCTAGTTTGAAGAAATATGCACCTCTATCACCCTCGTTGTCTCATGGGTCGCCTGGGAGAGTCTACCTGCACCACTCGATTCTATCTGGGGCAAAGAATGGAAGAAACAACAAAACAACATAAGTCCGAATGACTTAGTGAGATAGTATAGCAATAACAACAAAACGACAATTTCACAATTATGGCATAGGGGACAAATAGAAGCATAAATATTTTCAGAAGTTGTGAGAGTGGGTTTTAGTCAAAGTTTTGAGGTGATCCATCTCACCACCGTCTCATACCAGTGATGAGACTTTACAAAATTCCCTATCTCTCATAGAAGTTTAAACCTCGACTATCATTAAAAGGGGGTCGATATGCCATTTGAACATTCACTAGATTCCGTTTAAATAATTGGCGGTTCTCCTACCTTGTCATTCCACTTTCGAAAATAGGAAAACCCTTATTCCTCCGGTCCCGAGTGATCAGCTCGAATAATGCACTATAACTAATAGGCAAGGCTAGCTACATACCTCATCCCCCTTATAGCCAGCTACCTCCAGCGGACTACGGAGCCAGGTATAATCAATAGGGTCTCAGTAGGAGATCTGATCACCGTTGGTCCGTTCCGCTCAATCTATCCCAAGCTAATCCCAGGGCCCACCCCCAATGTATCAGTAATCAGTACAATATCAGTTACCAGTAATCAGTGTGCAACAACATTTCATATAACACGTCACTTCGCCATGATAGCCAAATTTTGGATGCTCAAATAGTCTTGACCCGTTTATGAGAAACGATCATGGCTATGATGGATAAATATATCTCAAAACTAGTGTTCCAGATAGTATATCAAATCGATTGCCATGTTTATATACAATATAATCCAGCACCTAGCTGGTTTCCAGAAGGGTATGGCCATAAAACAGTATATTTCGAAATCACTTTTTAGCTTCCTCAACACATTGCCGATTTTAGATAAAGCGATATCAATCAAAATTAACTGAAGCGCTTGATATAGAAGGGCGATGTGGAGTACTATTTTGAACACATAGATTAAAAAGAAGCAATGACTAGGATATAGTAACAAGTACATATGTTTCTTTCCCGCAGCAAAAGAATCTCATACTAATGAGTATAAACTCACTTGGAAATTGCAGAGAAATTCCTAATCGTGGTTGCTCGAGTCCTGGCTTCCTAGTCAGCTCAAAAAACTGTCATAAGATAACTTGAGTTATTACATTATCAATCATTTGAAACTTCAATATAAATATAACTAATGTCTTTTTCAACTCAAGGTTATTCTTACACAGTCTCGATAACCCTTAAATGTTCGAAAAGTCCATGACCTGATTTTCTATTCAATTCAAAGTTCAGAATAAAATAACCTAATCCAACATGATGTTGATTTCCGAACCATAATTCTCAATGTAATTAAATATCCTTATCAAGTTCTTTAGTTACTCATTTGTTCAATCCTAATTTCCAAAATTTTCATGGTATGCTGAAATGTTTAATAGAATCATACGTCACTATTCTTAACTCAATGAGTTGGTAATTCAGTTGTTACGATCTTACTTAAGGTCCTAATAATGTCTGATAACCCCACTCGGGTTAATTGAGTTTAATATAATAATAATCATAGGGTTAATTCGTGTCTTAGCCTAAACTGTAGTTTAATAAGTTTAGTTCATATCATAATTAAGCTTTGATCGAACATTCAATTACGTTCAAGATATCAATCGAATCAAAATTCGATTATTGAAAATTACCCAAATCGGATCGATTTGACTCCAATTCCAAGACGAGAATAGCCCAACAAGTTCAGGACCTAATTCTGTACCAACTGCCCAAAAGTTATCGTATGCACCGCCGCCGGACCGACACGTACCACTGCCGGATGACCACGCACCGCCCCCCGGAGATGAGAACTACTACCACCACCAGATGCGCCTTAGCGAGCCCAACAAAACCCCTTAAATAATTTTTTATTCTGAAAACATTAGGCAAGTCAATTGGCTGTTTAAAGCTGTGTGAACCCTAACCCGCCGTCGTCACGCCACCAGCTTAATTCCTATGCCACCGTGGGTCAAAAACCCAAATTGACACCACCCCTCGACAACCCATGAGCTCGCAACCAAAACCCAATAACTCCCATCTAGTTTCTAGTGGTGGAACCACCAGCACCGCCGCGAGCTCGCCCTCGGGTTCGATTTCCCGGTGATTCCATTGGTGTTTTTGGTTAAGTTTGGTATGAAACTAATCCTTGAGCTGAGAGCTAGCTTCTTATGGTTTTACTTTCGGGTTTTATGGCCATTTTTTGGTGATTTGCCGCCGGGGTAGAGCCTGGGTAATTTTTGAGAATTAGGCAAACTTCTGTCATTTATTTCATATATATAAATATATTTTTAGCTTATTCAATTTTGGCCCCAGGACTCTTGACCGACTTCATTTACACCACCTCAAGTTTTTCACCGTCTTCAATTTAGTCCTTTGCCTTCGATTAAGTCCTCTAACTTTTATTTCTTACACATTGACCCCCTAACATTCTTAATTCCAGTCAATTAGGTCCAAACTGTTTATTTTAAAGTCATTAAGCTTTTATTTATCTCACACTAACCCCCTAAACTTTATAATTTCAAACAATCAAGTCTCTTCTTTATTTACAATTAAATCCTTCAATTCCCACATTTCTACCCAAATTTTTATTAATTTAATTAAATCAGCTTAAATTTATAATCCCAAAAATTGGGGTGTTACAATTTCAAAAGTAATAAAATAACTACATATATAAATATAAATAAATAATTTTTACTTATAAGAGTTATATAGAATATTAAGAGATATTTTAGCTTATTTAATTAGTAATAAATTTTCTTTCATTAAATTTTAAAAATAATTATAATTCATATTTCAACCACAGGAAGGAAAATAAATATTATTATAAATAAATTATTTCAATCATATAATTATTTTTGATGCATCATACTCTAGAACTTTTCTAATTTTTTTAATTGTTCAGAATTTTTTTTAAAGAAACCATGTTTGGTCTAGGATATTAGTTCTTCTTAAGGATCTTATAAAAAATTTATAGCATAAAACCCCAAACACGTGTGGCGGCAAGAAAATATATATTTTAAAAAATGAATCTTTCATATTTGATTTGTTCATGAATATGAACGCTATCAAATATTTAAATATAGTGAAAATACAACTATAACAATTTGATATTCATGAGCTAATTCACCATGAAGTTTTGAATTATATTTTTATTTATGCTCAATGTAAGCATAAGTTAAATTAGATATGACTCAAGCTTGAACTTAAGTTACGTGACTCAAACTTGAAACAATTCAATGTATGACAATCATATTTAAGCTAAGGGTTCGTTTGGTTTCATTTTCATATCTCATTCTCACGTTTTCTACTATTTGAAAACGAAAATGCATCACTTTTTATATATTTTCACCCGACATTATTTTTATTTTCATTCTCAAAATACATTATCTAATAACATATATATCTTTTCTATCTATTTTATTATTTCCATCACTCTCCGCCTACAATTTACTAAATCCAATATAATCATTACTTTTCCAACAATCTATCTAAATTCAACCTCATTTTCACTAACTTTTCAAATTTTGAAAATAATGAAAATGAAAATAAAACCAAAAAGGCCCTAAATTTGCAAAGCTTAATATATGAGCTTGTTCAACTCATAAGATAACCATTGTTATTTGTTGGAGCGTCTATACTAGAAAAAGGAGAAAGAGAGAAGTATTTCAACTTTAAATGATTCAAACTCAAATTCGAAAATGCAATTCCAAAACAGTTCTCCTACATACATAATCTGACATTACTTACTGTGCACATTTTATATCATCTTGGGCTGTTATTTGGGCTAATGAGTAACATTTCGCTTCCCCATTAAAATACTTTATTGGAACAATAGTCCCACTCAAGATTTGAAAATCGAATCGGGTCGATTGGTAGCCGACGACAAATTTGATCCGATTTAAGTAAAAAAAGTAGGTTATTAATTGAAACAGTGTGAATCGATTAAAATCAATTAAACTGATTCCGATTTGCACTTTTTAATTTAATTAAAAAAATTTAAAAAAACTGAAAATAAAAAAAAGTTGAAAAAGTTAAAAGTGAAAAAAACAAAATGAAAGGGTTAGGACTTTTCTCTCATTTCTCAAACACACATTTCTATATTTTCCTTCACTTCAATCTTCAAAACCCATTGCCTCTTTTTTTCCTTTTTCGCCCAAAATCAAGCCCAGCTGTTGTGTTCTGCAATTGTTTGCTAGCCTTAAACAATCAAAGTCACCCTTGATATTACTGATTGCTTCGTCGTTTTGTTGCTATGTATTTTTTTTTTTAATTTTTCTTAAATTATATTGAATATTTAATGTAACAAGAGTTATTTTATTAAGTGTTGAACTTGAAATTTGATAGAGGATGATCACTTAGGAAACATTAAATAATTGTATTACATATTTGCCATAGAATAATTGATTGAAGTAGTCTTTTTTTAAGAATAACTTGAAAAAAATGACCAAATTTTGGGAAAAGAATTTCTTTGAATTTTCCTATATTATTAAATTTTTTTCTCATCTTTTACTAATATTAATAATATGACATATATTTATAAAATTATTTATAATTACTACATTATTATGACATTATACCAATCGAACCGATTGAATTGGTCTAACCAGTAACCAATAAGACAGCCTGTTCGATGCTCGGTTCGATTTTAAAAACATTGGTCCCACCTAATTGAAAATTTCTGTACAATATACATGCTCAAAATTTTATTGCTCCACTTTATAATAAGTACTGTGAATGGCACCACACACTAATACATTCTCAGCAGCGGATTGATCAAAAGAAAGGGAAAGGGAAAGATAATATTATAACATTATTACATAAGAAAAATAACAAGAAATCCTTCGATGAGAACCCGATATTCTCTAGTCAAACCACTCTACTACAAACATTCAACACGAGATAAGCGCATAGCTATTTAACTTCTTTTTTCACCATTACCGTTTAAGATCCATCTGGTATGAGCACGATGGATCCTGATGTTCTTCTGTTCTCAAGATCATCATGCGCTTGTGCCGCCTGGGATAAAGGGTAATTATGATTTACACGGACTCGTAAGACACTAGCTGCAACGTTGGAAAAGACCTCTGAGGCAGTTTGCAGCCGTTCATCCCTAGTAAGAGTGTAATGCATCATGGCAGGCCTCGTCAAGAACAGAGATTTCGCTGCAAGAGCCGACAAAGGGACTGGGTCTGGAGTGCCGGAAGACTGTCCAAAACTCACCATATACCCACGAAACTTCAAGCATGCCAATGATCCCTGATCACAGGATCCTGAGTTAAAGATTAGAGAGGACAAATTGCAGAATGTTCTTGGTAAAGCTCAGTGAACATGCTATCCAAGTAAAAGCTACAATGAAAAAGCCATGACACACAAAAATTTGCGTTCATATCTAATTGACAAGGACTTGTAAAACTCTGTTCAGGTGGCGATACTAATGGGTTGATTAACCAATTTTCCACAGAGGTTGAATCAATTATCAGAACAATTGGATGAGGTCAAAAATTAGGACAAGTTCTAGAAAATCAAACTTCCATCAAAGAGAAGCAAATGAAAGGCTTATATAAAAATTCTTGTAGAACCAAGAATGAAGTTTTCATTTTATACACTAGTCATCGTGGCACGCCGTCCCTGCATGCGTAAATTTAGATTATTATAGTAATTGATTTTAATTATATAAATGAATAGCAAAATGTTCAATATTATAATTAAAGAACAATTAATGGATCGATTTGTCTAATTAATAATAAAAAGAATATATGGTTCATTTGTAAATTGTGTAGGAGAAGAAAAGAAAGTGAAGAAATAAAGAAGAAATAAGTAGTTTTAAGGGTATAATGAGTATATCGAATTTTGGTGTAGCATTATAAAAGGGCTTTTCTTTTTGTATAGCATAGATATCAAATCATGAATTTCACACATATATTGCCCCTTGCTCGAAGTGGATACGCTAATTCAATCACTAGTTTGATGCATCACGCCCTCCCCCCGCCCCCCACCCCACCCCACCCCCGCCAAACATGCTAAATTAGTTTCAATGCAAATTTACACTCGAGAGATCACCATATGAACCATCATCCTCATAGTCCATGACAGATATATGTCTGAGGCTAATGTCAGAAGGAATACATTACCTGAAACGTGTCCTTCCCAACAGAGTCATAGACAACCTCAACTCCTTTACCAGATGTTATCTCATTGACTCGGCTTACAAAATCTTCTTCCTTGTACAATATAACATGGTGACACCCATCTTCCTTTGCTTGAGCTGCCTTCTCTTTGGTCGACACAGTACCAATAACTGTGGCACCAAGTGAATTTGCCCATTGGCATAATAGAGACCCTACTCCACCAGCTGCTGCATGAATAAGGACAGTGTGTCCTGGTTCAACCTGTACAATAATGCAATTCAGAAAATCTTGAAGTAAGATGAATATAAGTCTAAATATTTCAATCCAACAGACAAAACAACACAGAAAGGAAAAAGGGATCACCTTGTATGATTAAACAATAAATCTTTCAATGAAAAGGAAAACAGAAAAAGGAATAGACCCAAGGACTAGAGCACCAGTACCAGATCAAATCCATTATAACCCATAAAATTTTCATTAGGATACAGTTGAATAAAACGAAGCAGTTTCATTTTCCCTTTTTCTTTTGTTCAAATTTTCTTTTCTGGAATAAGCAAGAATATTCCCATGAAATGAAAACAGTTATCACAACTTAATTACTGAAGTTGAGCTTGCAAGGAACAGAAACAAGAGCATACAGATGGGAAAAAGACAAATTAATAATGTTGTTTCCTCACGTTAAGGAATGATTGAAAATAGATAAGAATCATAAGATGGTGCTTCAGATTATCATCAGGAAAAAAAAAAAAAAAAAGAAAATGAAAACAACAACAAAAACTCTGACGTCAAACTCCTACCTATTTAAAATGAATATAATATGACCTGTATATAATAGCATCCCCCCCCCCCACCCCACCTCCCCCCTCCCCCCCCCCCCCAAAAAAAAAAAAAAAGAGAGAGAAAGAAAAGAGGAAGAATCCTGGTTGGGATAATAGAAATACTGAATACAAAGCAAATAGGTCTATAGATATAATGCTTATGTAAGGTAAAGCCGCCCTATGTTGATCTATATATTTGGTAATGACCCATTGAATAATAGGGAAACATAAAGATGCTAGAATGCATTCTCTTGCCCCAATACTGCAATAAAACATGAAAAGTTCAGGATGGGTAAACAAAAAATTTACTTTGAAGCATCGACGAACTAGAAACTGAGCAGTCATTCCCTTGAGCAAGATGGATGCTGCTATAATGGGATCAATAGAAGGAGGCACAGGAACCACATTTTCGGCAGGAAGGATTTGCTCTTCTGCATAGGCACCCATTGGATCACCAGCATAAGCAACAAGATCTCCTACCTTTCTTCCAGTAAGTCCAGGACCCACAGCAGTTACCACACCAACAGCCTCCCTACCTGTCACCCAGAACAATGCATAGTATGGTTGTGATAGAAGCGAATTTGTAAAATAAGCCAATGGGAAACTGACATAAAAACAGTTTACAATAGGTACAAGATAGAGGCAATGCGTCAACGGAAACTTAATATCAGGATAAAAAAAAAATGCTTGATTATTCCATAACAAATTATTATCAATCATCAATGATCAATGTCTTCTTAAGATCATGAAAGTTTTCCTGTGAAGAGACAAAATTCCTGAAGCTGCAGCCACATCGAACAGCGGAACAGCAACAATTTCTTTCTTGCATGCTTTTAAATACAGGATTGCATGCAAGATATGAGTTCCACCAAACATGTAAAAAGAATCATATAAACAATCATAGGGGGCTGCATCTATATACACCCTATTACTGGGTGGTAACAAAATAAGATATCAAAAAGGAATTGGACCTGGTGTGAACGGTATTGTTGAAGCCTTGTAAACCCCTTTCCGGTAATAAATATCAATGAAGTTCAAACCGATGGCCTTATTTTTCACTTTGATCTCACCATCCTTTGGTTCCCCTATTTCCACATCCTCCCATTTCAGGACCTGTAATAAAATGCATTAAACAGCACTTAATACACTAAAATTGCTATCCAATGCAAAACTAACGCTGTTAGAGCAATGTAAAACTGGATACTTCAATGGAATTGGGAAAAGGAAATTAAGCAATTAGAATTTATATCTGCATAGTTCAATTTTGACCCACAACATCCAATCCACACAACATTGCTTAAGAGGCAATGGCAACTGACATCAAGATTATTGAATTTCACCACTAGAATATAGTAAAACCAAGAAGTTCAAAGGGTAGCATATTGAAGAGATAGGCTCTCATCAATGCTAAAAGAACTTCAAGAACGGTTTCTCAACAATTCAAGACAGCAAATAAAGCCATATTCAGCATCTTCTGCCAAACCACAACCAAACTTCCCTAATATTTTAAAATGTTAGCCGAAGGAGATGAGTTAGGGTCATATCAGAAATATTTGTTGTCCATCAATTTAATATACAAAAACAGGAGAATGTATTACAAAAGGAAGCAGACAAGAAGAAATGCATCCAAGTACAAGCGTGTGATTATGTGATCCTGTGTTGCAGAGTCGTGATAGAGGAAAATGTGTTTTATGTCTTTTCTCTTTTTTTTTATTTTTGTGCTTGTAATAAAATGACGACGTTTCCTTTGAACGGTGCCGTTTAGTCTAAATTAGAGAATTTCTGCTTAATTTCCAGCAGATTCTGCCCAACAAACTTGTTAGTGGCAGAAGACGCGTGTTACCTCTTTGCTACATCATTAAGAATCGTTAGCGTGAGATTAGGAATTTAAGATGATAATTAGTTGTAGCGTTTTTCTTTAAATAGAAAAAGGATAGGAAATGCTCGGCAAGTTTTGAGCACCAAATTCGAGTCTCTGTTCTCCCTTTTCCCCTGCTTTCTCCTCTTTTCATTTCTTCTTTCTCCTTCAATCTTTTTTTTTTTTCTCAAATTGTGTTCTAAAACTTCAGAGTTTGTGAGTTTCTCTCTGTGAAACTGGGTCAAGTGCTAACAGTGGCATCGGAGCACGTTCCCTGTGGCTTGAACCATGGCGAAAACCAACGCTAATCGAACGGAGGTACTGGAACAACAGGTGGAAGAATTGAAGGAATCATATCAGTTGTTATCAACCGGCCAGCAAGAGCTGAAACTACAAGTGGAAGTGATAACTAGACAGCTGGAAGAATTGGTGAATAACAGTCGAGGGAAGGATTGTATTGGCACATCTAACCCAAATTCCCAAACACCATCCCATCCTCGAGGAGATTCCAGTAGCCTTTTACCAACACCCAGCCTAAAACCCTCTGAAGACCTCAATCCTACTCTTAAATCAGCCCGAATTGAGTTCCAAAGTCCAGTGGTGAAAACCCCAAAAAATGGATAAGAAAATGTCAAAAATATTTTAAGTTTAACCCAATGAGTGATTACGAGAAGATTTTGTTGGCTGCGATGTATATGGAAGATGTTGCTGATCACTGGTATTTAGATTATATAGAAGGTAAAGAGGGAATAGGTTGGGAGCGTTTCACTGAGCTTGTGTTGCAGCATTTTTCTCTTAAGCAAGAAGACAATCTGGTAGGACAATTTAACAAGCTTAAACAAATCTCTTCTGTGGCTGATTATGCTTTAAGATTTGAAGAACTTAGGTCTTTCATGATAGGGATGAACAAGATGCTCTCTGAAGAATACTTTGTTGGTAGTTTTGTCAGCGGCCTTAAAGAGGAAATTAGCCAGATGGTGGAGATGCTAAATCCAACCACACTATCTGGTGCCATCCTCGTGGCCAAAAAGCAAGAGAGTCTGATAGAAGCTCTTAAAGGGACAAGGTCCTCCAAACAATAGGGGAATGAGTCCTCAAAAAACTGGAAACCAAACAGCGCTGTCACTAAACCTAATAGTGATAGGGGTGAGAGGTATCCTCTAATTAAGAAGTTAACCCCAGAAGAAATGGAGAATAGGAAGAAGAGAGGTCTATGCTTCAATTGTGATGAAATCTACCGTGTAGGGCACAAGTGTAAGAGGCTCTTCGTTATTTTAGGAGAAGAAGGGGAGAGTACTGAAACTGAGAGTGAGGAAGAGCAACAACAAGAGCTTAAAATTTCTGTTAACACCTTAGCGGGCCAAATACGTCCTGATACTATCAAGCTTGTAGGTAAAGTAGGCCAAAAGACCATCACCATACTTGTGGACACGGGAAGCACACAGTTTCTTAGATCCCATCACAGCTAGGGAGTTGAATTGTGATGTAGAGGGGACACAAACATTGTTAGTCACTGTGGCAGATGGAGGAAAGATACAATGCAATGCTAGGTGCCCTCACTTTAGGTGGGAGATGGGAGGCCAGCAATTCATTGCTGAAGTAAGGTTGTTAGGATTAGGAGGTTGTGACATGGTGATAGGTGTTGACATACTAAGAAAATGGGGACCAGTTACCTTCGATTTTGAAAAACAAATTGTGCAGTTTAGGAGGGCGCATAAGAAGATCACACTACAAGGAGTGCAATCTGAAGTTAATTTGAGCATGATCACTGGGGAAGAGTTATATAAGATGATTAAAAAGAAGAAAAATCCTTTGATTAGTTGCTTGTTCATGGTGTCAGCTGTTAGTGAGGAAGTTAAGAGCCACACCCCTAAAGAGTTGCAGCCTTTGTTAGTTCAATATAAGCATATCTTTTTAGAACCAACCCACCTACCCCCAGCTAGGACCAATGACCATAGGATTACTCTCAAGGAAGGAGTAGAGCCATTTAAGCAGCAGCCCTATAGGTACCCTTACATCCAACGATAGGAAATTGAGAAACTAATAGCAGAAATGCTTGTAAATGGAATTATCCAACCTAGTAAAAGCCCTTTCTCATCCCCAGTTTTATTGGTTAAAAAGAAGGATGGCTCTTGGAGGTTTTGTGTAGACTATAGGAAATTGAACTCATTAACAATCAAGGATAACTTCCCTATTCCTTTAATTGAGGACTTGCTGGATGAATTAGGCGGAGCCATTATGTTTTCTAAGATAGATTTGAGGGCAGGTTATCATCAGATTAGAATGCATCCTCAGGATATCCTAAAAACTGCATTCGTTACTGCATCTGGTCTTTATGAGTTTAAAGTAATGCCATTTGGCCTCACTAATGCCCCAGCTAGCTTTCAGTGCCTTATGAACCATGTCTTTAAGGATTATCTAAGGAGGTTCGTGATTGTGTTTTTTGATGATATTTTGGTTTATAGCCAGTCCTTAGAAGAACATAAGCAACACCTTAGTCTAGTTTTTGATAGGCTTACTCAGCATCAACTCTTTGCCAAAGCTAGTAAGTGTTCTTTTGGTCAAGAAAAGATAGATTATCTAGGCCATATCATTAGTAAGCGAGGAGTGGAGGTAGATCCCAGCAAGGTCACGAATGTACTTGAATGGCCAGTCCCTAAGTCAGTCAAAAGCTTGAGAGGATTTCTAGGACTCACAGGTTACTATAGGAAATTTGTCAAGCACTATGGAATGTTAGCAAAGCCACTTACCGAGCTGACTAAAAAGGGGAAATTCCACTGGACTGAGGAAACCCAACAAGCTTTCCAAGCACTTAAAACAGCCATGACCACCACCCCAGTTTTACAAATTCCTGATTTCACAAAAACTTTTGTTCTTGAGACTAATGCGTGCTATGGTGGTGTAGGGGCAGTCCTTATGCAAGATAAACACCCCATCCATTGCCTATTATAGCAAAGCTTTTGGGCCAAAATCTTTGGGGTTGTCTGTTTATGAGAAAGAGATGATTACTGTGATCCTGGCAGTTGAAAAATGGCGGCCTTATCTCCTTCATAAATCCTTTACCATAAGAACTGACCAACAGAGCCTAAAGTACCTTCTTGCCCAAAAAATTTCAACCCCACTCCAGCACAAATATCTTACCAAATTGTTGGGATACCAGTATACCATCGAATATAAAAGAGGGAAAACAAAGTGGCAGATGCTCTCTCTAGACTAAATCTGAAAGAAAAAAGTTCCTGCCAAGCCATTTCAACTTTGCAGCCTATGTGGAGGGAAGAAGTTAAAGTAAGCTATGAAAATGATCAAATTGCTCAAGAGGTTACTGCTGAACTTATGATGTTCCCCTACAACTTGTCCTTGTTCTCCTATCACGATGGGGTCATTAGATATAAAGGAAGACTGTATATTGGGGCCTCCACTAATCTTAGGAGTAAGGTGGTTGAATTCATGCACACTTCAAGCATTGGGGGGCACTGTGGCATACATGCAACGTTTCAAAGAATCAAAAGCACTTGTCTGTGGCCTAACTTGAAGGAAATGGTTCATCAATTTGTTTCACAGTGCCATATGTGTCAGTTGAGTAAGCACCAGACTACAAGGGAAGCTGGGCTCTTGCAGCCATTGCCTCTTCCAGAACAGGCCTGGAAGCACTTGACCATGGATTTCATTAAGAAACTCCCAAACTCAGAAGGAAAGGATGTAATTTGGGTAATAGTTGATAGGTTCACTAAATATGCACACTTTATTGCACTTTCCCACCCCTTCACAGCTTCACATCTTGCACACATCTTCATTGATTTTGTTTACAAATTGCATGGTCTTCCTTGTAGCATTGTTTCTGACAGGGATAAGGTCTTTACTAGCACCTTCTGGAAGGAACTACTTAGCAGCCTAGGGATCCAGCAACTCATGAGTACAGCATATCACCCACAAACCGACGGGCAAAGTGAAAGAGTCAATCAATGTTTAGATACATATTTGAGGTGCATGTGTGGGTCTTCCCCAAGAAAATGGCTCAAATGGCTACCCATGGCAGAACGGTGGTACAATACTAATCATCACTCAGCTATCAACATGACACCATTTGAGGCACTATATGGATACAAGCCCTCCCACTTGACACTGGAACCAGTCACACAAACCACAACGGTAGGAATTGAACAACTGATGAAAGATAGACAGGAGATCATCCATCACCTCAAGCAACATCTTCAGAAGGCACAGGAAAGGCTGAGGAACCAAGCTAACAAGAAGAGGAAGGAAGTGGTACTCTCAGTTGCAGATTTCGTCTACCTTAAACTTCAACCATACAGACAGTTGTCTATGCGCAAAAGTAAAGTTTGGAAATTGAGTCCAAAATTTGCAGGCCCTTTTCAAGTAATAGAACGAGTAGGCGAGGTAGCATACAAACTCCTGTTACCGGCAGATGCAAAGATTCATCCTGTATTCCACATTTCACTGCTGAAACGAAGGATTGGAACAGGAGAACAAGTTGTCAGCTCTCTACCCGTCTTTAATGGAGAAGGTACAGTAATTCTTCAACCTATGGCCATATTGGCACGGAGGATGGTTAAATGTAAGAATACAGCTGTTCCCCAAATCTTAGTTCAATAGGCACACTTGCCAGACAAGGAAGCAACCTGGGAGGACTACGATGAAATCACCAGGAGGTTTCCAAGTCTTGAGCCTTGAGGACAAGTCTGAAAGAGGAAGGGAGCTATGTTGCAGAGTCGTGATAGAGGAAAATGTGTTTTATGTCTTTTCTCTTTTTTTTATTTTTGTGCTTGTAATAAAATGATGACGTTTCCTTTGAACGGTGCCGTTTAGTCTAAATTAGAGAATTTCTGCTTAATTTCCAGCAGATTCTGCCCAACAAACTTGTTAGTGGCAGAAGACGCGTGTTACCTCTTTGCTACATCATTAAGAATCATTAGCGTGAGATTAGGAATTTAAGATGATAATTAGTTGTAGCGTTTTTCTTTAAATAGAAAAAGGACAGGAAATGCTCGGCAAGTTTTGAGCACCAAATTCGAGTCTCTGTTCTCCCTTTTCCCCTGCTTTCTCCTCTTTTCATTTCTTCTTTCTCCTTCAATTTTTTTTTTTCCTCAAATTGTGTTCTAAAACTTCAGAGTTTGTGAGTTTCTCTCTGTGAAACTGGGTCAAGTGCTAACATCCTGCAAACACAAAAACGACAGCAACAGAATAGAAACACCAAAATCCATTCAAAGTTCATAAAGATTTTTTGAACAAATCATACCCCAAGCCCTATTCGCCGTTGCCACTCTGAACACTATTTTGATAAGAAATTACAGAAGAACATTTCTTACAACACTAATCTCCCCACATGGGGTGAATCCAGACAGAATCAGACAGACCGCAAACAAAAGTTCAAGCTAAAAATGATTACCAGCAAACAATTTACTCCAACTAAAATCACAAATGACAAAAACCCAATTGCTATTATCACATACCACATTCAACAACACTCTTATGACTTCAAATTATTACCCAAAAGAATTATTCAAACATTTCCAGAGGTAGAGTGATACCTCAGGGCCGCCGAGTTCATGGACCCTTATAGCTTTTACCATTTTTGATGCTACTATGGTGGATGAAGAGATAGGCCTTGTTGCTGCTTTACTTTGAGCTCCAAGCGCTGAAGGGATGCTTTTGGTAAGAGCCCTTTGCGGCTGATCAAGAGAAGAATAACCCCACACGAATGAATTTCGTAGAAGACGACGGTGGTGATGATGAAATGCGAACTTGGGTAAAATCATGAGTGCATGGTAAATCAAATGGGGGGAAAATTGATAATGTAACTGATTACGCCTTTTGCTCTTTGGATTTTGCATTTGAATTTTAATTTGATTAAAAAAAAAGAGTTTTATTAATTGCTGAGCCTATTTTTGGAAATTTAATTTTATTAGGAAAATGAATTATTTATGTATAATAATTATGAGAAGGATTTTTTTAATTTATATATTTAACTTACTTCTTTTTTATTAATCAACTTCGTTTACAAATTATTCAAAATTGTGATGGAACTTACTTATTTTTGTTTTCCATTCAACTTTGGTCTGATTGTACACATATTTGCATCTTTGGTGCTAAAGTGAATAATTAATTAATGTTTCTAGAACTTTTTACTAAAAGATTGATATATTTTGTGCTAAGTTTTTATTATCTCATTTATTATGAATTTTTGACAAAGCAATTTAATTGTGATAATTTCATGATAGACACATGATTAAATTTTAAATTCTACAAATTACAAAATAAAATTTTAAAGTGGACAAAATTACATCATCAAAGATCCAATTTTCCCAAAACTTGAGTATTGATAATGGAATGGCACCTGCGAATGCTAAACCAATGAACGTGAAGTAATTATCTCAAATTTCAGTCATTTTTCTAGAGAATTGGTAACTAAATTATATGCAATTACAAGTTCCTCTGTGTCAACATTGATCTACATTTAAACCCAATTAAGCATCTTACTTAGAACAACATCATTCGTGGCCCAACCTTCATTTCAGTACTTCCAAAATTGCTTTTGGTTTTACTTATATTAAGCAAAAACCTTCAAACTAAAGCTAGTGCTAAAAGAAATTGACTTTCACCATCCAATGATGTCCACGTACTAACTAATTACAAATTAGGGGTGTTCGTTGTAATGCGTCATTTCACATGAACTAAATATTGAAAAAATGAGTACTATATAAATTTTGGCTAAAAAATTGATGTATATCCATTGGATATCTCTTTCGGACAAGTTGATCATAACCCAATTTCAGGATACACTTGGTGGGTTTGGAGGCAATTCTTGCATCTAACGAACTCGCGGGCTCGGGCTGGAATATAGGGAGCTAAGTGCTACGCATGTAGGAGCCATCTCTTGAATCCATAGCAGCCACATCTAGAGTTTCCAACGCTTGGTGACTGATCTTGGATTTGTGCCATGTTGAGACGAAGACGTCGCATTCAGAAGGAGGGGTGATTGTAATGCCCCATTTTACATGGATTAGATACTAAAAGAATGAGTACTATATAAGTTTTGGCCAAAGAACTCATGTGCATCCATTGGATATCCTTTGGGCAAGTTGATCATAATCCAATTTCATGATACACTTGGTGGGGTTTGAGGCAATCTCGCATCCAACAGGCTCGCGGTCCCGGGCGTGACGTTCGGTTTGGATCAATCTAAACCAAAAAAGATCAATTTTAATCGATTTTCAATTTTTGGATTGGTTTGTTGATTTTTTTTTTTTGGCGGGGGGGGGGAGGGGACGGATTGAATTGGATTTGAACACCCCTATTACAAACTCTACTAATCATAAGTTATAATATAATCAATTACTTTGCAGTGTTAAATCATAAATAAGTTGCTTTCAAATGAGTGAATAATCACATATCCTATAAATCAAATTTACTCAAAAAGTAGCAAGAAGCAAGTAAATTAGTAGGTTTAAATATTTCATGTATTGTTAATTGTGTTTCGTATTTGATTATTGGAAAAGGAAATGTGCAACAAGACTGAAATCTAGTCTGGCTACACTAGGATTAGAAGTCTTGTTCCAAGTGTCATGGACAGCAGTGCAATCGTGACTTAAAGGGGCATAAGAAGTGACAAGAGGGTGGTGGTAGCTCATAAGGATAAAAGTGGCCCATGAATAGAGATTCTTATGAGGCATGAGAATACTTTCTACTAAGGTTGAAGCCATTCCGTGTTAGTTTGGCTACCATTTATCATTTACCATTTGCATTCATATTCGTTTATACAAAATTTATCTGCATCCGTTTAAAGCGGATATTATCTGTATTCGATTAGTAAATATTCGATTATAAATGTATACGAATATGATAAATGCGTATCCGATCCTTTAATATCCGCTCTGAATATATATTTATTAAATAATATATTATGTAATAAAAATCTCATAATCTATATATGTATATATATAAATTATAATTGAATAATTTGGAAGAAAAAATAATAAATTTAAAAAATTATTGCAATATAGAGAAAAAAAATTGAAGAATAAAGTTAATCAACATAATTATTATTGTTAGTTGACTTTATAATTAATATACTTCAATGCCATTATTGTTATTAATAAGTACTAATAATCAATTATAAAGTCAATTATTAAATAGAAATTATGCTATTTGTTTCAAGCTTTCTTTTTAATGAAATTGTATAGTTCATTCTATTAATTAAAATATGTATTTATTATAGGTTCATAGATTCACGTATTTGGCATGAGTTATGAGAATACTTTCTACTAAGGTTCAAGCCATTCCGTGTTGCTTTGGGTACCAAACTTTAGGGATGACCAAGAGCGGTCTTCCTACGCAAGAGAAGCGACAAGATGAGTTGAGTAGAGGGCTTTAGCAATTGAGTTCTGTACGTAAAACTATTTTTGTGGAGTGTTTCTTGGAGTATTGGGAATGTTTCTACCAAGTTTTACCAATAGACGATTCTGTTTGAGTAAGGTGGCGTTGATGTTTAGAGTGTGACAGTGAAGTGGTAGCGTCGTGATTCTAGTTTAATTCCTCTTCCATAGAGAATTAGATGGGATTGGAATTTTGTGAAGTTAATATAGAAGCTGGGAGTTACCCATAGGTTCAAGTGGTGAGTGATTTGGAGTCAGACAAAAAAGTTTCAAAATGTATATTTTCTTGACTTTTCAACATTTACTGTGGGCAAAAGAGATTTTTCTTGTTAAGCCTATTATAAAAGGGGTATGCATGCTTGAATGACGGTAAACATGCATGGTGGGCATAGGCTGGCCCTCCTCCTATCGTTGGCACTAAGCAAGCAAACTCCTTGAGGGCTATGGGGAGCCTTCAAGAACCAGTTTTAGACATCTTAGATGAGTATTTAAAGTTCTCGAATTGGTTGAGAACCGAACGGATAGTATGGGGCCGAGAGGGCCCATGTTGGGTCAAGAAGGTTGCCAATAGGTTGTAAGTGGAAATGCTATTGTCCTTGTGGATTTTGAAAATTATGGGACAAAACCCCCAAGCTGATTGAATGATTGAGACAAGCACTTTAATGCCTCGTGAACTAGCTCATAAGCATGTGCTATAAGTTTTAGCCTCGCTACAAGGGTCTATTGACTTAAGACATACGGTTGTGGGGCAGCACTGCATAGAGGGCAGTTAAGGTAAGATGTTGGTGAGTAGGAAAACATACCCTACACTATGTGCAGGACTAATAAACTATGATGGCACATCATATAAGTCTTAAACTTACATGTGGCCCTATTTAGGCAAGGCACAAACATTATGTGTCATGGTAAGCCATATGCCTAAGCACTCCAAGGGAGTGATGAGTATGAGTAATGTGTTGCGGGCGCATGAGAGACTCTTAATGTCGAGACAGGGCAAGATTGCTTCTTTAACCATCAAGAGATGCACAAAGGGACCTAAGATTGAGAACATGCATGTTGGCTAGTTGGGGACTATTAAGTAAACAAGTTCGACGTGAAAGATGCAAGACTCCAACAAACGGGGTCATTGTAAATAGGCGAGTGTATGTAGCATTATGAGACATTGACTTGTTTATGTTAATAAGCTATTGGATTGAAACAAGTAATGAGTTATTATAAAGACTAAATATATTATAAAGACTAAAAAATGGATACTGACAGATTGAAGGTTGAGTGGAACTTGAGATACCATCATAGAATAAAATTCGTCCATGACACCAGGGCGCTTGACTACTCAAAAGAGTAGTGCCTCAGGGATAGAAAGGTTGGCCACTATAGTTCTGCCGCGACTCTCAAATAATTTTTATATTTTATAATTTATTTCTTTGTATTCTATCATTCATATTTTTATATTTTATAACTTATTTCTTTGTATTCTATCATTTCTATGCGTTCAATTTGAGTTGAAAAACACTTTGCAATACAATTTATAGTTTGAGTTGACTAGAAAACACATAAAGGCGCTGGATATTGTATGAGGTTGAGTGCAATCATATCAAAAAATAAATAAATAAATAAATAAATAATGTTCTTTCTTCATCAATAGTGAAATTATTTTCTTTATTTGTAAACATAGATTATTCAATTTAGCCTAACCACATAAATTATCATATTTTATCTCATAATTATTAAATTCTCAATTAATTTTTCATTACAACATCCATGGGATATTCCATTTATATACTATACTTCAATATCAAATCTACCACGTTACATACTTTAACGAGATTGCCCGCGAGTCTTGGCCTGTCCTATAGACGCCAGGACCTATTGAGGCTTCACATGGAATATTTCTCAAAAACCAAAAATATATAGCCAGAAAAAAAATAAAATTCCACAAAGTAAGTAAAATGCATCCCTCATGCAATCTTGAAATTAAATTGCATCGGAAGCTACACACTAAAAACATAATACTTCAAACAACAACTGAAAACCTTAATAGAAAGTTGTCAAGATTTTGAACCCGGACTAGCCAGAGGGGTCAATTAATCAAGACTCGAGCTCAAAGATAGTTAACCACGGATCTATAAGTCGCACCAGGCTGCCAGCCAGTTGGGATCACATTTTTGGCCACCAGAGTTTGGCCCGAATACTGAGACGTCAACCGGACCGAAAACGGAGGGTGGAGTTCTAAACCGGGGTTCAACTGCCAAACCGCACCCCAAGACTGGTTCATTTCCCACCACTCGTCCGGTTCACTTGAGGCTTCCTGCAGTTCGACCCGGGCAAGGTCCCCGTCCCCTTCTTCGAACTCGATCACCACCGCAAAATAGTTCGGGTTTGAACCCGGGTCAACATGGAACACGATGTTTTTTCCCGAATAGTCGCATGCGACACTATGATAAAAGAAAAGTAATATGAATAACTATTCAAACATCATATATTTTTTCAAGTATGGACAAGTGGAGATCTACTAAGCAATACTCCAAAAGACCATTCAAACATCATATAACCTTTTTCTTTTACAAGATTAAGATAAGTTTAGAAAAGCAACAAATAGGACAAATATTTGTGGTTGTGGCTTGCATGAAGTCATGTACTCAATTTTTTTTATTTTTTATTTATGTATACACGCGTACTAAAAGTCCGTTAGAATTTAAAATTCGAACTTGAAACTTATACAAATGAAGACGTTGCCAAGAGGCTAATTGATCACTCGACAAATTATATACTCAATTGAATTGTGAACTGTCAAATTATACATGATAGAAATAAATGTTATGATAAATCAATAGTTAATTCAATGGAATTATTTGATATATATATATATATATATATCTTAAAAGAAGATCAAACGTGATTTATTAATTCCATTCAATAATTAAATACTTAATTGTCTTTAAATAATAAATAAAAAGTTCAGTGGCATGTAGTCCAATGATATCAATCTCCCCTATTATGTGGGGGTCTCGTGTGAACCTGAATGGGCTCCTTTGTTGCACTTGATGTGCATTGTGTGTGGTTTATACTTCAATTTATTTGCTTTGGGAATATGAAGTTTTGTTGAAAGGATAAAAATTCATCATTTGTAATGCTCTCTCTTAAAAATAATAATAATAATAATAATAATAAATAAAAACAACATGTGTAAACAGTCCTACTAAAATTAAGAAATATTGGCCCACATCCCATTCTTATTCTCCAAACTTAGAATAAATAGAATATTTGGAAAAAATTTGCCAGTGGAGGAAAACGTTCTAGAGATAAGAAAGAAAGAGATAAAAGATTAAAGAATAGTCCACTTTATGACATCATCATAATTTCACATGTTCGCATTTCACTTTAGTGTATATATAATTAGACCACATGAAATTTGTCAAGAGTATAAATCTCACCGTGCAAACTGAATTTGCAAGACTCCAGCGTCACGGAGTTTGTCCTCTTGGCCGGGGATGGCCATGGCACCAAATGCTGTTCCACTTAGGTCAAAATGTGCTGCATCTGACAGACAGGGCCCTCCGGGGCAAAGGTCCGTGATCACCACCCGCACCGGTTTCCTCGAACACGACGGGAGCTTGGTACATTTTATCTAGTGTATATATTGGAGTAATGATAATTATTGACAAGTCAGTATAATCACTAAAGTAATAGTCACCAGGTCTTGTCTAGTTAATTTAACTAATTAATGGCAAGTTGAAAATTTGAAGTACAATCACAAGGTAATAGGTAATCTTATATGTCTTTTTCTGTTTTTTTTTTTTTTTTTAATTATATATTATGCCAGTAGTTCGTTAATTTCGAACCCTTAAATTCAATTTTATGTATGAAGCTTATGTCACATATCAATGAGCACTCGACATCATCGCATATGTCTTCATTTTCAGGGGTTGTTCCCATGCTTTGTTCTTTTCCTGTCATACAGATTCCTTAGCCTCCTTTTCTTTAGGATTAAACCCTTTGACCCCCGGAATATTGCATTTGCTAAATCCAATGAAAAAAAAGAAGTGGATTGAGAGGTGAAAAAGTTAATTAATTAATACCTCGTAGCAAGCTCCACATTCCTTGCCTGATTTATAGAGGGATGGGCCTATTCCAGTAACCAGGGAAGAAAATGGTGCTTGTGACACTATGTTTCCATATCCACAAGCCCCTCCTGCATGCAACAATTATTTTTGGTTCTATATTATATAGATTAAACATTTCTTTAAATAAACTATATTGAATATTTCTTTAAATAAACATTTGAACGTGGACTATATACACTTTATACGTTTAATGTGTTTTTACAAAGTAGAATGAAATATAAAATATAAAATATAAATATAAATTAAAAATATAATTATAAATATTCTATCCAAAATGCCTCGGCCGCAAGGCACATAGGCATACCAAAATGCCTATTAGGTGATTTCAACTTTCGATTTCACACTTTATGCATGACATTGGACCAAAAGCCATTTGCAAGGGCGGCGTAGAGGTTAAATGCACAGTATTACTCATAATCCCACCAATATATACTTTAGTACATATACACTTAATTAATATATGGAAGACATACCATCACTTCCGGCACCATTAGGGCTGCCATACCAAGTTGCGCCGGCAGATGACCACTGCACAGCTCCGGTGGTTAGGTTGAAATGCTTGTGTTTGAAGCCCAGGGATAAGTCGAACAAACAGAAAAAAGCAAGTGCAGTGGAAATTACGTAATAATATTGCGAAATTGTGGACATTGCCATTTGACAGATATATTCTGGCTAGCTAGGCAGGAACTTTACTGAGTCTCTGCTTGCTCAAAGTACTGGCAAGTCAGCTATATTTATAGCTGAAATCAGCCACTGTTGCTGTAGTAAACGAACACAAGAAGCTTATTAATACTTCAAATTAATTATTTTTGTAAAAAGTATTTGATACACTTGGAGTGTATAATGCATTTGTTAGTATTCCACATCGGTGAAATAAATAAGTTATGGTCTCTATATATGGTATTGGGCAATCCCCACCTCTTCATGAGCTAGTTTTTGGGGTTGAGTTAGGCTTAAGGTCCATTATTTAACATGGTATCATAACTACCCGTTTTCGATATTGGGTTATCCAGCATTATTTGGGTAACTCATTTCATGTTATTCCACGCTCCAAATGTTCATTATTGGGTGTGTGCAGGGTATGTTAATATCCCACATCAATAAAATAAATAAATTATGGTCTCTATATGTAGTTTTGGGGAATCCTCACATCTTGAGTTAGCTTTTGGGGTTGATTTAGGTCCAAGATCTATTATTTAACGGCATTCATAAAATAAAATAAGAAATGAAATATAAAATGGAGTAGAGGATCCAAACGGATTAATGATATAGAAATATAAAATGAAGTAGAGGATTTAGACTAATTAATTATATTTTTTATTCATGGCCTTGCATGCCCAAAAATATTAATAATTCTAATTTATATATGCTTGCAAGGAGGCTGTGTAACATCAATACAATAACTTATTTCTTTTTGAGCCAGTTTATTAAAATGGAGAAAATTAATGCCTCAACAAGCTTGGCGGTAGCCCAATTTACACTGCACATACAACCATGCATGCAATTTTCAGAACTAAATCATTAATTTGTTTTAGGAAATGTTGAAACTAGTAGATAATTATTATAATTAAAGCTAATTAAAAAGTAAAAAAGGGAGAAATTAATTAAATGTTTCACGTGATGGTTCTTATATGTCGATTATTTCCTACTCTAGTAAATAATTAATACGGAAATGGCACTAAAGAACAACGAAAATTAGTTGCAATATATTAAGTGATAATAGAAGTTGTCATTAAATATATGTTATTTAATAGAAAATCTTATTTATAATCTTAATAATAATAAGATTTGCATTTAAATTAACTATTTAGAATTTTTAGTGACATATTTATACTGATAATGAAAATTTTATCACAAATTATAATGTGATAATTTTTTATTATTATTTAGTTTGGTATTATCATGTATTGTTTGCTAATAGCAATAATAATTCAAAATTTTATTTCTTTTTATTATTAAACTATGACGACACAAAAGTTATTAACATTTTACTGATACTATTAATGGCAAAATAATATTTTTTGTCTCCTAATATGTCATATGTAATTTTGATATATATATATATATTATATCATGAGAGTATGGAACCTCGGCTATTGAGAGATCAATTTGGAGCATAAGCATCTGATTGTAATGTTTAATGTGATACAAAGTAGTAATTTTTTTCTTTGAAGAGGATGCTTGGTTCTCTAACTGCTTTTTATGAGATTTGAATATGTCATTGTTTGGTCCACTGGCTTATGGCTCAATAGCATCAATTTTTTCTATTATGTGGGAGGTCTCGAATTCGAACTCAAATAAACTCCTTATGTGAAATCTAATTGCACAGAATGAGAGCTTCCACCAAACTATTCATTCGTCCTCAAAATAGTATTTGATTAATTTTCCTTATTCCTTTCCTTGTTTCTATTTACTTTATTATAATCCAATGAAATTTGAACAATTAATATTTACTTATATCCATAATCCTACTTATGGTTTTATAGTCATTAAATCTATATGAACCACACATTGTAAAATCCAAGCAATTATTGGAACCCAAAATCAAGCCGCTAAATATCTTTCGTTCTTTCTTTCAGAACCCGCACTGGCTCAGAATTTAGCAGTGGCATTACTCTAATTAATAATTAACCATTTAATCAAGAGATACTTTGTCGGCAGAAATTGGGCCCTTAAGATCTTCCAAAGCTTTCTGCCTCAACACAAATTAAAATAATTTTCCAATAAATCTGCCGTTGATGGTGGTTATTGGTCGTTGAAATTATAACCATTATTTTTTCAACATCAACGGCCAAGACTGAATCTTGGTTAATTTAAACCATATATATTGGCGTAGTATATATTAATTTTTGCATTATATTATGGTGCTGCATTTAACTTTTATATATATTATTTTAGTGGACATTGAAAATGATATATAATTAATATGTAGAGTTTTTGGCTTTACTCAACTAAAATGACTTATTAGCTACAATTAATAAATCTTTGCGAGAGGGAAATCCTACCGACCGAATCTTGCCTTTTCATTATTTTCCACTAGTGATTTTATTTTCAGGATCCATTTTCATTTTCAGTCATATCTAATACGTACTTTATGTCAAATCAAATTTGAATTTAAATGGTATAATAACAAGATGATAGTATAAATTTAGAAAGAGTTTGAAAATTAATGAAATAGAAACATTTGAGTGAAGATAGGGAAAAAATTATATATTTTTTTATTTTTTATCCCCGAGTGAAAATAAAAATAAGCCACCGAAATGAAACCAAATGGGCCGTTAAGTCTTCCGTTTTAGAAAAAAATTGGGAATTTAAAATGGAATATATATATATATATATATATTTAATTTTTTAGCGTGAAAGAAGATTGAATATACGTTGCATCTTTGTTCTTGTCCTTGATTTCATATTATTTTGATATAATACTATATTACAAAAAGCTGTCTTGAATTGGTCGGTAAGACAACCAAATTTATTCAAAAGTTTGTGTCAAAAGTTATAAATTAATTAAATACTACTTTAATACCAATTTGAAATTGCATATTTAAATTGCAATAGATGCACTGGGCTGGGTAACTTGGCACAAAACATATTAAGATTGGACACAACATTGTACTTGTTTAACTGATAGTTAATAATGATAATTTAGAGACAATCATTGTTATTGTTAAACTTATAAATTGTAATTATAGTAATTTGAAATTATTAGTACTTAATGTATACTTATCATTTACAATAACAACTCTAAATTACCACATAATATTTTTGTTGTTTATGTTTACTTGTAATGTATCAAAATATATATACACTCAATGCATATGCGCATTCAGTGTAAATCTCCCTTGAATAGCACTCAAAAGAGTAGAGTAACAAAAATTCCTAACCCCCCCCCGCCCCCCCCCCCCCCCCCCACCACAAAAGAAAAACAAATACTAATATGCTAGTGCTAGAAATAAAAAAGATTTCCATTGTAAAATACATAAATAAAAAAGTTCTCTTAACTTTTTGACCTTTCAAGGTATAATACCCTATAAATAATTATTTTGTATGAGGTAATAATATCGTGTAAGAATTTTCTATTGATACATTAGGTAAATAGCGATGTACTTTTTCCGTCGAATGGTTCTTAATTCTTCTTATTTTTATTTTTTAAGATGTCTCAAAAAATACCCTCGTCTTTGAATTAAACACCCCCTCCCCCCAAAAAACAAACTATTATTTTAATTAAAGCAATAATCTGATACTATTAAATTACTATAAAACTATAATGTGAAAATATTATTATATTATTATTACTATTTTTGAGTATAATTTAGTAAATATTTATTATTTTTTTTACTTTGGTTTGGAATTACATATCAAGTCAAAATAGACCGTTAAAAAAAATGAAAAAAAGAGTATAATGGTATTTAATACATCTGTTATACATCTATGCAATAAAATAAGAAATGAAATATATATTGGATAGAGGATTTAAACCATCCAAATGGCATCATACTCTCATTAGGATAAATGAAGAAAGAAGGGGGGAAAAAATAAAAAACTAAAACTGACCGGGACCGGTAGAACCTACATACGAAAAATGTGTAAACTCATAGTGAAAAATGAATAAACAGAGGAAAGGATTATAACTTGTATCAACTGCACAAAACAATGGACTTGTTGAGGTACATGGGCCTGTATAGAACGTCTGCTGGGTTTGTTGCGACCATTGCGATTATTGCCCGTCGCTATTCTAAAAGCATGAAATGAGCCCAGACCAATTTTCTTGGATTTTGAATTTTTGTAGCAATGATAAGTCGGTTGTCTAACTAGGTTCCGTAGTCATCTTGATGCACTACTTAGAGGGTATTTGGCAACTTATTTAAAAGATTTTATAAGTCCCTAGCTGCATCTTATAAGATGTTTTCAGAATTTATAAAATGTTGTATCTTATTTTTAAAATAAGTGGATAAAATAATATTTTAAAATTTATAGAATGTTAGTAATGATAAATTATATTTAAAATAATTAAAATTAAAAGAGGAGATCTTAAAAAATAGGACGTATTGCTGAATTGGAATCCCCATGATTTCAAGAATTGTAATCCAACAAATTTGACATGCTGCTGCTGCTGCAACTACTACTATTATTATTATTATTACTCTACATGCTATAAATCTATTATAATATGAACCAATTTTTTTCAACCCTATAGCACCAATAGAAAAAAAAAAAACAAACGGATGTAAGAAAGCATGTCAAATGTTTCCCTAAGGACATGATCAAAATATAGCGCCGCTCATGAACAAATATTAGTCCGGTATTCACCTTGATCCTTTCAAGTATCTTCTCCTCGCGGGTTGAGTTTCATCTAAGGATCTTTTCCTAGTACGACGGCTGCCGGAAGAAGAGGCCGTTATCGTCTCACTATCCTCCTCATCATCAGTGCTAATCTGTGCAGGCAGGAGGCCTAATTGCCTGGTTTTCAGCTGTATTTTCCTCGGAACAATGATGTTTAAGTAATACCTGACAATGGTGTCCCTGTTCTGGCTAGGCAACGCTTTTATGGCAGGCCCAAGAAAATCTTTACACCTTTTCTCAATAGACTCGAACTTTTTAATCTCCTCTAAAGTCCAGTTCTTGGCTGCATCTTCCCCAATCTCGTCAAATTTCCAGACATCATAAGCAGGTCCAAGTTCCTCCTGGAGCCTCAATTTTTCCTCGTCCACATGTCTTTTAACGCATTCGGATGATCCAGGGGCCTTGCAGTCACAAACATCAGCTCTTCCTCTCCCAATAGAATCCATATTTTCTTGAGGATTGATGCTTTCGACAGGCCAAATTTGTGTTCCAATCCACTTGGACACGTCTGATTCCCTGTCAAGTACTGGATCGGTTAGCTTAGACAAATCGGCCTGAAAATGGGGACCTATTGGGATTATTGCTCTGCGGCTGCGCCCTGGACTTTCATCTGCCGTTTGCCGATGTTTTGGAAGAGACATTGAGTTGTTTTTCCCCATGTCTGATGAGGAAAAGCTGAATGGTAAGAACTGGAAAGAGTATGGAGACCACATTTTAGTGAGTTTAAACCCATAATCAGGGCAACTACGTCAAAAATATCTATATGTTGTTTATAATTTCTAAAATACGGCAACCAAACTTTGATCAATCCTCAGAAAGGTAAATGCTGATTAAGTGCAGAGGATTCAAAGTGGCTCTTCGAGTTTGAATTTTTTATTTCAATTTATGTTTCATTACCTATTCACGAAATGAGTATATGCCAATAGTATTAAATATTTTTTTTATAAAAATAATTAATTGAAAATCAAACACAGTTAAAATATTATTTTTCATCCATTGAGCAAAAAATCAAAATTACAAAGCCCAGAACAGATTAATCATCTTCTTGTTTAATTGATAGGAAATTGATTAAAATATAAAATGAAATAGAGAAGTCACATCGTTCGAATAGAAGATGAAATAATTGATTGAGAAACATATTCAGTGGAACAAAGGATAAAATATTGAAATGAAATAGAGAAGATTGTGGAAATTAAATATCGAAACTAACAAAGCCCAAAACATATAAATCATCTTCTTGTTTAACTGTCTTAAAAGAACGATCAAGAAGCCGTATTTCATTCACTGGAACAAAAATAACCAAGAAAGACCCAAAACCCAGTCCGTAAAACAGCGAATTTGTCAACCAGCTGCCCAAGAAAAGATCAAATACGAATTATTTACCCGAAAAAAAGTAGCAAAATAATCTCATTTTCAGTAAATGGATTATTTCCACAGTAAACTTTCAAGATTCAAAGATTTATGAGACAATATGACGAAATTAAAGTACCTTCAAGGAGTGATTTTCCTTTCCGGCATTCTTGGTTTTGTATTTCCTGAAAGAAATGCAACTGTGATTTTCAGTTCCGGTTCAAGTCTCTGCTTATTCATAGAAGAAGAAGAAGCTGTGTTTAAAAAAGCGCGGGGAAAATGAAGCCCTCTATCAATAGGAAGGGTAATAACGATCGAGCTTTTATAGTTTGGCCTTGGGTTTCTTGAATTGTGATTGTGATCAACGGTTGATAGTGTAACCTTTGGATACTACTATGCATTGGGAAAAGTTGATGGTCCAGATTTGTTGGTTCTGATTCTCCATAGACACAGTGCTTCAACTTTGGGGAAAAAAGAAAAAAATTAATTTTTTTTTCTCTATAAATTTTGGAGCACTTATACACCCTGCTACAAAATTTCGAAACAGATGAACCAGCCTAATGAACATGGAGTTCATTTTTCACTTTTTCCTCTATTCTATGAGAAAATCATAGGATTGGTAAAGTCAAACTCGTGTGTGCATATACATATTGAGTGGTCAATTGAGGTTTTGGATGTGAACTTTAATGAACTCTTAGTTATATATCTGTGTGTAAATAAGATATGTATATTACCCTTAGTTTGTTGAACCGTTATCAGATCATTCAAAGATTGTGTTAATTAAAGTGCTATGCACCCAAAACAAAGATAACTTTTTGTGTTTTTTATATGATTGCTCGCATGAAAATATGATCAATACATCAGAAGATAGTTTCATTTTCCTCCTAAGATATGCAGTCAAATTCTTTGATGTGTTCCCACATCATCTCGTGCTACTCAGTTAGAACCAACTATATGGTATCAATGTAATTTATAAGTTGTTTTCTTTTTTATGTGATATCTTTGAATAAAGATACACCAATAAGGAACATCGCGTTTTTGCCTAGTGGCTATTTGGCTAACTAGGATAAGTGCAATACATAAAGTATGAGGTTAGAGGTCAAAACCTAATCAACTTTTGGCATGTATTTGTATGGGGGGAAAAAAGTAATGCTTTACTAATTTTGCAACGATTTGAGCATTATTATATAAAAAATTACAAGATAAAAATAATAAAAACTTAATTGCAAGAAAGTTTATAAAGAATGTCTACTTATCACAAAGTAAAATACTCATCAAATCCAAATCCATCAAAATCTTTACTAACATTGTGAACTATCGAAATGGGAAAACAAAAGGGATCCTATCACTTTGCTCCCTTCAATCACAAAAAAATACACTTATAAAGAACATTTGATTTAAGTTGAATTAATTAAAAAGTTTATCCTTTCAAGTATCTTCTCCCCGCAGGTCCAGGCTCATCCAAAGATCTTTTCCTGGTGCTGCTCCGGGTGCCATAAGAAGGAACCCTGCTCTTCTCACTAATATTCTCATCATCATCAGTGTCAATATCTGTGGGCAAGAACCCTAATTCCCTGGTTTTGAGCCATATTCTCCTGGGAACAATAATATTCAAATAATACCTGAAAATGCTCTCTCTGTTCTGATCAGGCAGAGCTTTCATTGCAGGCTCCAGAAAATCTTTATACCTTTTCACGATAGACTCAAATATTTTCATCTCCTCTAAAGTCCAGTTCTTGGCTGCATCTCCGCCCATCTCCTCGAATTTCCATTCGCTATAGGCAGGCCCAAGTTCATCCTTCAGCCTCAATTTTTCCTCATCCACATGTCTTTTAATGCATTCAGAAAATCCAGGGGCCTCGCAGTCGCATGAGTCAGGTCTTCCTCTGCCAATTTCGTCCATGTTTTCTTGAGGGTTTATGCTTTCTACAGGCCAAATTTTTGTTCCTAGCCAATGGGACGTGTCTGATTCCTCGTCAACTGCGTTGATGAGCTTAGAAAAATCGGCCTGGAAACGGGGACCTACGGGGATGACTGCTCTCCGGCTGTGCCCTGGACTTTCATCTGGGATTTGTGGATATTCTGGAAGAGATATTGAGTCGTTTTTCTCCATTTTTGAAGAGGAAATGCTGAATAGTAAGAACTGCAAAGATTACAGAAACTCATTGTCACGGCAACTACATCAAAGAATGTCTCAGGATTTTGTTTGCGATTTGTAATAATCTAATCAGGGCAATGAAGCTTGATCAATCCTTTGAAAGATGAAACCTTAAAAAATTGTCTTTCCTTTGAACCAGAAATTAACCACATTCGGCCTGATATTTCGAAACTAAGCCCAGATCAGATGAATCATAAACGGGTTCAAAATTGTCTTAAAAACGATCGAGAAATTATACTCGAAACCCAGTTTGCAGAACAGAGAATTTGTCAAGAAGAAGCCTAGAAAACATCAAACGTGAATTATTTACCAAAAAAAAGAAGCAAAACCATCTAAATATTTACAGTGAATGGACCATATTCACAGCAAATTTTCAAGAAACTGTCGAAGGAAAAATTATCATGCAAAAAGATTTATCGGACGACAGAACGAAATTAGAGTACCTTTTGAAAATGATTTCCCACTCTGATTTGTGTTTCCTAAAAGAAAATTTGCAATTGTGATTGGTTCAGTTTCGATCTCTGCCGTTTAAGAAGAAGAAGAAGAAGGAGAAGCAGTGTTTGAAAAAGAGCCGGGAAAATAAAGCCCTTTAGAAATGGAAACGGTTAAGGATTTAGTTATTATCGTTTGCCCGTACAGAAAAAGTTCAAATTGGGTCTCTTGAATTGTGATCAACGGTCATGTAACCTTTCGACACTACAACACGTTTGGGAAATTTGATGGTCCAGATTCGTGGGTTCTGATTCTCCTAGATATACGGCTTGAACTTTGAGAAGGTTTTAAATTTTGGAGAACGGGTCCGTTTGGTTTCATTTTTATAGCTCATTTTTTTTTATTTTTCACTATTTAAGAAATGAAACACATTATTTTTTAAATATTTTTTTTAATATTATTTTTATTTTTATTTTTAAAATATATTGTCCAATAATTTATATATCTTTTCTCTCTATTCCATTATTTACCTCTCCCCCCCTCACAACCTATTAAAACTAAGATAACTATTATTTTTTCAATAATTTATCCAAATACAAATTCATTTCTACTAACTAACTTTTCAAATTTTAAAAATGATAAAAATGAAAATTAAAAATAAAAATGAAACCAAGCAAGCCCAGCTACAACATTTCTGGACACAACCAACCACATGAATATGGACATTTTTCAATTTTTTCCCATATTCTCTAACTGAGAAAATCATAGAATAAGCTAAAGTTAAAACTATTTATTTTATATTATGAAAATTTTAGCATAATTAGAGTGTGACAAATAGTTAGTAGATATATTATGTATATCTCTACGCAAGAAAGTGGAAATTAAACCACATTTTTCATAAAGTTTTAAGGATTCTTACCACATAAACTATGGACTTCTATTATAATATTAACTAATGAGTGATTGTAATTTAATTGCTAAGCGACCTAGGCCTTTCGAGAATGAATGTTTATTTTAATTCATAACTATTATGACTCTTGATTAAAAATTGTATTTTCTTTTGTGAAAGGATGCTTACAAACTCTATATAAATAATTTTTAGGGTAAATGGTACTTCAATACCCCTCCCCCTCTCCTAAATTTACTCTTTTTGGCACATTACCACCCAAAAATACCTTAAAGCAACTTCACCCTCTCAACTTAGGCTCACCGGACACTTTCAGCCCATTTGGTTTTACTTCCAAAGGCATTTTCAATTTTCATTTATTTCTAATAATTGAAAAGTTATAAGTTGTGAAATGAAAATAGAAATTGAGATGTGTTTGGATGAAATTTTGGAAAGTAATGATTATAATAGGTTATGGGATTGAAAAGTAGGTTACTTTATATTTTTTATGTTTAAAAAGATTTATTTTTTAAAAATATATGTATATTTTATTAATTTAAAAATGATAGTAAATACTTTATGTTAAATCAAATTTGAATTTGATTGATGTGATAATAGGATGATAGAGTAGGTCTAGAAAGAATTTTGAGAAGAAAATATGTATTTTTAAAAAAATTGTGAGAAAGTGTTTGTCTTCAATTTTTATTTTCAAAAGAAAATGAACATGGGGCTTGGAAATGAAAACAAACAGGTCGGGTTGTTTGCCCTCAAATAGAATTTCAAACAAATTATGTGGCCAGAGAAAAGGACATTCCCGTCATTTTCCTATTTTTCCGCTCAAAAAACCTTTTTATACCAAAGTACTCAAGAAAATTATCTAATCTTTTTCATTGTCTCAAATTAGAGCCGCTTAGGTTTGAGATACATCGGCTGGAAATTAAGGGAAGAAAACCATGATATCCCTTATCACACTCGAGCTCCGGCAAATGATGAATATACTTTTTTTTTTTACTATGATTTTATATCTATTCACAAAGCTATTTGATTTCTGTTGGACGATTCCTCAAAATGAACTAAGATGATCTAACTATGTTGTAAGTGAAAAAAATACAATTCAAGAAAGTATTCATATTTAGTGGCAACTTAGTTTTTAAATGTATATGCTTGCAATTTCAAATGTTCATTTATCTGCTAAAAGTCAACTTTGAAGACGAGATTTTATATATCCTTTTGCTTTAAACCTCATATTATACACATATATAAGTGGTTCCATGTGCTTCGACTTACGGTCTTGCTTGTATATTTGTGCTAGTGGTCCCAAATCCCAATAATTTATTTGTTAATAACTAGATAATAGTTACAAGCTTGAAAGTCGTGCAATGTAAGTAATCCCATGTGCCAATTTGCAAAATAATATCCTTGTGCTTGCATGCTTGCTGATAGTTGCATAATAATTTAGTTCAGTCAAAGCTTGAAATTCATCCATGTTTTTCGCCATTTTACAGAAAATTCTGGGAATTTCACTATCAGAATGCACCATGGAGGTAAATTTATTAACCTTCACAGGAGATGTTCTATTGGGGGAAAAGTAAATCATTTTAATTATAAGAAAAGTATAAGAAGCCCCTACAGCCTATTGTTCTGAGAAGATGGATTTCTTTTCTTCTTTTTGAGTCGGAAAAACAATAAAATGACAAAAGTAGTTGAGTTTCTTTTTTGTTGTGAGAAAATATGAAAATGACAAGAATAACTTTTTTTCGGTCACATAATTCGCCAAAAATTCTACTTGGGGGCAAAGTGTTTCGGTAAGCCTGAGTTGAGAGGGTGGAGTTGCTTTACAGGGGGTAATGTGCCAAAATGAGCAAGTTTGGAAGGTGAAATGCCATTTACCCTAATTTTTATGCTAAAAGAGAATGCTAATTAATGAATTTCAACTCTTTAATACGTTTCTATTTTTAAAAAAGTTAAAAATTTCTAAGGGGAAACATCCTAAATATATATTACTGTTGGATTGGGATGCCTCGAATGTTTTGTCGTATTCTAAAAATAATGTGTTGTACAATATTAGAACAACGAACCAATAATGGGGGCAAATATTATTTTGAAAAAATGATCTTATAATTTAGTTATATCAGGGACAAACAAGGGGAGTAGGGTCTATTTCTCCCCAATATCATTTTTTTTTTAATTTAGTGATAATTAGTTTAAATAATTCAAGTTTCAGAATATTAAAAAATAATAATTATATTAAAAGACATGTCTTTTGTTGAACGCCCATAAACTAATAGTCACCTTTTGAAAATGAATGTTTATTTTCCAATTTCGATTTACATTGTGTTCTTTTGGGAAAGAATGTAATAACTAGGAAGGATATTTTCAAATTTTATATAAATACAATTCATGTCACAAAAAGAATGACAATTCATTCTATGGTCTCTCAAATGCTTTTCACTAACGTTTGTTAAACAATCTATCAACAGATTAACTAGTACGTCGCATGGGCAAATATCATTTTAAGAAAAGTGGGTAAACACTATAAAACCATAAATTATAATCTGTTAATTTGTTGCCAAAATTTACTAAAAGTTCCCCAACAATAAAGTACTCTTTTTAAGATTTCCTTTCATCCAAACCTAATAGCCAAAATTGAAGTGCCATAAAGAATAAAAATAGGCCTTATAAGGCTCCTTTCAGGTATCCTTTCCTCAATTTGTTGTCAATCACATGTAATAAGCCCACACACCAATCATTGAATTTAATACATCAACGGCACGTTTGGATATATAAATAAGATTGATAAAATTATAATGATATAGTAGAATGACACTGTTGAAAACTAGATAATATTGTATTTGGTGACTAGAATTATATATTTGGATATATATTCCTTTTATCAATCTTTTGTATGGATACATGAATTGAATAATTAATCTATTCAATTTACTAAAATACTCATTATAATAAGACAAGTCCAAACCTCAATATTGTTTGATTTTATGAATTTATATGGGTACAATTGTCCAATGACAAATTGTAGATTTTATTCTATTGGATCATTAATTTTGAATTGGAGAATCTTATCCCCTAATTTTGGATAAGTTATCAATTAATTGGACAACTAATCAATCATGGATCTAAGTCAATGATATGATATACTTTGACAAAATTGTCCATCCAATTTGAATAACAAAATCCAAACGAGCCCTTGGACTACTGAACCAATGAGAATTTAATATTTGTTTGCATATACACTAAATAGTTTAGACTTTAGAGACATAAGACGACAAGTTTGGTAGACCATGGGATGTGATTTCTTGCAGCTACCCATGTTAGACTAGTCCAACAGCTCAGTCTCTTTCTTCTATTAACAAAACTTTGAACTCCCTCTACTCTGTCCAAAAGCCAACCATACTTCGCAGTTTGAGAAACATTTGAAGAAGCTATGGCTGGGGGATTTGCAATTGCAAGTGGAGGAGGGCAATACAATGGAAAAATTACATCGTTTGTTGTGTTATCTTGTATGATGGCTGCCATGGGAGGAGTTATTTTTGGCTATGATATTGGAATTTCAGGTTCTTTCTATGCTCATTCAGTTGATAGAAACCATTGCTTTTCAAGTAGCAAATTAGAAATTTTAATTTTGCGAGCAATTTGAAGGGCGACAGCTTCCATCAGCCCCCTCCTCGCTGTGTTCTGCTGCTTTTGCTGTGTGTTATAACTTAGCAGCATCTGCTGAGATTTGTGCATATTGGCCCATATCTGATTTATATTAGTTGTGGAGGCCGTCTCTATCGGCACGTAATTGATATATTGGTTGTGGAGACCATCTGCATCCGTTCGTAATTGATCTATATTAGTTGTGGGAGCCGTCTTTATCGGCTTGTAAGTGATTTTGGGTTTATTCTGTTCTACACGACGGTTGTGGCTTAAAACTAGGTGATTTTAATCAATGAGCATAATTATTTTAAAATTTTTGACAGTTGGCTTGTATTTATGCAGGTGGAGTAACATCTATGGCGCCATTCTTGAAAAAGTTTTTCCCGGAGGTGTACATCAGGATGAAAGAGGACACTAAGATCAGCAATTACTGCAAATTTGACAGCCAACTGCTAACACTCTTCACATCATCGCTCTATTTGGCAGGCCTAATTGCTTCCTTTTTTGCGTCTTTTGTCACTGGAGCTTACGGCCGCAAACCAACAATCATTGTTGGAGGTGCAGCATTTCTTGCGGGAGCAGCGCTTAATGGGGCAGCTGTTAGCATATATATGCTCATTTTCGGCAGAGTCCTGCTTGGAGTTGGTGTTGGTTTTGCAAACCAGGTTAGCTATATGGCTATATTTCGTCTTGCTTTTACCATTTTTGATGGTTTAAATTTTATTCCAATTTATGTTTTATCTTTATTATATGCTAAATGTGAAGTGTATAAAATATTTATTTAATTAAATAATTGAATGTGAATTGAATAGACTTGGTGTGTAATTGTAAATTGAAATAAAAGATAAAATACTTATTGAAATTGAGAATTCAGAATGATTCTTGATAAGTTGGTCTACTCCATTTTGATTTTATTCAATGGGTATTTCATCTTTTATTCCATTACACAAATACACGTAGGGATAATGGCACATGGATAGATGAAGGGCAATGCTTCCGTCAAATTTTTTAAATCTTGGATATGATTTATAAATTTCATAAAATTGTAAATTTTATTGTCCCTCAAATAATGGAATTATTTCATATGATTGAAAATATATACTTTATTCTTCTAAGTAAAGAGAAATATTTCAAAGCAAATGTAAGTATATTTATATATCTGACAATTCAATCATTCCTATAAAATGAAAAATCCTTAATATATTTGGTCCTGAATATATTTTAAATGTTTTTAATTTATAATAAAATATTTTCATTAAAAAATATTGAATACGTTTTGACATTTCTTTATAATATAGAAAAAAGAGATGAAACATGAATATATATTTGAATTATTTCACCCCATCAATTTTGAAGCATTCCAGCACATTCACAAGTTATTAATCTGTCTATTTTCAGGCAGTTCCCCTGTATCTCTCAGAAATGGCCCCGCCCAAATACAGAGGAGCCTTCAACAATAGCTTTCAATTCAGCGTAGGCATCGGGGCCTTAACAGCAAACCTGATTAACTACGGCACAGAAAAAATCAAAGCCGGATGGGGATGGCGAATTTCATTAGCCATGGCCGCAGCTCCAGCTTCAGTTTTAACTCTAGGCGCACTCTTTCTCCCAGAAACACCCAACAGCCTAATTCAACGCAGCATCAACAAACACGAAAAAGCCGAGCAAATGCTGCAAAAAATCCGAGGCACCAACGATGTCCAAGCAGAACTGGATGATCTCATCAAAGCCAGTAATAATTCAAAAGCCATAAAAAACCCATATAAAAATATCTTACAGAAAAACTATAGACCCCAGTTTGTTATGTCCATAGCAATCCCCTTCTTTCAACAGGTGACGGGGATTAACGTTATTGCGTTTTACGCTCCCATTCTCTTCAGAACAATTGGCTTGGGCGAAAGCGCGTCTCTGATGTCTTCGATTATGACTGGAGTTGTCGGAATTATTACGACCTTTGTGTCAATGATAATAGTGGACAGAGCTGGGAGGAGATTTCTGTTAATAATGGGGGGAATAACAATGTTGGTTTCACAAATGGTTGTTGGGGCTATAATAGCGGCTAAGTTAGGGGACCATAGTTCACTAAGCAAAGGGTATGCCGATGTGGTTTTGGTGCTGATTGGTATATATGTTGCTGGTTTTGGAGTGTCTTGGGGTCCTTTAGGGTGGCTTATTCCGAGCGAAATATTTCCTCTGGAAATACGATCGGCGGGCCAAAGTATTTCGGTGGCTGTGAATTTTTTGTTTACCTTTTTAGTTGGGCAGACGTTTTTATCGATGTTATGCCATTTTAAGTCTGGGATTTTCTTCTTTTTTGGAGGGTGGGTGGTGGTGATGACCGGATTCGTGTACTTGTTGTTGCCGGAGACGAAAAATATGCCTATTGAACAAATGGAGAGGATTTGGAGGGAGCATTGGTTTTGGAAGAAAGTGGTAAGGAGCAAGAAAGAGGAAATGGGCAACATAAATGAGGCATAAAGTTGTATTTGTTATCATGTGTAATTTTGTAAGCCCAAAAAATCCTTCATGTAATTCACGACCAATAAATCTGTATTTAAAATAATAAAAGGTATGTCGACCCTAAAGAGCCATAAGAGTATGAATTTTGTCATTAGGAATTAAATTCTCCATCTCAACCCTTGCCCATTATTTATATTCATTCAATTCACCTTGGAGTTTGAGCAATAAAGCATTTTTCTGCATTTTCTCTAATTCATCTGTCGAGTTAAAGGTGAGAATTTCTCATATTTACTATCTCCCTCGACGATTCTATTCATGTTGGTATAAAAATGGTACCCAAATGAACATATTCAAGCAATTTCATACCCTCATCCAGAAAATTGCAGCTCTTAAACTTGCAAGGTTCTTGGTACTTTTATCCACTCCATATTCAAGCAATTCCACATCCTCATCCTGAAAATTGCAGCTTAAGTTTACAGTGCTTATGGTATTTTTATCCACTAACCAACTTACAATATATATCTTGTTCAAAGTCTTTTGTTCATTTTGCTCCACATTTGATGTTGATGGCAACTAAGCAAAACCAGGTTCCTGTTAACGTTATGCAGCCAAAGTCTTTGAAACGTTATAGCTCAATATCTTGTTTAGTAGTTCATGTCACATCATGTTGCCGAGTCAAAACCAACTGAGTTGATTTTCGTTGCTTTGAGTTTGATTAATTAATCATCAATCACATCATAAGATATTTTTGGTATCTTTCAATCAAGAAATTAACAAGAAAAAAAGAAATGAAAAGTACAAAAATACAAAATTAAAATATAAAATTACATCATTTGAAGTGTGAAAAATCTTTTTTTACTTCGTATTTTTTAATAAAATCCAAAATCAAAGCATTGAAGGGCCAAATGTGCCAAAAGTTTGCGCAATGTTTGTAATTTATAAAAATTGAAATAGTATAGTTCTCTTTAAAATTGTGATGATTTCAAATCTTGTCCGCAACAAACGTTTTGAGAAAGTTAAGTTAGTTTATAAGCTATTTATCTATTATGCACATAAACGAAAAAGATATAACTCGACATGATGACACAAAATCCTTAAACATTTTAGGATGCGGTATGATTTCAATATTTCTATTTAATATCCATAATTTTTTATTATGTAAGTATGTATACATATCTACACGTACGCATATGCAATTGTTAAATTGAGAAAGACATATCAATCAAAGCTCAAGGAAAAGGAATTTCATATCATTATTGTCTTTAAATTTCTATTAATGTGATTTGTGTTTATATAATTGGCAAGTTTTACTTTTATAAAGAATGTTAATAGAGAATGATTTTGGATGAGGTAACACTTTCTCTCAAGTAACTCTGGGAAAAAAAATAAATTATAGTTCATTTTTCAGTACTTGTATACCTTTGAAAATATAATTAAAAAAAATTCTAATTTGTTCATATTTGGGGAACATGCCTTTGATTGTATGTCCAACACTGTTGGAAATGTTAGAATTTTCTTAAAAAAAATTTTGTTTAACTTATGTATACACAAATAGGTGTGTTGAACATGTGATGAGACATGTTATATTTGACATGATGTTTAACATTCAACAAGATACAAATAATATTTTGAAGTGTCGGTGCATTATAACCATTCATCCTCTCCTATATATTGAAATTCATTTTCATAAAAAATAAAATTTCACAATATGTGCCTATGATACAATACTTTACCTAGTGAGATTTTTATTTTTTAATTTACAATGGATTTAAATATCAATAGATAGAAAAGTTAAATATTACGAAAGTTCAGTACAATATGTTGTTGTTTTAATTATTTAGGGGCTGTTTACTTTTTCTGAATGATAAGGACTGTTGGGCCACATCCAACATCATCCCATGCTTACTTTGTAGATCCAAGGCCCTGTAAATTTGCTAGGGCCCACAACTATGCTGACTACATGGAGGATGACACATCTGGTCCAAAGGAGTGACAATTTAATCTAAAAAATGGCCAAAGTGAGATGATGATATAAAATTACAAATTTATCCCAATTATTCACAGCAGTATGCCCATTGACTAAATGGTGCCGTAGCTTCAAAGAACTTTTGGTTGTGGTGCCAATCAAACAGTTTAAAAATAATTAAAAATATATTCATTTTAAAAATATATTTATATTTTAAAAATAATTTAAAATATATTTATATTAAAAATAATTAAAAGAAAAAATATATATAATTGTAATTTATCTAATGATATTAATAACAAAATGGAAAAAAAATTATCCTAAATTCTTTGAATTATAAGATTTTATTTTTATGTGTAAAGATGTTGTGTTGGAATGGAGGAAAATTATTTTCTTTATGTTTGGAAAAAAGAAGAAATAGTTGAATGTTGCATTGAAATGGAGAAAAATTAATTTCTTTATGCTAAATAAAATAATATTTTAATTAGGAGTACTTTAGTCTTTTACAATTTATCCCAATATTATAATTCATTAAAGTAAACATTCAATACAATTGTCCACTTTTATTATTCATATCATCCCACAAAATAAACATAATTTCAAAAATATAAAATTATCTTAATCTACTCTTCATTCTAATTTCATCATACCACCTCACATCCTATATTACAAAGTAAATTGGCTCTTAGGAAATAACCCATCAACTAGTTATCTTTTGGTTATATCTATAGGTGAGCATCGGTCGGTTCGGTAAATTAACCGACCGAATCGATCGGTTAATTCACCGAAAATATATGAAAATTATTAATCGTTTACCGCACCGAATTTTTCGGTTAACCAATAAAATTAACCAAAAATTTTTGGTTCGATTTGAATAATTTACTAATTGACCAATCTTTATTTGATTTTTTTTTCAATATTATTATTCAATAACATAATATTAGAGTTGAAACAAAAACTTAATTATTCAAGCAAAAACAAGCAATCTAATTATTTTTAAAATCATAGTAAAGAACTTTCAATACTATAGAACAACTAACATGTATTAGGAAGTAGAACACCTAAAAATTGTCATACTTTTACCCCTGTTTAGCAAGCTTCTAGGGAATTTTTGAATGTCTTCTAATTAGGTTACAACAAGAAAAATCTAGAGTTAAATGGACTTAATCCGAAAATAAAAACTTTATTCAACTGAGAATGTACCTGCATAAGTAGTTTTCTAGTAAACAATTCAATAAGAATACAACCTGAACTTTATAAATCTAAAACTATTCATCGTTATTTTTAGTTCACATATGCTTCTTTCCATAGTTATATAATTTATAAAGAAAAAATCAAGCAACCTACACAATGGTTGATAATTTATAAAAATTTTGTTAAATCGATTTTAATCAATTTTTTTATGAAAAATTAACCGAACCTCACATTTAACCGAAAATTTCTAAAAAATTAATTGTTAATCGAATCAAAAATCAATTGGACAAAATGATTTGGTAAATTCAATTTCGATGCGATTAATTAATCAATTTTGTTGATTAATGGATAATTTTGCTCACCTCTAATTGTGTATTTGTACTTTTAAGAAAAGTATTTTAATTATCTATCAAAGAATGGACGACCAATCATTACCTATCTTAAATTCAGTGCTCCAAGACAATGTTCTCAAAATCGGACCGGACAAAGAACCGGCAACGCTACCGGTTACTGGTTCAACCGGTTGGACCGGTTGAACCGGTGTGACGTCATAATGACGTAATAATTATTTTTAATTTTATAAATATATATAATATAATTAATATATTGTAAAAAATAGAAAACAATATATAATTAATATTTAACAAAATAAAACATATTTTTTTATATTAAATGTCCAATATATTCCAATAGAAATTAATAAAACAACAACTAATTCAACCATCAATTATCCAAAATATAATCACATCATTGGACTTCAAATAAATAAACTTAAGTTTCAAAAACTACATTATTGCCCAAAGTCTTTAGTCATCATCTTCATCAACGACGTAATTCCTTTGTTGTCTTAAAATACGATTTACTTCACCATCATTCGAGCTTGAGCTGCCACCAAATTTTGACAAATCAACTTGATCATTGGTCATATTTGTGTCGTCTTCATCACCTAGACAAATGACTATATAATATGAGCAAAATTACAAGAAAGTTATATATCAACACAATTTGTGAACAAATATTAAATAATCAAGTGTATAATTAACCTCTAGATGGATGCAAATTTTCATTACACATCTCGTCCTCAATCATTTCTTCCAACTCATCACAATCAAGCTCTCCACTCGGCTGGAAGGAACCAAGAAGAAGAGAAGAGAAAGAAAATAGAAAGATGAGGAAAAGTGGAGGAAATGGAAGAAAGTAAATGTGTGGAGCTATGGGCCGGTTATGAGCTTCTTACCCATTAGTCAATTAGGTTTAAATGGTCAAAATTGGTAGGCCATAAAAAATTAAAAAAAAAAAAAAAATTGAACCGGTCGAATCGGGACCGGTTCGACCGGTTCTTGACCGGTTCTGACCGGTTCCTAAGCGGTCCGACTGTGACCGGTTTTGAGAATCAATTCGGACCGGACCAGTGACCGGTTACCGGTCGAACCGGTCGAACCGGCCGGTCCGGTCCGATTTTGAGAACCTTGCTCCAAGATGTCAAATCCGTCAAAATCATCAATAACGTCACAGTAACTATCCAAAGAGGAAAAAGACAGCAACATCAATAACGTTATACGTAAAATTCAATTTGCGTCCCTCAATTATATGCGTATAACAATTTGCTTCTACAAATTATCAATATATATGTATATGTATACATATTGTCCTTTTAGACCAAGAAGCTATAATTTATTTTTTAATTTTCTCTTTTTACAAGATATTTGGAAAAATATTCAAACTCTAAATTTATTTTACAAAAAAATAGTCACTAAATTGTTGTTATAAGTGTGTCAATAATAATAATTTAAAATAATAATTCTCATTATTACTAAGTCATATTTTGATAAAATAAAAATTATTATTACTTAAAAAGTATTATAGTAACAAAATAAAAATTATTGTTAGTTAATATATATATATATATATTATTAATGTAATTTTCACATTATTACTTAATATATGATCGCTAATGCTAAATTTGTTATAAATTTAGAGAATGAAAATAGAGGATGATAAATAACTAATATCCATGGCCTTCAAGCTTTGGTAGACACTAGCCCTTATATATTGATAATTCGGCACTTGTCAAAACCTATATTTTTGATAAATGATTGCATTTATCCAATCATTTTAATTTTCACTACAAAAAAATAAAAATAAAAAATTTATGAATGTTTGCGCGGTCGCTAAATAAATAAAAGTTAGTTATTAATAGATTTATGACTACACAATTTAATAACCGCCCAAGTCAATCATAAAAACCCTTGGGACTTATTAGTGTTGGTCATTAAATGGTCACTAACAATCTAATGACCCCTTAAGTGGTGCATTTGATTTATTTTTTTTAATTATGATAATTAACTAGTGATCGATTTTTGGAACTATGATAATAACTAGTGCAAATTATATTTTTCTAATTATGGTGCATAATATTGGTGTATTTGATAATTCTTTTACCATACATTAAATTTATAGTAATTGAGAATAATTTAATAACAAAATTTATTATCGTGATGTAAAAAGGGCAGTTAATTTTTTACCTCACTTGTATTGCTTACTATTAGAAAAATATAGTACAAGCATAATTAATAATTTTTTTATTATATTTAATTACTATTTTCTTTCGATATTTAATCATAGCAGAAAGCATATGTTTTTTTTGTACTACTTGTGTGTAATTGAGGGAGGAAAGTGAAATTAAAATGCCCCTACTATATTTTTGTTATCTATTACAATTACAAAATTTTGGACCAGTAATCAGTGAGTGCATTAGAGCACAAACAAAAAAGATGCCAATATTTCGTTCTCATTCAATGTTGATCTCTTGCAGTCGTGTTTGACTTGTCCAACTGTTTTTGTCTCAGCTCAATATATTATATATACGCCACAACGAAATTTTCAAGAAATCCTTCTTCCATTTTGTATGTATCTATAGGTGTCATGTATGGATAATTTTAATTAAATTCACGGTGAAATATAAAAAAACATAATTAATTATAAAATATTATTTTTTTGATACATCTACACTATTATAAAAAGAAAGGGCTTTTTTGTGTCTAAGTTGAAAGTTAATTTTGAATTTTTACTAAAAATACCCTCAACTTATTTCACAACTAAAATAGACAATTTAATTTAAAGGATACAATGGAGGATTTGACATATGAAAGTAGTTTGGATATCAATTTTCTCAATATTTCAAATTTATCCTTTGAATTTTCCTTAAAAAATATTATAATAATAAAGTTAAAATTGTACTTTTTGTGAAATCTACTTACCCACTAAATACTTATAAAAATCATATAATTCCCACAACTCCCACAAATACTTACAAGAATCACACCTCCCAACTCCCCATAATTTCGTCCTTCATTCAATTATTACAAAAATTATATCAATCAAACACTTAGAAAATATTTGTGCACATAATTTCGCGTGCAACAACTGCTAAGATGGATATATAAAAAGATATCTCAACAAGCAAAACAAAAAAAATGGCTTCAACGGAAAATAAAACTTGGTATTATCATGTATTTACACATATAGGTAGATGGATGGGGCATGAGAAAATACGGATAAGTAGGTAGGTAGGTAGGAATACTCATATTTATGGGGAACGGCCAATATTTCTGGTCTTCACTCCTAAAGTAAAACATTCTTGTACGTAAGAAAGTCCAAAAGAAGATATGGCGGTGGGATTTGCGATTACAGGCGGAGAGGGTCAGTATAATGGAAGAATTACATCATACTTGGTGTTGTCCTGTCTGGTGGCTGCCATGGGAGGATTCATATTTGGCTATGATATTGGCGTTTCAGGTTTTTTAGCTACAATTTTTGAGTCTCTGTGCTTGGATTTATTCACAGGAAAAATATCTGCTTCTAGCTGCTGCTTATTGTTTATATTGCTACAACACGAAGGAATGAGTGTAGCATAACAAAAACTAAGTTCAGTTGTTACAAAATTATGCTGGGATAGTGAATACTTTCAGCTATGTTATTTTTCTTTTCTTGCTTTGGTAAACTATGTTTTGTTATTTTATTAATTGCATTGCTTCAGTCATGGTCTTTGATTTGCCTTATGGTGATGCATGTCCATAGTTTTGTTTCAGTAGGGGGTGCAAAGAATCGAACTAGCTAGCTTGTAAGTTTTATGTACTTGAACTATTCTATTTTCGATTTTTATTTTGAATAGATTGGTTTGCATCTAAACTTGGAATCGTTGCTGTTTTTTTTATTTTCTGTTTTTTTTTTTTTTTTTTTTGGGATCGTTGGTGGGTTGTAAATCATATTAATTGATTTTGAGGTCTTTGAGTTTACAATGGCTTAAAGCTTGCCTTAATAGAGCCGATCAGGTTGAGTTTGACTTCAAAAAATTAGGCTCTTTGAATTTTTTTTCTAAACTTTGCTCGATTCAATTCATTTGCATCTTTATAATTGACAGCTTTTGACCAACAAATTATTTTAAACTTGTGTTAATTATATTTATCCAATTTTTTCCCTCTTATCTTTTATAATTACACAAACTTCTCCAAATTTACCATGTTCACCAAACTTCTCCTGTCATTAGAATTTCGAACAAAAAGTATTATAATTAATCGAATTAGCTGTCGATGTCTGTACAATACTATCCAAACTTACATTCTTCTTTTTCCTGCAATATTATGGTTCAGAAATTTATAAACACTGTCCATGCAACACTATAATTGATACCAACGTTCATCACATTATATCTATATCAATCTTACAAGGGAGGCAAATATAATTAATCATTCAAACTTTTATCTCTTTCTTATCATATAATCTTAAAACTCTGCTATGTGTTATCCACCTCTGCATAGATCTGTATATACAAAGTTCTAGAATTTACTTTTGCAATTAATTTTTTTTCTCTTAATTAATTAATTAATTAATGATGACGATGAAAATAGATTAAAATCTTTAATTGCTTCTCTACAAATGTCCAGGTGGAGTGACCTCTATGGAGCCATTTTTGAAAAAGTTTTTCTCAAAAGTTTACACGAGGATGAAACAGGACACTCGGGTTAGCAACTACTGCAAATTTGACAGCCAACTTTTGACCTTATTCACATCATCTCTGTATTTAGCTGGTCTGGTTGCCACCTTCTTCGCATCGTTTATCACTGGAGCCTTTGGACGCAAACCATCGATGCTTGCTGGAGGAGCTGCATTTCTTGTGGGAGCAACCCTTAATGGCGCAGCCTTCAATATATACATGCTAATTTTCGGCAGAATCCTGCTTGGAGTTGGTGTTGGTTTCACAAACCAGGTGAGCTTTATCATGTTTAAAAAGAAATAGTCTCACGTTTTTTTTTTTTTTTCAAAATTATTGCATTATTATAGTTCACAAATTATATCAACAAACATCCAATGCTCTAACTGATGTGAATGTGTTTCCGTTCTACGTGTACCTATTTTATATTATTACAGTATTGGACTTTTGGGACTTTCCTTTTACCTTTGAAAGCTTGAAAATTGCTTCTGGTAAATATAAAGCCATTTGAAAAAATTACTTGCAAAGCTATAGTTGCGAAATATATGAAGATTATTTTAAAAATGTAAAACAATTGAAACAATTTTTTATTCTTTAAAAGCTATTTTATCATGATGGACTAGGCCTATAAAATATGGCAACATCTTATAAAGGCAATTAAAAGTGCCAGATTAAATTATTATTGGTGACTCTTTGAAATGTGGTTCTATTTATTTGCCTTTAATTATTTACTTTTGCTATAATGCTACAAGGGGGGTTGCTGTAATTAAACTTTAAAGTTGAAAAGTATATCGTTAGATGGGTGACATTGGATTTTTTATAAAATATAAAGAGTAATGTCATTATCTTTAGAGGTACATGTTGAGTGGTCAGATGGCCCGATGACGTTTGATATTCAGACACTAACGGATCCTTGAGTGTGTGTGTGTGTGTGCATAAATTTAAAGAAAAGGGATACATGATTTTATATTTTATAAAAGAATATGTATAACATAATCTTATATGGATTTGAGAAGGATGATGAAAACAGCAAACATCCCTCGCTCTGTGTCTACTTGAGGCAATAAAATGTATATAAAGACAGGTAGATTTAAGGGGACGGCTGCTCCTACAAGCCCACATGCCTCGCTCTGTCTCTACGTGTACACTTGAAATGAGAAAATTAACAGAACAGGAGATAAGAAATGGCGACTTTGCATTGTGGTATTAGCTCCTGTTCTTGAATCATCGGAAACTGTTGTCATTTCATCGAATAGTTGATAGACGATCTCAGTATTGCATATGGACTTCGATCTACATTGTTTTCCTCCAAATTTGTCTGTCAAAATCATCAATGTGATGGCTTCCTTTCTACAGGCAGTCCCTTTATATCTCTCAGAAATGTCACTGCCGAAACACAGAGGAGCAATCAGCAATTTATTCCAGTTCAGTTTAGGTATTGGTTTCTTTGCAGCAAATCTGATCAACTATGGCACAGAAAAGATCACCGGAGGCTGGGGATGGCGAGTTTCTTTAGCCATGGCTGCAGTTCCAGCATCAGCTTTAACTATAGGTGCAATCTTTCTCCCAGAAACACCAAATAGCTTCATCCAGCGCAGCAATGACCATGAAAAAGCTAGAAATATACTGCAAAAAATCCGAGGCACAGATGATGTCCAAGCCGAACTAGATGATCTCATTACAGCTAGTGATATTTCGAAAACCTTAAAAAACCCGTACAAAAACATTCTAAAACGAAACTATAGGCCACAACTCGTCATGTCTTTAGCAATCCCATTCTTTCAAATAATAACGGGAATCAGTGTCATTGGTTTCTATGCTCCAATACTTTTCCGAACTATTGGTTTGGGCGAAAGTGCTTCACTTATGTCCACAGTGATCACGGGAGTCATAGGATCAGGCACAACCTTTGTGGCAATGTTAGTAGTGGACAGAGTGGGAAGAAGGTTTCTTTTGATAATGGGTGGAGTAATAATGTTTTTCTCGCAAATGTTTGTTGGAGGAATAATGGGAGCTAAATTAGGGGATCATGGTGGACTAAGCAAAGTTTATGCTTATGTATTATTAGCGCTTATCAGCATTTACGTTGCCGGATTTGGGGTGTCATGGGGTCCCCTTGGATGGTTAATTCCGAGTGAAATTTTTCCTCTGGAAATTCGATCCGCCGGCCAAAGTATTGTGGTCGCAATGAATTTCCTCTTCACTTTCTTGGTTGGACAGACATTTTTAGCGATGCTGTGTCATTTTAAGTTTGGCCTTTTCATAATGTACGGAGGGTGGGTAGCGGTGATGACAGGATTCGTCTACCTTTTATTGCCGGAGACGAAAAATATACCCATTGAGCAGATGGATAAGATATGGAGAGACCACTGGTTTTGGAAGAAATTTGTAGACAACAAGGAGGTGCTTAGCAAGATAGATGGAGCATAGCTCAAACTGTCTCTCTCTCTGTGGGTTATAGCTTAGATTTTCTTTACATCAAATAGTATAAAAGAACTTTACTCAGCTGAATGCCACTTATTTCAAGCAGCTGTACATGTTACTCATGCAAAGGGTAATTGATGCACAATTATTATTTTTATAAGAAAATATTTAATATACTTGACATATAAAGTTGAGTAGGAGATAAGACTGTAGACATATCAATTTTTGTCCAATTGAGAAGTGACACATGTAAAATAATATATTAAATATTAATTTAAAATTTTCTATTTAAATTTTGGTATATATTAAATTTAATTTCAAAAGATAAATAGTTAATTTTAATTAATAGTTTAGTATTTATTTTATATTCAAATCAAGCATTGACACGTGTCAAAGATGGAGTGTTTGTATTTATGGACCAATCAAACCAAAGATATTTTATATTGATATTATCTTTTGATGTTAGATATTATCAAATCAAATATATCTGATATTATCTCTTGATATTTGATATTATCTTATCAAAGAGATAACTATCAAAGAAGTTCAAGTTAATCTGGAAGTCTCGCATCAAGCAACTATATAAAGGGGGTGACCAAGGCTCATTCAACACACAACACAAATTCCAGCAAAGTGAGAAGAGTTTTGAAGGAGTCAAGCAATTCTCTCAATTAAATTCTAGGAGATCCACGACGTTCAAGGCGTTCTTTACAGAATCCATATATTATTGGTGTTTGATTCGAGATTAAGGTGCGAAGCCCCCGAGTTGGCGTTATTCTATTCAAATCAAATTCAAAGGAGATCCACGGCGTTTAAGGCATTCTTTGCGGAGCTCAAGACTATATTTGGAAGGAAAGAATCAGAGGATTAGATTAGAGATTGAATCCACAGTTGACTGATAAGCTTCAATTTTATTTTATTTGTATAATTTTTCTTGTTTTGTAATTTTATTTTATAGACAAAGAAATTTGTTGTTATAAAGACATACAGTAGAATAAAGAATTCAGAGTGGATAAAGCGATACCAAAAAAGAATTTGAAAGTTGGAATGGATATCTACACTTTACAAATTATTACTTGTACTTTGGCATAAGGTGCCTATCCTTTCTATTTATGTTGTTGATTCATTCCAACCTGTTTCTTTCCACTTTTTCTAGTGTCTGATATCTAATAATCTTAAATTTTTGTTTTTTTCGATGAATTAAGATTTTGTTTGTTTTTGGCTTGATATACCATCAAATTTGCACTTCAAAAAAATCTAAACGCGAAAGTTCTTGTCTCTTAATTAAATCGTTTCTGTTAAAAGTTAGAATATTTATGTTATGTTAATAGAGAAGTAACAGAGAAATTTTTTCTCATACTTTTGGATCACAAATGATGGGATAACATTGGGAACTCAGAACAGAAAAAGAGGCTTTAGTGAAGAATTATAAGTTGTTCCAATACGAAAAGTAAATTGATAAAAACTTTTTTACCACCCCTTTTTGGTAATAAGGTGTAGGAGTAATTCAAATTGTAGAATGTAGATGTAGATGATCATACATATAAACCAAAACTGGAAATAAAAATGACCGATACAAACAATCACTCTTTTTCACCACTCCTTTCTTCTGATCTTTTGAATTTTGTTGGAATCGAAGAAATACAATGATATAAGATTTTAGGTAACCAAAACATCATAAGGCATCAGAATTAGGAAACATCAATATAAATGTACTATGTATTTTTGCGTTTTAAATCTTACATTCGAATACATGGAATGGAATAGGGGATTCAAGGTGGTATTCGGTTTAAATCTTCTATTCCAGTTTATGTTTCATTTTCTATTTCTACAAATAATTGATTGATAATCAGATACACTTAGTATACATACAATATATTGGAATAAGAGATGAGACACGGAATGTCATAGAAAATCCAAGGTGGTACTCTGGTCACTAATTCTTTTCTTTCGAATACATCGTTAAAAAAGGTAACTAAGCTTATAGAGGTAAAAAGCATAATTCCTCGACTATTATTAGTTACCTATCTTCTTATATTAGCAAAATCTAATTTCTTAGTATCATTTGATTTTTCACCAGAATTGACAATTTACAAATTTTTAGGGTAGAATGCTTATAAAAGTTAGGCTGATCGTGCATATTGAGTTTGTGCATCTTGTTTTTGAGTAGATCTTATGGCCAAACAAAGAGTGGAATTAATAAAAACGAGTTCTGCTTCCTATCCACGTAAGAATGAAAATTAACAGTAAAAAATAAGTCATCAACATAGCACTTATTTTGGTTTTTGTAAATGCCTATTTTTACTACCTAAACTTTTACTTAAAATTTAAAATCTATCAAATTAATTAGGGTAGAGCATTTGTACAATTTAAGCACAATAAACTTGATAGGAAAATAAAATAAATAAAATTCTATGTAGAGGGAGAAAAATCCAATTCCTAGAGATGAGATAACCAAGTCCCAGAAATGATAACAACTCACAGAGGGAAGAAATACTCTCTGGAATCACTTGTTTAAATCAATTCTGGGATAACTTCTGCCAGATGGACTTACACTGTAATTTGTGGACTGAAGTATAAATTATTGCCCTTCTGAATGGTACAAGTTCTGGACACTTCCAGCAACAATAGCTCCACAGCTTGTCTTGACTCTTCACCAAATGTTCACTCAAGAAGATAGTAGAAGAAAAAAACAACCTAAGCACAATTAACATACGTCTAACATATTGAAAGTGAAATGATTTAATGCCAAGAAAAGGAAGGAATCCTTTGCAACTTAATTAGGAAGTTAGGCGTTGATTGATTCATTTTCCAAAAAGCTTTTTTCTAAAATAATGTCTGAAAATGAGTAAAACATGCTTGGCCGACTCCATTTTCGACCATTTTGATCTTTTATTTCACTTAGTATTTTATGTCATATTCAAATTTATTGAATACATCCTAAATGTGTTTGATTTTAAATTTAATATTTTTATAAGAAAATATTTGATACACTTGGCGTATACTCATGAAGTAAAATAGAAGATGAAATATAAAATGAAACAGAGAATTCAAACTGATTTTTGACTAAAAGTAAAGACAACTACTTTTTATTATTATACCTTTGACTATCATTTTCAAATTTAAAATATCAATTTATTTAAAAATTATTAAAATTCACTAATCGATTAAATAATAATTTTTTTATTTGAATATACTAACTAACTTGATAATAATTTTTTATTCCAACATAATTTGACTCATGTGACAATGTGACCCATGATAAGTTAAAATATAATATCTTATACTATACATTGCATTTAAAATATTGTTTGTAATCTAACTTTTTCAAAATATCTATTCTACTCATCCAATAATATTTTCATTTTCACACCAAAAATTAATATTCAAAATAAAAATGAATTGAAAACAATGAAAATTGAGAATGAAAAAAATATATATTTATATATAAAACCAACCAGCCTCCTATCTTTTTTGAAAAATCTTTCCGTGGAGTGCTTCAATTTATACACAAAGAATCTGACAACAGCAAAAACATGTGGGAAAATCATTTGTGGGCATATTCAAATGTTATTTCCGAGTAAAACAGATTTGGAGAATACTTCCCATAGTTGGACACTTAAAAAAAATATTATATTAGTGATAAAATAATAATAAGTGATAATGTAAAAGTTGTCACTAATGATATGTAATAAGTGATAATAATTTTTATTTTGTCACTAGTGATATTTTTTAGCTGATAATATCTTTTGTTTTGATACAATATGACTCATTAGTGATAAAAGCTAATGTTTTAAATTGTCTCTATTAACAATTAGTGACACCCATATGATAACAACATAGCGACAATAAAAATTACCACTATAATTTTTGACAAGATTTTTATTGTTATTAAGTTGTCACAATATGGGTGTCATTAATTCCCAATGGGTGATGACTTTAATATTATTATTGTCACTATTTAGTTTATGAAGATCATTAAAATCTTTTATCACATAATATATATATATATATAATGATAACTTTTATATTGTCATTCATTATTTTGTTACTAACTTATCTTCTTCTTCTTTTTTTAAGTGAAGCTTACAGTAGGATATAGGGATGGCAATTTAACTTGCTACCCGTGGATATTCGCTTGCTCCGACCCAATGAATTTGGGGATTTTAGTTATTGATCGGGTATGGAGGTGGGTATGGGGAATATCCACTTTCATCATGAGGAGGCGAAGGCGGTATGGTATAACTCTCTCCCCACTCAAACCCGCCCGAATAGATATCCAATCAGGAATTAGGAATTGAGCATGGGGAATCTCCACCTCTACCTCCACCTCCGCTTTCATAATTCATAAATGTGTGTGTGTGTATAAATTTTATGTTGATTTAATTAACTTTACAATTTAATATATATTTTTATAATAAAGTTTTATTTGTAATGTTTTTTCTAGAAAAAAACTGATACTTATTGTGCATGGTTTTAAATAATTTATCTAAATATATGTAAAATTTAAAATCATATATACTAACTAAAATAATACATGATTAAAGATTTAAAGTTAATAAAATACACGCATATTCTACTAGAATTTAAGAAAATTTTTAAAAACCAAATTGACTCGATAAAGGGTCATTACTTGCCAAGCTAAAAAAGGCAAAAAAGCCTTTCACACGCCCCAACATCCAGTGTTTAAAAATATGGCGGCTAATTCAGATATATGCGATTTAATTTAATGATGTAAAAAATTAAAGATCAAATAGAGTAACAAAATAATTGATATATCTCTTTATGATTTGAATTATGTATAATTGGATTAATCCTATTTTACTTTTGATGACCTTAGATTGCATTTAATTTAAGCAAATTTATAATTGTAGATTTTTGAATTAATTGTAATTTCTATTTAATATATTTTAAAAAACAGAATAATAAATGGGGAATGAGGAATATCTGCAAAAGTCCCCGCATCCATGGGATGCGAAGATGGATATAAAGTTCTCTTCCCCTTTAGATATGGAGGCGGGTATAGAGATTGATTTGGGAAACGAAAATGAAGATGTGGACCAATATTAATCCCCTACCCAATCTTTCCCATTGCCATCCCTAGTAGTTAAAACCAATCTTTCAAAATGAGAATAGTAGATTTCAGATAGTGTTTCATGCAGTTTTTAGATGAGAGAAATATAATTAACATATGTTTGGCAGAAATCAAAAGACAATCAAAAATAATTATGAGGGCTAAGATAATTAATTCTCTTTCGAGATAGTGATATTAATCATAAATTTTATTCTCTTACACCTATTAAAACGTATAAAATTAGCGAGACAATTATATTTTGTGTAGTTTGATTTTTTTTATTTTTACAATAGATTTGAGCATTATACATCAATTATGCAATAAAAATAAAAAAAAATATTAATTATAAAAAAAATTTAAAAATATTTTTTTCATTTTAACTATTTACTAATAGTTCCATTCGCTAACTATTTTTGTTGTATCGCGTCCTTTTTAGAAAAGTACTTTTTTTTAAAGAAAAGTACTTTACTATAAAGTTCAGTGTTTATAACTCAATAACATCAGTCTTCCATATTATGTGGGAGATCTCGTGTTTGATACTGATTGGGCACCTTTGTACATCTGATTGTACAATTTGTAAATTAATTAACTTAATTTAATAATAGAATAATATTAACTTACTAATTTCTTCATTTGTAATGTCCTTTGAAAAATAAATAAAAAAACTATAACTATGTATCACAGATTGGACGGCCAATCATTTAACTTAAGTCATCAAGAACGTCGTGGTTGTCCAAATTAATGAGGACAAAGACAGCAAATCAATGTGATGTATTTCAGTTTGACCCGTCAATTAAATGCACGAAACCCAATGTAACTTCGAATTATAAAAATATATTGTAAGTTTGTCCTCTCAAATTGAAAAAATATAATTTATGTTGTAATCTTTTTGCGTTCAAAAATATATGAAAACTATCCAAAGTTTATAATTATTACATGAATTTAGTATAAAGTAATTGATTTAAATTAGACAAATTCTATACTGCAATTATTAAATTTTGTATTTAGATTATTAGTTAAAAATAGATAAATTTTATTTACCACATGCAAAGCAAAGAAATGACATCATGGACATGAAAAGAATCAATTTAGATTTAGAAAATGAAATATAGAATGGGTCACTTGCCAAGACATGCATTTTTGCTAAATGATTTCACTGATTTTTATCAATTTAACTTGTTTTATGACCTTTTCATTGGAATTATATATGTTAGTGTCCCACATCGATAAAATAAATAAATTGTGGTCTCGATATATGATTCTGGGCAATTATGATATCTTGAATTAGTTTTTGGGGTTGAGTTAGGTTTAAGGTTCATTTTTTAACATGATATTAGAGCCACTCATTCTTGATGTTGGGTTAGTCAATGTTGTTGGACTATCAATTTTATGGTATTTCACGCTCCAAATATTCATTTTTAGGTGTGCGCGGGGTGTGTTAATGTCTCATATCGGTGAAATAAATAAGTTGTGGTCTCTATATATGATATTGGAGAATCCTTAACTCTTGAGTTAGCTTTTGGGGTTAAGTTGGGCTTAAGACCCATTCTTTAACAATATAACTATTTTTCAGTATTCGAAAAGAAAAAAAAAAAAAAAAAAAAAAAAAACTCAATCTCGTATCTATTGCAGTATATTTTATATAAATCTATCTATCTGTACCAGTTTTGTTCACACATCATTTACTTAATATATGGTCTTTTGAGCTTCTCTTGATAATACTATTTACTTAATATCATAATTAGGAGTAAAGATAATTTATTGAGTAAAAATTATGGTAATGTTTGATTATAAATTGTATGTTTTACATTACGTATTTTGGGAGAATGAATTTTGGGAGTGGGGTTGGGGAATATAAAGTTGTATTGGGAAATATAATGAATGTTTGTTTATATTTTGGAGAATAGCTAGAAAATTATTTTGAAAAATTTTGATATATTTGTTTATATTTTGGGAGGAGACAAATTTACTATAGTGGTCAAATCAATATTTTTTATAAGGTTTTTTTGGATGAAAATGGAATTGAGTGATTTTTTTTATTATTAGAATAATAAAAAATATGTATGATATATATATATATATATATATAATATGTATGCATATATTGAAAAATGGGGAAGTTTTGGGGATAATGAAAGATAAAAAAGGTATCTTGGGAAATTTAATTTGGCATTTTGGAGGGAAAAATTTTGTATGTTTGATTTTAGTGAAATGTAACAAAATATAGCCCCGGGAAAAAAAAAAAAAACCAACTATGGCCTATATTTTCTGAGAATATTTTGAAAAATAGATAAAAATGGCAAATATGTTATCTTTTTTTAATTGATCAAAAGGACAAAAGAGTATGTTTGGTTACATTTTGGTTTGCCAAAATGTAACCAAACATATAAAAAAATTTCCTTCAAAATGTTAAATTAAAATTTTCAAAATATCATACATATTATATATATATATATATCATACATATTTTATTATTATTCTAATAATAAAAAGATCACTTAATTCCATTTTCACCCCAAAAATTTAACAAAACAACATTAATTTGACGGTTACAGTAAAAATTGTCTCCTTCCAAAACATAAACAAACATATTAAAATTCTCCAAAATAATTTTCTAACTATTTCCCAAAAGCCAAAACATAAACAAAAATTCATCATATTCCCCAACCCTACTCTCAAAACTTATTCTCCCAAAATATATAATACAAAATATACAATTTATAACCAAACATTACCATAGTTTTTGTAGTTTAAACGAGTAAAGTTTTAAATTATGCAGGGAGAAAGTGAAATTCACCGAACTATTATTATTTATTACAAAGTTTTCAACCAGAAATATTATTGTTTTATTGTTTGCATAAGTACAAATTGACAAGAAAGACAACGATATTCCGTCATAATTCAATGTTGATCTTTTGCGGTTATGTTTGGCTGTTTAATGGTATCTCTACTCTGCTCAAAACTAAAATATCATATTTATACATACAAACATCAATAGATTTGTTCACACACACACACACACACATATATATATATATATATATATAATATCTCACTCACTATTACAGAAGCCCACAGGATCTCTCTGTTTATGTTTCGAATGTTTTGTGAAAAATATTTTAGGAGAATGTGCTTTGCTTGGTGAATTGGGGAAATGTGATGATTGTTTGATTTTGTTTTAGGAATGGTTAAAAAATATTTTTAGGATAAAATTGTTGGTTGAAAATGTTTTCAGATATGACAAATTTTACTGTAAATGTTAAATTAAAAACTTTTTTTATTAGGTTAGTAAAGTGAAATTAATTTTTTATAGTATTATGTATTCATGCAGTTTTATTGGTTCATATATATATATATATTGTATATAGGGGTGGCAAATTGAGTTTAGACCATGGTTCTAGCCTACTCACTTAGTTTTGGGTTGGGCTGTGTTTAAAATAATATGAGTAGGTTTGGGTTAGGTTGGGTTCTAATGATTTTAATATGAGTTGGGCTCAAGTGGGTTCAATTGGATTATAAGTTCAAATTGGTATGAAATGGGTTGAAGATGGGTCGAAAATAGTCCAAGCTAATTTCACTCAAAAATTGATTAAAAAAAAAATTATGATCAACCCAAAATTAACATACTCTTTCATTATTATATTTTTAATTATTAAATTCTCAATAAAAAAATTTGTAAGTAACTATAATTTTTATATATAATTTGAATTAGAATTACTTTAATTATGTGTCACAATTTATAGTATAGATACAAATATCAGTGAAGTCATAATTTTTTTTTCTTTTTTTGAAAATGAGATCATATTAAAGAAATAGAGGTGGAGGTTCATTATAAAATTTTCAAAACTTGTATTTATGATAACCTTTCTTTCATTTATGAAATTTAATTATGAAATTTAATTGAAATGAGAGTTAGATTATAATAGAGTAAAAATTTCAAGGGAAATGAGAGTTAGACTATAATGGAGAAAATGAGAATTACAAAATAATTAATAAAAATTAAGAATTCCTTTTTACTTATTCTAAAATTTAATATATAAATCATGCCTAATGAATGTTGCATTTGCATTTTATAATTACAACTAAAGAGTTTTAAGCTCTACAATTTTCATTTTATTCATTATCTTCTTTTTGTTAATAATAGTTAATTAACATACGTAAAATAAAGATAAAAAAATCATAATTTAACGAAATAATATAGTAATATATTTGGCAAAAAATTATTTTTATTTTTATTTTTTTGTATTGGATCCGTCCAAACCCAGCCCAACTCAGCTATTTTGAAACCATAAATATATATATATTTTGAACTCAATCCATAAAGACCCAACCCCATAATCAACCCACCCCACCCATTTGCCACCTCTAATTGCATAGTATTTTGGGAGGACATTTTGAGTATTTTTTTTAATATTTTGGATAGTGAAATTGAAAAGTATGTCGTTATATTTGATATTATTTCAAAGTTAAAAAACATTTTGACAGAACTTAAACAAGTGGACATGTTCTCTGTTTTTATATATTATATACAGGTGTTATATATTGATGATTCCTAAATTTGTAGTTAGATATAAAAATTTCAATTTTCAAAATTGAAGATAAGATTAAGACAAAAAATATAAAATGGCTCGAACAGAAAATAAAACTCGGTATCATCTAATGTACTTATAAGTAGGTGGAATATAGAGAAGTCAAAGACCAAGTTCGCCCTTCAGTGTCGAAAGAAAACACTCGTACAACTTGTAAGTGTCCCAGTGTTTACGTAAGGAAGTCCAGAGGAAGATATGGCGGTGGGATTTGCGATTACAGAAGGAGAGGGTCAGTATAATGGAGGAGTTACATCATACTTGGTGCTATCTTGTCTGGTGGGTACCATGGGAGGATTCATTTTTGGCTATGACATTGGAGTTTCAGGTTTTTTAGCTGCGATCTCACAGTTTCTATGAATGGATTAACTCAAGGAAAAATTAATATCTACTTTTGCGGCTGCTTATTGTTTATTGCTAAATTTTGGAGGATAAGTGTGGCATATATACAAAAACTATGTAAGATTAACTATTTCTTTTAAGTTAAGCTATGTATGTTATGTTAGTACTTTGTTTAGGTCATTACATTAGAACTTTGATTGTGTTCTAGTGTGGACGACATGGAGCTTTCTAGTTTTAAAATTGGATTGACAACTTCTTGCATAGGATAGGAGTTGGTTCTAAAATTGGATCTTTTGTCTATGTTTCAAATTCTATTTTATTTCATAGATATAGGTCAAGTATATTAAATGTTTTTTAATAAAAATAATTAATTAAAAGTTAGATACATATATATATATATTTATCAAATCAAAATAGAAAATAAAAAAAGAAATGGAGTAGTATGATATCCAAAATGCCCCCACAATAATTAGATTGCTAATTTCTTTCAATCATGTTTCTACGGTTGTAAACGAGTCGAGCTGAGTCCAAATCTAATAGGCTCAAACTTGACTTATCTATTAATTCACAAGCCCGAATTCAGTCGAGCCTAAATAGCCAAGCTCAAGCTCTGCTCATTGAAATAGATGAAAGCTTCGTGAGCCTTATTGAACTTGACTTGATAAAGTTTATTATAGAGGAATAGAAAAGCTCGATTCGTATAAGCTCGGATAAGCTTGAGCTTGAGCTCGAGCTCGAGTTCGTATAGGTTTGGATTCACTCGAGCTCATTTAGACTCAAAACAAAATTTATAAATATAAAATTTTTAAATAATTTTGTTATATATTTTTCTAAAAATAAAAAAATTGAATTATTATTATTATTATTATTATTATTATTATAGATTTTAATATATGGGCCTAAATTACAATTATATATGTAAATATATAAAATAAAAAAGCTTGTTTAGGTTCGTGAGTGTTTCGAGCTGAATATTATTGAGCTCAGCTCGACTCGTTTGACTGATGAGCTCGAGCTCGAAAAGATCTAGCCGAATACGAGCTTTCATCAAGTTGAGCCCAAATTATTCGCGAATTGTCTCATTTCATTTACACCATAATGTTTCATAATCACAATAACTTATTCTCTAAATTTACCATGTTGGCTAATATACGGTCAATTGAATATTGGACCAAAAAAATTGTAGGTAAAAAGAATTAGCTTTTTGGCACCTGATATTGCATTTTGGATCCTCTATTCCATTTTATGTTTTAGCTCTTATTCTAATGTGTTGTATATATGCCAAGTATATCTGATTCTCAATTAATTATTTTTATAAGAAAATATTTAATACACATGTAATACATCCATGCAATGAAATAGGAAATAAAATAAATAATGAAATCGAGGATCTAAACCGCTGTTATTGCGTTATCCAAATTCAATTCCTCATTCTTTTTGAAATTTCTTTTTAAGGTTACTTTTTTTCCTATTTCCTACAATAGTATTATAATTCATTATAAATTATACACATCCAACACTATAATCTATATGAACGTTTTTCTCACTTTACGTATACTAATTATTTCATAAAGGAAAGTAAGTGTTAAATTAACCCTTCAAATTTAATAATATCTCTGTCACATATAATCGTAAAAGTAATTATCTTTTTCTTACAAAATGATCTTATACAAAATTCTGGTTGATTTCTGCTATTAATTTCCTTTTTCTCTTCATGCATACAAATATCTAGGTGAAGTGATCTCTATGGAGCCGTTCTTGAAATAGTTTTTCTCAAAAGTTTACTCGAAGATGAAAGAAGATACCAGAATTAGCAACTACTGCAAATTTGACAGCCAACTCTTGACCTTATTCACATCCTCTCTGTATTTAGCTGGCACGGTTGCTTCCTTCTTAGCGTTGTTCATTAGTGGAGCCTTTGGACGCAGACCTTCAAAGCTAGCTGGAGGAGCTGCATTTCTTGTGGGAGCAGCCCTTAATGGCGCAGCCTTCAATATATACATGCTGATTTTTGGAAGAGTTCTGCTTGGAGTTGGTGTTGGTTTCACAAACCAGGTGAGCTTTATCATGTTTTTATGCTTGCTCAATGTTAAGGACGGATTGAGTCAGGGATTTTAATTATAATAAGGTGTAATCAAATTTTAATGAAAGTTTTTAGGTAACAAAAGTTTATATGTAATAATATTTTATTTATAGTATACTTTTATATTGTTATCTGTGGAAGACGATTGTTCTACCAACAACATGTATCTCTTGTTTTGCCTTTGCTAATTGACATCTCTTATTCTGAGTATGATCACAAAATAATTAACGAATAAGATCTTTATTACATTGCCCAGATTAATATATAAAAATGATCTTTAAAATAAAAGAAATGCATAGAATGCATGAGATACCGCTAAAAAAATTATCATTTGTAATTGATTTTAATAAAATTCCATCTCAAAACAATGAGATGGATTTTGCCACGTCCAAAATCTGTTGCAAAAATCTTGGTCGCAATTTCTTCTTCTTCTTCTTCTTTCCTGGCATAATTGTTGTGTGTCTGTGTACATAGGTCCCTAGGACACTTACAATGTTAGAATCAGGCATAACTTTACAGAGAGAAAAAAAAAAAAAAAATTCAAATAATGGCATTTAGAGGTACGTTAGGAAGTTAATATGGTAATAAAAAATTGATAGTGATTCAGGTTGAGAGAGATCCTTCGTTGGGTCAACTAGGTTTAGGTTAGGTATTCGAATCAAGCTGCCTGTTATGACTTGAAATCACAAGAAGGCCGTTAAAGTTGCTTGGAGGTTATAAACTCAAATTTTTTAAAGTAGACTTTGCTCCTGTTCTTGAATCATCGGAAACTGTTACCATTTCGTCTTATAGTTTGTCTCTCAAAATCATCATTCTGATCTCTGCCTCCTTGCAGGTGGTCCCGTTGTATCTCTCAGAAATGGCACTGCCTAAACACAGAGGAGCAATCAGCAATGGCTTTCAGTTCAGTACAGTAATTGGTTTCTTCACAGCAAACCTGATCAACTGTGGCACAGAAAAGATTACAGGAGGCTGGATGGCGAATTTCTTTAGCCATGGTTGCAGTTCCGGCATCAACTCTAACTCTAGGTGCAATCTTACTCCCAGAAACACCAAATAGCTTCATTCAGCACAGCAACAATCATGAAAAAGCTAGACAGATACTTCAAAGAATCCGAGGCACAACTGATGTCCAAGCCGAACTAAATGATCTCATTACAGCTAGTGATATTTCAAAAACCTTAAAAAACCCGTATAAAAACATTCTAAGACGAAACTACAGGCCACAATTCGTCATGTCTTTAGCAATCCCATTCTTTCAAATAACAACAGGAATCAATGCCATTGGTTTCTATGCTCCAATACTTTTCCGTACTATTGCTTTGGGCGAAAGTGCTTCCCTCATGTCCTCGGTGATCACAGGAGTCGTAGGATCCGGTACAGTTTTGGTAGCAATGTTAGTAGTGGACAAAGTTGGGAGAAGGTTTCTTTTGATAACGGGTGGAGTAATAATGTTTTTCTCGCAAATATCTGTGGGAGGAATAATGGCAGCTAAACTAGGGGATCAGGGTGAGCCAAGCAAACTTTATGCTTATGTAATTATTAAAGAATGGACCTTGGGCCTAACTCAACCCCAAAAGTTAGCTCAATAAGTGAGGATTGCCTAAGACCATATACAGAGACCACAATTTATTTATTTCACATATGTGGGACACTAACTGTTAGTGTTCATTGCCATTTACATTGCTGGATTCGCAGTGTCTTGGGGACCTCTGGGGTTTTTAATTCCAAGCGAAATTTTTCCTCTGGAAATCCGATCAGCTGGCCAAAGTATTGTTGTAGCAGTAAGTTTTCTCTTCACTTTTCTCGTGTGGCAGACATTTTTGTCGATGCTGTGTCGTTTTAAGTTTGGCACTTTCATATTCTTCGGAGGGTGGGTGGCAGTGATGACCAGATTCGTCTACCTTCTATTGCCAGAGACGAAAAATATACCCATTGAACGGATGGATAAGATATGGAGAGACCACTGTTTTTGGAAGAAATTTGTAGGCAACAAGAAGGAGGTTATCTGCAAGATGGATGGAGCATATATAGCTTAAATTTCTTTACATAAATTTCACTTATTTCAAGCAATTATAATTGCTACTCTTGCAGATTGGTAGCTTACAATTGCAGGCCTTGATTTGGATGGTCACCTAGTACAGAGTGAAGAGGTGGGTGTTAGGTCCAGCCTATGTCCGTCTGCAGCAGTTTTTTAAATTTAAAAAAAGAAAAAAGAAAAACAGTTTTTGCTCTGGCACTTTTCATTAGCTCAATTCATGGAGGGCTATTTGTGGTCCATTGTTGCTGAAATTTTAACAGAATGTCTAGCACTCACAGGGTTTCAATCTGAACGGTGGAAATCTGAAGCATCAGATGTTTTGTGGGTGGAAAGAAGCAGTTTTTGTTTTGGCAGTTTCTTATCAAATTACTTGATTGAGGGTCATTTATAGTCTCATCTTTCTGTAACTTTGTGAATGTTTCTAACTCGCATAGCGTTAATCTGAGGGTGCAGATCTAATTTGGAGCACCGAATGGCTATAGCCTATATGTTGTAAGATCCTCTGTAAATTTAGCTCTTAAATCTTTGCAATTCTTGCTTACATGCTTTATAATCTGTTTTGCTCTAAGACGATGAGCATTTTGTAGATATTGGACTAATGTAATTTACCTCCAGTTATAATGAAATTGTTTGATAGGGTCTTGTAGACCCCGTGCTTCTTACCCTTTGATTTGCAGGGATTTTCCACGTAAGAAATTCTGTGTCTCTATTTAGTTTTTTATGAATTTTTGGGTATTTTGCCTTTTAATCGTTGTTTGATTGAAAAATATTGTTTTCGTTGCTTTGGCTTTGTTATTGAATTTCTACCTTATAAATATATCGAAGTTGTTTTTCATATTTTGTTAATATTCAATTTTGCCCCCAAATTAAAATTTTTAGCTCTGTAGCCACTTACGATTCTTCTCTCAATAACTATTGGCTCCAGTTATATTTGCTTGTTGTATTGTGAATTCTATGATAAAAAATTATCAAATTGATGGAGATCCATCAACTAAATGGAGGCTTTTTGAATGATTCAATTTTGGCAAAATTGAACTGAACCAATCCGAATTAAAATTACTTTTATTGCCTAAATTTTAATTATTTTAGAAAAAGATGGTTAGTTGATTAAAAATTGTGATAACCTGTTTTCAATGGTGTGATTTTTCCCCCTTGAGTGGTTACGGTTTGATTTTATACATCAAATCGTATTGAATCGAATTTTTAATTCACTGTAATTTTTCGAACCAAACAGAACCACGTCCACCCCTAAAGATAGACTATAATTCTGCTAGAATTTTACTCACCAGAAAAGGCCTTATTTTTTCAATAAATAAAGTAGATGTATATTTTCATTGTATTTAAATGTTGAGGTATTTTCAAAATATTACAACCAATATTTAAATAAGGTGAATTTCACTTTATCCTCTTGAAAAATAAAAAAGATACAGTTTTGCACCTTCAAACTAAAGTATTTTGAAGCCTATTAGTCAAGCATCTCCCCTCTCCTCATGCAATTTGACAGATTAGATTAGTGATTTTAAATTAAACATTGAGACTAAGCCGTGCCCCTCATTTTTCGGTTCATTACAAGGAACCAAGGAAAGACAAAAAAAAAAAGAAAAAAAAAGACAGCTATGGATATATTGTCTATTTTTTATTCTTTATTTTGGGTGAAGTTCCTAATTCGATGAACAATTCTTTGCAGGATTAGAATTTTGCAAAAATAAAACAATGCCCACCGGATGGGGGACGGTCGGACTCAAAATACTACTATTACCAGTATTTGAAAAATTAAACTGTTCATTGAATCAAAAATCTTATCCATTCATGATTTACTGGTTCAACCGTTGGTCAAATTGTAATTGAACTGCAATTGAACCGTGACATCATAATTATGACATAAATATTTATATTATATTTATTACTTAAAATTTAATAAAATACCGAAATATAAAACATAAAGAGCTTAAATAATATTGTCTAACATCACAATTCAAATTTCACAATTCATATTATAAATGATCACAATAATTTAAATATCTCAAGTTTAAAGTTTAAAGTTTAAAGTTGAGAGTGTATGAGTTAATTCTAAAGTCTAAACTCTAAATCAAGATTTTTTTTTTTGACTTCTAGATAGCTTGTGAGGTGTACTTTAGCATTCAAATTTTGTACTTAAACAAAAAATTAAAAAAAAATAATTTCATTAAAAATTAAATGATAAAACCGCTCCGACCGGTCGGTTTGAACGATTTTTAACAAAATAGGGCCTTTTTTGAGTTTCTCGATTTTATGAGAAAACAGACCAATTCGCCGGCCGGTTGATGGTCTGACCGATCCGATCGGTTGGTCCGGTCTAATTTTTTAATCCATGACTACTACTACTACTATTTAAAATACATAAATAAATAATAAATAAATTGGGGCCTAATGCGCCCTAGGTCTTTATATATATATATTTATATAAACATGCACATCAAGAGTCCGTTCATACTCGAACTCCTGACTTCCCACATTATGTGGGAGACTTATGCCGCTGGGCAAGTCTTTTTATATGGTGCGTGTGGCTGACTACTTTTGGTTATTTTATGAGGATTTCGAGCCCCTGTCAAAAAAGGAAAAATCTTATCAGAAGTGTTCATATTAGGTTAGATTATCAGAAGTATGGATAATTAGATTATCCATACTTTAGTCTTTGCTTGGATTTAAGGTATCGAAACTTGTCCTTATCATTGAGTTATAATTATTATCCAACCTTTCTATAATAAAATAATGAAAGATAATAAATTCACTTTACAATTATGTTTTGTTGAAATCTAAGATGATTTATTGTGGAAACTATGAAATAACAGTAGTAATTCGATGGAATATGACAACAAGATTTAACGTGATTCGGCAATGTGCCTAATCCACCTAACAAAGAAAAGGATTTTATTGATATCAAATCAAAGTGCAAGTACAAACTTGAATCTCATAAATCTCAAGAGAACACCTAACACTATCGTTCTAAACTTTGTCATGAGAAATTGACTCAAAAGTAGTAAATAAGCCCTCGTGTTATGTACGTGATAAACTGTCATGGAAGAAAACTGATATAAATACCTTAAAACTAGAGTCCTAGGCCTATGGGCCTTGTGCCGCGCGCCGGAGCGCACAAAACTTGCGTCCTGGAGCTCATGTTTCGGCTTTGTGCCAAGAATTATAGAGAAATAGTTTCCACGTTGCACCCTGGCGCGAACGCCGTGTGCTAGGTCGCAACATTCCAGTGAAGTTTGCGCTCGGGCACACGACACGTCCAGCAAATCTGCCTGATTACAATAGCGCCCGTGCTTGGGCGTGCTGTTATTGCGCCCAAGCGCGTGACGCAAGTGTTGCTGTTTGTTTTCGCTTATGCCTATGACATGGCGTGCACATCCTCATGCCCTAGTGTGCGGCATCCTGCCAATGCACGTCGGGGTGTTCTCCGCTTGCCAATTTTGACCCCTTGCCCCGTTTTACTCTATTTTTCTTTTGGTTCTCGTTAATTCAACATAAATTTCAAGACAAAATTAATAATTCTTCACCTTGACTTGAAATTCACCATCATTCTTCTTTATCCTTGCCCCCAAAAGAGCCTATTATCTAAGTCTGCAAATGTTAATCAAATCCAAGCAATGCTCGAATTTGATTCCTATAACAACCTTAGTCAACATGTTTGCCAGATTATCCTTAGTCCCAACCTTGTCAACTTGAATGACACCTTGAGATACCATATCCTGGACAAAGTGATACCTTATGTCAATGTGCTTTGTTCTCTCATGAAAAGCTTGATTCTTTAACAACTATTACAAAATATTGAAGTAATATTAGAATCTATACCCATATCCTCAGTCAGCCTTTAGCCAAAGCCATGTACTCAGCTTCTGTTGTAGACAATGCAACTGATGATTGCAAAGTTGCCTTTTAGCTTATCGTACAACTTTAAACACAAAACACATACCCAGTCATGGACCTTCTGCTGTCTAAATCTCATGCATAATCTGCATCTACATAGCTAATAATTCTAGCAGTAGAATTTAATTGACTATACCTCAAACATCTGTCTGCAGAGCCTCTCAAATACCTCAAGATCCATTTCACAGCCTACCAATGAGTCTTTCCTGGCTTGTGCATATACCTGCTCACAATACTGACCGTATGTGAAATATCTGGCCTAGTGCACACTATGGCATACATCAAGCTACCCACTACCCTAGCATATGACACATTAGACCTGTGCTTCACCTCATCCTCAGTACTTGGTGATAGATCTAATGAGAGCTTGAAATGAGCTGGAAGTGGTGTAGTAACTGGCTTGGACTTATCCATATCAAATCGCTCAAGTACTTTCTCAATGTAATGCTGTTGAGACAAGTACAACATTCCTGCGTGTTTGTCCTGGATGATCTCCATGCCCAAAATCTTCTCTATACCACCCAAATCCTTCATCTCAAATCCTTCACTTAATTGAGCTTTTAATTGGTTGATCTCAGCTATGTTTCTACAGGCAATCAACATATCATCAACGTACAACAATAAATATACAAGAAGGCTATCACTACAAATTTTATAATATATGCAACAATCAAATTTGCTTCTTGTATATCCTATCTTGGTAATAAAAGAATCAAACCTTTTATACCACTGTCTGGGAGACTGTTTCAGGTCATATAATGGCCTCTTCAAAAGACAAGCTTGATTTTGTTTCCCGAAAATAATGAATCATTTTGGTTGACTCACGTAGATTTGTTCCACCAACTCACCATGCAGAAATGTTGTTTTCATATCCATTTGCTCTAGCTCCATATCAAACAGAGCAACCATGGCAAGTAGTTGTTTGATTTGCCTCCTCTCCCTATCGCGAGTCAAGCGATAATTTTGTAGTGGTTTATTTTTCTGTTGTTGATTAGATAATAATGCGCGCTCACCAGCTTCATCTACCACCTTCTGTTTCCCCTTTGAAACTTGTGGATGATCAATATGAATCTCTACCTTTTCCTTAACGCCCTGTTGACCGCTTTCGGGTTGCTCCACCTTCTTCATCATTATAGACTCATCAAATGTCACGTCCCTGCTGATAATCATCATGGAGCACTTGTCATCATTACACCACAAATGATAAACTTTGACTCCATCTGTATAGCCTAGAAATATACACTTCCTCGCTCTTGGCTCAATCTTCCTATCCTAGACATGAGCATAGGCTAGACACCAAAATAGGCAAATACTCTCAGATTTGAGTAATCAGCAGGAGACACGAACCAAACTTCCATTGGTATATTACAGTCCAAAGCAGTTGATGGTGACCTATTCACCAAATAACATGAGTGTTAATCATTTTTGCCCAAAAATCCTTGGACAATTTGGCGTTAAAGAGTATGCATCTAGCTATTTCCAAGATAGTCATGTTCATCCGTTTTGCAACTCCATTATGTTGTGGTGCATGTACAACTGTGCAATGCCTCACAATTCCTTCCTTATAGCGGAATTCCTAAAATTCATTGTTGCAGAACTCCAATCCGATGTCAGTCCTCAAGCGCTTGATCTCCTTTCCTGTCTGCTTCTCAATTAAGGTCTTCAATTGCTTGAAGTTGACAAACACCTCATCCTTATGCTTTAGCATATACACCCATACTCTTTGTGAGAAATCATCTATGAATGTTAGCATGTATATAGCACCTCCCTTTGAAAGAACCTGAGAAGGCCTCCAAAGATCTGACCGAATGTAATCCAAGGTGCCTTTGGTCCTATGAACTGTAGCGCCGATTTCACTCTGTGTTGCTTGCCCAGCACATATTGCTTGCATAAATCTAGCTCTCCAGTCTTCTCTCCACAAAGCAAAACTCATTTGCTTAGTTCTGACATCCCCTTCTCACTCATATACCCAAGCCGTATATACTACAGTCTCATAGTATCATTGATTGATGAAGAAACTACTGCAGTACCAAAAATCGTGTATCCCTACAATATGTAAATGCCATTCCGCTTGTCTCCCTTCATGATAAGCAACCTTTGGAAACCCGCAGAACTCTATCTCGAGCTCTGACTCACAACCATTCTTGTCCAAAGTACCCAGTGATATAAGATTTTTCTTTAAATCTGGAGCATGACGCATATCTGTTAAGGTCCTTACTATGTCATGTGGTAGGAACAACCACTATCCAAAATCCAATTAGAGCTTAGTATAGTTTCAGCAACATTGAGAACAAGCCCACCATCAGACTCATCCTCAATAACTCATATGACGTCATATCATTTCTGATTAGAATTTTCACTTGCATCCTTCGCCTTTCCTTATTCCGGACAATTCCGTTTCCAATGCCTCTTTCCACCACACCTAAAATACTTGTATCTATTCTAAGCTTGGTTTAGGACTTCGATCAGCCTCTACTCCTTCCTCTTTCTTTCGGTTTCCCTTTCACCACCAATCCTTCCCCACTTTCATCATCGTTGCTGCCTATGACATGTTTTTTCAACCTGTTGGAATTCAATGAGGCCTTCACATCCTCCATTGAAATGATATATCTCCTAAACAATAAAGTAGTAACCAAGTGCTAAAAAGATTTTGGCAAAGAACACAAGAAAATTAACATTGATCCTTATCATCAATTTTAACATCTATACTAGCGAGATCCAAAATTACCTTATTAAAAAAATCAATATGCTGAGTAATAGATGTACCTTCCTTCATTCTTAATGTATATAACTACTATTTCAAATACAACCAATTCGTCAGGGATTTCGTCATATAGAGACTCTCCAGCTTTGACCATAATCCCGCTGGCGTACTTCCCATAGCGACCTCTCTCAGTACGTTATCTGCCAATGGTAACACCAGAGTACCATAAGCCTTCGCCATGAATTGATCCTTCTTCTTGTCTGTCAGCATTTCTGGCAAGGAATCTTTGCCCTTTAATGCTCTTTAATGCTCTTTATAAACCTTGTTGACATAGGAATGCATGAACCTTTATCTTCCACATCCCAAAAGTCGTTCCTCCTATTGAATTTCTCTACCTCAAGCTTCAAGCCTGACATCTGATCCAACCTACTCTGATACTAATTTGTTGAAACCCAGGAAGATCTATTGCGGAGACTATGAAATAACAGTAAAGTAATTCGGTGAAATATGACAACAAGATTTAATGTGGTTCTGCGATGTGCCTAATCTATCCAACAAAGAAAATAATTTCATTGATATCAAATCAAAGTGCAAGTACAAACTTGAATCCCACAAATCTCACGAGAACACCTAACACCGTTGTTCTAAACTCTGTCTTGAGAAATTGACTCAAAAGCAATAAAGAAGCCCTCGTGTTATGTCCGTGATAAACTGTCCCAGAAGAAAATTAATATAAATACCTCAAAACTAGAGTCCTAGGCCTATGGGTTTCGCGTCGCGGCGCACAAAACTTGCACCCTGGCGTGCATGTTCCTGCTTTGTGTCAAGAATTATCGAGAAATAGTTCCCACGCTGCACCTTGGCGTAGAAGTCGTGCGCCAAGGCGCAACATTCCAGTGAAGTTTGTGCCCGGGCGCATGACATGTCCAGCGAATCTGCCTGATTATAGTAACGCCCGCGCTCGGGCTTGCTGTCCTTGCGCATGGGCACGCGACGCGAGTGTTGCTGCTTGTTTCCGCCCATGCCTCCATCATGGCGTGTACATCCTCGCACCTTGGCGCATGGCATCCTGCCAAGGTGCGCCGGGTGTTCTCCGCGTGCCCATTTCGGCCCTTGCTCCGTTTCGCTCCATTTTTCTTCTGGTTCTTGTCAGTTTAGCCCAAATTTCAAAGTAAAATCAACATGTTTGGTTTATAAATTTTGGTGAGAAAAATAAAAGAAATTATTAAGAAAAATATTCTTAATTGTTTGGTTGGCAAAGAAAATAAAACTTTGTGCAAAATATAGTGTATTGAAGGAAAATTAATTTTCCTCACAAAATGGTGAAGAAAATGAGGGAAAAACTTATTTGAAGTTTCTCATATTCTCCAACATATTTTTCACTCCTCTTTTCCCCATCCCTTTCTTTATTATTATTTTTAACAACCAAACAAATTTAAAATTTTATATTTCTTTGTTTTTTTTTTCTTTTCTCTAATACTTTCCTTTCCTTATCAAAATCATTAAACCAAACATAGTGTACGATTTCTTGACAAAAGATAATAGCAATTAGTCAAAAGATGAGTTTGGAGAGATTTTCATTGAACTGGTGAACCACGATCGAGTTATTTTTATAATCATGTTCCCAACAAAATTTTTAAATATTTATATCATATGCAGAATAGATTGCACATTTTTGTTTATGTAAAATTAGCAATTTATCAATGGATAATTAATGTGAAAATAACTGGACAGGGATTTGATGGGAGACAACTAACCATTAGGTTTATAAGTTTATGCGTATCCCACTTTAATATCAACTATGAGCGAAATTTATATATATCGGTGAAATGTAATATATATATATATATTTATTTATATAACATGTAACTTAGGGGCCGTTTGGTTTTATTTCCAAAGGCCAATTCCATTTCCAGTTATTTCTAAAAGTTGAAAAGTTAGTTATGAAATGAAAATAGAAATTGAGATGTATTTGAATGAAATGTTGGAAATTAATAATTAGAATAGGTTATAGGGTTGAAAAATAGGTTAATTTATATTTTTTTATGTTTAAAAAGATTTATTTTTTTAAAATATATGTATATTTTATTAATTTAAAAATGATAGTGGGTACTTTATGTCAAATCAAATTTGAATTTGATTGAGGTGTAATAGGATGATATGGTATGTTTGGAATGAGTTTTGAGAAAAAAAATGTGTATTTTTTCTAAAAAAAGTTGTGAGAAAGTGTTTATTTTCAATTTTCATTTCCACATGAAAATGAAAATGGGGCTTGGAAATGAAAACAAACATTGCGTTAGGATGCTAATGTCACATGTTCCTTAGAACTAGACATACATCAAAGATTAAAATCAAGCTCATCTAAGAAAACATTAACAATAGTGGATCAATAACAACATAAGTCTTGCAAGTTGTTCATCATTAATTTTTAGTTAATAAGAGATGAAACTCATGCATTAATAAACAGTTCAGTTAAAAACTGAAAATCCAACAATTTAATATACAAAAGATTTCATCCACTAATACAATTAAGATGACACATAGTTGCTAAAAAGTTATAATCTTTTACACTATATTTGGTTTCATGGATTTTGATGAGGAAAAGAAAAAAATATGTTAAGGAAAATATTTTTGGTTGTTTGGTTGGCAAGAAAAATATTAAAGAAAGAAAAATTTAGGGAAAAATATAGTGTATCTAAGGAAAATGAATTTTCCTCACAAAATGGTGAGGAAAATGAGGGGAATGCTTATTTAAATTGTCTTTTATTCTCCAACACATTTATCACCCCTCTTTTTCCCTATTCTTTTTTTTCATTATTTTCTTTAACAACCAAATAAATTTGAAATTTTATATTTCTTTATTTTCCTTTTCTTTTCTCTAATACTTTCCTTTTTTTATTAAAATCGTTAAACCAAACATGATGTTAAAGTTTGCGCTGCAGACAAGGAAACTCCACAATTGAAAAAGATGCGAAGCGTGGAATGCCCCCATCTTTACAACTAACAAAAAATGTATTTTCGTAAATGTTAAAGTATTCACCAAATATCATAGCCAATATTTAAATTACAGTCAATTTTCTTTAGCCTTTCAATTAAATATGCATGTAACTTACAGTTTGCCCCTTCAACTGAAAAATAATAATAATTAGTTTTCAATTTCATCCCTCTTTTGAAAATATTTTTGGAATGCTAAACTTAGACATAAAAATTAGTTTTCTGCTAGAAGATATAAAATAATAAAGTAGTGGACTACCCCTACTTGTGTGGGAAGTCCAAAAAGTTGGTATAACCTATTCCATATTCTTCATTTTCTAAATTTAAATCTATCTTTTTTTGTTATTTGTTTATTTTCAAGTGGTGATTTTATTCACATTAGCTTAATGACTATCAATTATTTAACATTTATTTGTGATATTTTGGAATGAAATGAATTTATTAAAAAAATACTTTTTAAATAGTAACTATATTATAAAATTCAACTATGATAATTTACAGTCAAGTAAAATTATTGCTTTATATTATTAATCCAAAAAATAATTTTAAAGTTTCAATATTTTCCAAATTATTTTTCAAATTAAGAGGTGTGAAATTGAAGAATTATTTTTTCTTTTTTATTTGAGGGAGCAATATATATATATATATATGTGTGTGTGTGTGTGTGTGTGTGTGTTTTAATTATTCTTCGAAAGGATATATAAACTGCATATAGTTGAGGGCCCTTTAAATTATAACAAGGTTTCTATTGTCTAAGATTATAGGGGTAGTTTATAGTGCAATTTTGATTGTACAAACCTCATGTGAAGGATGTGTATTTATATTTAATCTAGATCATTTAATTAAAAATATAAAATAATAATATTTTAGTTTAATGATGATTTGACAACACAATAAATACAATTAAACTGTTGCCGACACGATTGATTAATGGTTAATTCTTGATAAAAAAAATTATCTATTTATAAAAAAAATTTATAAAATTTGATCTATTTATGAAAAAATTTACAAAATATAAAGTACCCATTTAACCCTTATTAAGAAAATTACTAAAATAAAAAAGATAAAAAAATTTAACACCACAAAAATAAAAAAAAATATTTTAAAATAATATATATTTACTACACGTCTATATTACATATACAATAAATACATACATGTATATAAACATGCATAAACAAATACACACACACACACACACACACACACACATAAACTCCATTCTCAATCCTAACCCCCATCCAAATCCAACTGCCATGGCTGATGGCAGACTAATAAGCGGCCAAATTTGGCCATGGCAGGGCTGGGCGGGCCGAAAAAGGGGAAGGAGGGGGGCTGACGGGGTGGGAGTCGTGGGACGAGGGGTGGGTGAGGCGTGGGGGTCCCTCGTGGCTTGAGAGTTTGAGGAGAATAAGATGACATCCTCCCCTTTATTAATTCAATCAAATTATTTTAAATACATTTATACGTTTGTATATTATTAAATATTAATCCAAAATAATTATCTTTCACTTATTTCAGTTAAATTATATGGTTAGGATAATAATTTTAAAATTTATATTTATTCTTAAATTTTTTTATTTTATTTAATAAATAAAAATAATTATATTTAATTATATTATTTTTGATATATTTTTTATGTTAATATTGTAAAATATATAGTTTAAAATTATGAAATTATGTTATCTAATATAATAATATTTTTTGAAAAATCTTTTTAATTATTTTTTAAAAATTTATGAAGGACTTAATGTACTAAATTTTAAAATGTCAACCAACAACTTCTTGTAAAATTAACAATAGTATGTCGTAAAAAGAGATATGTCATTTAATTTAATAATACCTCATATGAGGTAAATACTAACATATCTCACGGTAGACATGCCTAAGATTGTATTAAGATAAACTTTTGTGTCAAAATTTACTTACTTTTAGAAATGAATATATTTATTTTGATGGCTCCAAATCAAACCTTCTTAGCTATTATTATATTGAAAACCTAAAATTAACTGCATCCGGGGCAAATCTATGTTAAGGTCCGAAATTTTTGTTTTATTTAGTGTCTGGACTAATCCTCTTGGGCCTATATCTTGACATCCGATATTTTAATTTTTAGGATCCATAGCTATTAAAATAATCATATTGGGCCACGCTTTTGGGGATCAATTTTCAGGTTTATTACCCACAACTCGACCCAGTTATACTGACACTACCTAATTTAAAAATGGTTGGAGTTTGAAAAGTAAATAATACTAGCCGTTGCATCACACTCAATGATCGAAATACAGGGCCATATGTGTGTAAACAAAATATTAGAACTTTTTTAGTTTTAAAAATAATATCAAAATTAAATATCTATCTATCAGAATAAAATCGATATAGTACGCACATGCAATTAAACAAGTCAACTAAATTAAGGACCTTAATATTAAACCAATTAAACAAGTCCAAGTTGAGTAAATTCAGGGTCTTTGCATGTGATTGATTTTTATTTAAAAAATAGATATGGGTCAATGGTCTCAATCCTTTCAATTGAAAATTTTTAAATACTTATAAAATTTTGGAACTATTTTAGTGATGTTGCACAAAATTGAATTTGAAGTTCTTATCGAAGATCATTGAATAGGGTTCTGCTCCAACAACACATATAGATAAAGATAGTGCTCGAGTTAAAAAGTAAGTGATTCTATACCTTTTTGGCTATGGAGTATGGTGTTCATACTAGTTAAATTTTTTGACAGACTAAAGTACATAAGGCTTATGTGATCCATCTTAAGTGGACTTAATGATAGTTTGTGGTTGTTGTAACCTAATCTAACCATATAATAAACTTGAGAAGTAAAAGCAAAGTAATTTGATGAAGAACAACAAAATTTAACGTGGTTTGGTGATGTGCCTAATCCACCCGACAAAGATATGAGTTTTATTAATCTCAAATCAAAATGCCAAGTACAATTTAAGTTTCCCACAAATCTCACGAGAATACCCAACACCCTCGTTCTAAATTCTGTTATGAGAGAATATCTCTAAAGCAGTATAGAATCTATCTCTAAGGTTTCTCCTTGGTTTGTTCTCACTCAAATTGGAAGAAAAATGGGGTTTAAATACCCAAGCAATTTGCAAACTAGCCCATGAGCTTGTGCGCCTCGCCGCGGCACACAAAATTGGCTTTGCGGCGCGCATTACAGAATGTCTAGTGTCGCGACGCTGGTTGCTGTATGCCTACTCCACTCCATTTCTTCCGTTTCTCGCCATTTGTAGCTTAAATTTTAAGCATAATCAACAATTCTCCACTTTGACTTAAATTCTCCATCCATCATCTTTGTCCCCGCCTCGAAGAGGGCCATCATCTAAGTCTGCAAATATTAATCAAATCAAAGCAATGCTCGAATTTGATTCTTGAAACAATCTTTGTTAACATATTTGCCGAATTATCCTTAGTTCCAACCTTGTCAACCCAAATGACTCCTTGAGACACCATATCCCGGGACAAATGTGCTTTGTTCTCTCATGAAATACTTAATTCTTTGACAAGTGTCTGGCACTCTGATTATCACAAAATACTGTAGCAATATTACAACTCATACCATATCATCAATCAACCCCTTTAGCTAAATGCATTCCTTCACGCGTTCAGCAAAAGCCATGTACTCTGTCTCTGTTGTAGACAGTGCAACTGATGACTGCAAAGTCGTCTTCCAGCTAATGGTACAACTCAAAACACAAAATACACATCCTGTTATAGACCTTCTACTGTCCAAATCTCCAACATAATCCGCATCCACATAGCCAACACTTCTAGTTGTAGAATTCAATTGACTATACTTCAAACATCTATCTGCTGAGCCTCTTAGATGCCTCATAATCCATTTCACTACTTGCTAATAGGGCTGTTAACAGATCGGATTTGGATCGGACTTGTCATATCCGAATTCGAATCCGATAAACAAAATTCAGATCCGAATCCGACCTGAAATCCTATAGAATCTTTGTTATCAATATCATATCCGAATCCAATGGATATCCGAAACTCGATTAAAAATTCGGTCCGATTTATTTTTTTTCTTTCTTTTTTTTTTCCTTTTTAAATTTTATAAAAATATTGTATTTATAAAATAAATATGTAATATTTGAATTTTTAACAATTTTTTATTATATATTAGTCCAAAAGTTAAATATTTGAATACTAATCTCATTTTTCACATTATATTAATGTATAGATGAACTATTATATGTTATTATATTTGATATTTTATCAATATCCCTCTTATTTTTTAGGTTAAAAACTCCATATTAATAGTGTAATATAGACATTAATATAGATATTAGGTCAATATAATACATAGATTTTATTTTAAAATATTTATTAATATTATATATAAGAGTATTAATTTAATAAAAAATATTAAGGTTCGGATTTTTAATAGATCGCATTGTTTAATTCCATATCCGAACTACTTATTTCGGATTTTGAATATTTATAATTGGATCTAATCCATCGAATGTTTTAATCGAATAAAAATCCTAAAATTCGGATCGGATTCAGATCAGATTCGGATTAAAAACTGATCCATTGACAACCCTACTTGCTAATATGTCTTTCCCTGCTTGTGCATGTACCTACTCACAACATTGACTGCATGTGAAATATCTAGCCTAGTGCACACAATGGCGTACATCAAACTACCAATTGCACTAGCATATGGCATATTAGGCATGTGCTCCAACTCCTCCTTAGTACTTGGTGATAGATTTGATGAGAGCCTTAAATGACCTACAAGTGGCGTACCAACTGGCTTAGACTTATCCATCCCAAAACACTCAAGTACTTTCTCAATATAATTTTGTTGAGACAAGTACAATAATCCATAGTATCTGTCTCGGACGATCTCCATGCCCAAAATCTTCTTCGCATGCCCAAACCTTTCATCTCAAATTCATCACTCAACTGAGCCTTTAAAACGTTGATCTCAGATATGTCTCTAGAGGCAATTGACATATCATCGACATACAACAACAAATATACGAGAAGGCTATCGTTACATTTCTTATGATATACACAACAATCATAAATGCTTCTGGTATATCCTATCTAGGTAATAAACGCATCAAACCTCTTATACCACTGCTTGGGAGATTGCTTCAAGCCATACAAAGACCTCTTCAAAAGATATGCATGATTTTCCTTTTCGAAAACAATGAATCCCTTTGGTTGACTTATGTAAATTTGTTACTCCAACTCACCACGCAGAAATGTTGTTTTCGCATCAATCTGCTCAAGCTCCATATCAAATAAAGCTACCATGGCAAGTAACACGCAAATGGAAGTATGCTTTACAATTGGGGAGAATACCTCATGAAAGTCAACTCCCTCTCTTAGAGTAAAACCCTTATCAACCAATTGCACCTTGTATCTAGCATCCTAAACCTTGGGAAACCCCTAATTTCTCTTATAGATCTATTTGCAACCTACAATTTGTTGTCTTTATGTACACCAACCAGCTCCCATGTGCTATTCTTGTGTAGATACTCTATCTCTTCACTCATAGCTGCTACCCATTTATTAGAATCTGGATGAGAAATGGCCTTTTTATAGGTGACTGGATCATCAGCCACAAACTCCTTAGCCGAACTCAAAGTATACGCAACTAGATCTAAATATGCAAATCGCTGTGGTGGTTTGATCTGTCTTCTCTCTCTATCACGAGCCAAATGATAGTTCTGTAGTGAATCATTTTCCTGTTGCTGATTAGGTGGTAATGAGCTCTCACCAACTTCATCTACCACCTTATGTTTCCCTTTGAAACTTGTGGAGTGTCAATTTCAAACTCCATATTTTCCTTGACGCCATGTTGACTACTTTCACCCTACTCCATCTTCTTCATCATAGTAAACTCATCAAATATCACATCTCTATTGATAATCACCTTGGAGCCCTTGTCATCATTACACCACAAACGATAACCCTTAACTCAATCTACATAGCCTAGGAATATGCAATTTCTAGCCCTTGGCTCAAGCTCCCCATTGCGGACATGAGCATAGGTTGGATACCTAAATACTCTCAAATTTGAGTAATCAACAGGAGACCTAACCCGGACCAAATTTCCATTGGTATCTTGCAATCCAAAGTAGTTGATGGTGACCTATTCACCAAATAACAAGCAGTATTAATTGCTTCTACCCAAAAAATCTTGGACAATACGGCATTAAAAACCATGCATCTAGCTCTCTCCAAAGTAGTCATGTTCATCTATTTTGCAACTCCATTCTCCTGTAGTGTATGTAGAACTGTGCAATGCCTCATAATTTCTTCCTTATCACATGATTCCTAAAATTCCTTGTTGCAGAACTCCAAACCATTGTTAGTCCTCAAGCGTTTGATCCCCTTTCTTGTCTGCTTCTCGATCAAAGTTTTCCATTGTTTGAAGTTGACAAATACCTCATTCTTATGCTTCAACATGTATACCCATACTCTCCGTGAGAAGTCATCAATGAATGTCAGCATATACCAAGCACTACCTTTTGAGGGAACTTGAGAAGGCCCACAAAGATTTGAGTGAATATAATCCAAGGCGCCCTTGGTCATGTGAACTTCCATGCCGAATTTTACCCTATATTGCTTGCCAAGAAAACATTGCTCATAGAAATCCAGCTCACAGTTTTCTCTCCACAAATCAAATCCCGTTTGCTTAATTCTGACATTCCCCTCTCACTCATATGCCTAAGCTGCATATGCCACAATCTCGTAGTATTATTGACTGTTGAAGAAACTGCTGCAGTGCCAAAAACTTTACTACCCTGCAATATGTAAACCCCATTTCATATTTGATGGTTTTGCATTTGTATTATGCAATAACTAAACATTATTTTAACACTAGAGATATTAAAGTCATTTACTTTGACTTATTTTGCAATGTTTTCATCATATAGTAACCAATATATAATTCTAGACCCTAAAACATTCTCACTTGAGTATTTAGGTACATATTAACCCTATAGAAAGCACTATTGAGTAGGCTAACAACGTCCGGAATGAGGGGCTGCAAAGCTATGAATTATTTAGAGCGCATTGAAGGCGATCCTGGAAAGCTACCTTTTAAAAGAAAGGATGTATATAATTTTCTTTATAAGCGAAAAATAGAGAGTACTTGGGATGGGGATGTTAAAAATTGCAATTGCTTTGCTGAAGGACTTGCAAATCCATGACAAAGACCTAATACTTGACTTTACATTAGATCACAAGAATGTACTAACTAGGTTATTTTGGATAGATGGGATGTCCCGTGCCTAATTCAAGGTCTTCGAAGATCTGTTTCTTCTTGATAGCACATATAAAACCAATGCATATCAATTTTCGCTTGTGATACTCTTTGGTGTTGATAATCATTTTAAAACATGTGTCTTTGGGGCAACAATATTATATAATGAAATAGTTGAATCATATGGTTGGCTGCTACAAAAGTTTAAACAAGCTGTTAGAGGTGCACCTTCAATGTTCTACATGACCAAGATGCTGCAATGTGTATAGCGATCAAGGCTGAGTATCCTGAAGCAAAACATAGGATTTGCAGTTGGTACTTAAAGCGCAATGCACTCCGTAATGTTGGAAAGCGTGGCTTTCTTGCAGATTTTGGTGACCTTATTACAACAAATTATAATGTTGAGGATTTTGAAGTTGCTTGGCAAAACTTAATTCAAAAGCACAATGTTGCAGATCATCCTTAGGTTTTCGATGTTTACAAGGAGAAAAAGTCTTGGAGCGAAGCTCATTATCGTGGATATTTCATGGCCATGATGACGAGTACTCAGCAAGCGGAGTCAATGAATTCTTATTTGAAGCTAGATGTGAATCCCGAGTTGAATTTGTGTGACTTTCTAAAACATTTTCACACTTGCCTTGGGAAAATGAGAGCATCATTCTTGGAAAACCAAATAGCAGTAGAGACGTATATACCTTCCTTGAAATCTGAAGTGCTAAGAAGCATCGAGACTTATGCAGTGACAATATACACAAGGAAGATTTTTGAGAAAGTACAAGATGAAATAGTTTCTGAGCGAGGCCTTGTATTGCAAAAGGTTGTTAATGAAGATGATATAGTTTTTAGCTTCAAATTTGTTCCTTACAACAATCCTAAAGTGAATACTTGTGTTTTGATTATCGATTGGCTTGGAGGGATTTTTGAATGTTAGTGCCTAATGTGAGAATCAGATGGAATCCCATGTCGGCATATTATTTCTGCTCTAAAACACTTGCAATAGACTGAAGTCCCTAGCCAAATCATTAAATACAGATGGACAGTGGAAAGTGGAGTAAAATTGAGAAAGGAATTCCATTCTCCCTTTCCTTTTGAGGATCCCCAACACCAAAGATATGCACGATTGCATAAAGTGTGTGCCAACCTTTGTTTACTGTCATCTCGAACAGAAAAAGCAACCGTGAACACAATTAATATGCTGCATGCACTTGTGGAGCCAGTACATCCTAAAAAAATAAATAGTTGTCCAGCTAGTGAGAATGAACAAACAAACCATGAGGATGGTAATGGCAGTGGAAAATCTAAAGATATTTCTTTGACTCGCGACATACGCGATCCAAAGAGAAAATGAACTACAAGGGCTACACGTGCAAAGAAACAACATTGTGGCCGTTGCGGGTATAAATAAATTATTATTTGTTAATATAATTAATTTCACTATTTTATCTTATAATGATTCTCTATTTTTGCAAGCAACATGGACACAAGATTGGTACATGCAAGGAAAATCCCAATATAGTGAAGAAGACTTGTGGCGAAAAAGTAAAGAAAAAAATTGATAAGTTTCCCATGCGTGCATGATAGAGGAATCGGTGTGGGGAACTGCCATTACCACCAGCTTTAGAGAGTGAATGTTCCATTGTTGATGAAAACCATGAAGATGACATATAATGCTATTTATGTGAGATGTTTTTTTGTTTAATCTATAATAAGTTATTGGTATCTTTCTTTTAATTGTTTAGTCCTACAAATTACATGTAAATAGCTATTTTCGACTATTGGTATCAGTTTTAGTTAGAATTTATTAAAATATTTTCCTACTTAAAAATTAACAAACATCACATATTTGTTTTCTTTTCTTCTAGGGAATGGAGAAATTCAAGAAAGCTGCTTAAGAAGTCCAAGGAAGGATAAATTGTGGATAGTTATATGGTTAGCTAGTTTTGTTGTTAATCAGCTTTATCTTTTTGTAAAATATGTGGTATCTTTTTTCCCTGTTGTTTGTTGTGAGTGCCATGCAACTATTATTTTAACTTTTAGTGACATTTTTTATTCAAGCCATATAAAGATTTGTGCAAATGACAGACTATAGAGGAATAACCATTATAGGAGATTTCATTCACAAAAACTAAAATTCAAGCTTTTAGTTGAAGTTGAGTACCAATTATACTGCACAAATTCTTGTTTCTTATTAACTCTTACAGCTTATAGTAGTAATATTTTGGTTCATATATTGTATTTGTTTGGGATATAAATCTTAGTCAACTTTTCCATTTATGTTAAGTAATATTATAATATTACTGTACTCTATTGTTAATTACCATTTGCGTGAGAATGTATAGCTTTGAAAAAACTCACATATTGGAGTACAATGCTAGATTGACTCGTTCAGTTTTTCGCTTGTCAATCTATGATACTAGATTAATTGAAAGGGCTTTATGGATTTTTTGAAGTGAGTGATGTTCAAAATTATGGTGGATTTCTTCTTGGCAAGATTGGTAGACTGTATATTGAAGACAAAGTAATTTGCAAGGTGATGGTCTTTTTAATAAGGTTGCATATATTAGCTTAATTGTTCAACATATAATTTTTTTGTTTACTTGTTCTAGTAATGAGTTCTACTATTAGGGCATTGCAAGTTAAGTATGGTCATTGATCCAAATCATATCTTTACACACATGTTAAATTTTTCTTTAAGGGTAAGTTACGTAAACAGAAATTCTCCAAGGTACTCATTTTGAAGGTCTTTTTTTTTTTATTCTAAAGATTAATCTTAGATGATAATGTAAAAAGTGCAGGAAGTATTTGACAATCATTATGACCTGAAACGCTCCAATTTTTTTCCTAAAAAAGTTAAGATTTGACTTTTCCCATGGTGACATTATTATTGTTATTTGGGTATACTCCAGATGATTTATTAATATTCTTAGAATTGTAAACAGGAAAGCATGCGAAGCCCTAGTAGCTAAGAGTAAATAAGTCTATTGTAAATGAACAAATTCAAGTTGAACTAAATGTGTTCTCAAAGGACACCAAACTGGCTGACGTAAAAAGTATTAATGGTTTAAAAGTTGTTTTCCAAGCGGTAAGCTTGTATAAGTATTAATAGTCTTTTACATATATCATGCAGGATCTATACATATTGAGAAGCATTAGATGGGAAGCACTTGTAATTGATAAGTACCAGAAACATCTATTTTAGGGTTTAAATAGAATATAATCATGTCTTCAGTCGAATGAACCATTCCTACTTATGATGTTAAAAGTGCACAATTTCGGGAGATAATGCTTTCACAGCTTTGGGAAACAACCTTGAATCCAGAGACTAGACTTCTGAAGCAATTAAGAGTGGAGGATATGGCATAAGCCAATGTTGTTTTTTCCTCTCTTATAGGATTCCGAGTAAGTCTATATAATTTTCCTCTTTTCTGTGGCTTAATTAAGTCTCGAATATTATCCTTATTAGGTAGTTATTCTTATTTTTCTTTTGATGTTGATATCAAGAAGGAACTCAACAAATCTTGTCAACCTTGATCAACTTGATATATAAGTATATTGACTCCAGAGCTATTGTTTGGGATACTATGGAATGAAGTTACTTGATAATACATGGGGCATTTTGAAAAAGGAAGCTCAACCCACGCCTCTTGCTCCTATTTGACATAGAATCTCAAAAGAAAAGCCAATTCTATTAGAAAAAGCTCCAACAGTTAGGTTCAAAATAATTTCTTATTGGTTAATGATCCCTTTGGATGAGTTTTTTGAGTTGAGAAACTCTTTGTACTCTTAGATGGCTTAATGGTTGTTGTTCTTCATTTTCTTATTCTATCCACTTTGTACTCTTGATGTTGGTAAGATGCAAGTTGCACTCTTATTGATTGACTCCATAGAGTTACATATGTCATTTATAGATCAGTGTGTACTAGTGACTAGTGTCAATCAAAGCTTGTGAGTCAACTTGACTCAAAGAAAATTTGAAAATTAGAGTTTAAGTTTGAATTCAAATAAGTTGGAATTTGAAAATTTTAATTTAAAGTAACAAAAAGTTTTATAGTATATTATATTTATTAATTAGTCATAACTATTATAATTTATAGTTAAATAATTCGTCACAGTTACATATCATTGTAATTTGTTATAATTAACGATTATAATACCTACAGAAAATGATTGGTAAGAAACTAGATAAATGTATACGCAATGCATTGAGGTAGACAGAATGGAGCGATGACTTTGAGATGTGTGGAAAATACACAAACACTAGGTGAAAGCAGGCATATCAGGTAATTTTGGGGTGGGGGCTTGTCATAACAAGAAAAAGAAAAAGAAAACATGGAATGGCAATGAAGGGAGAGGATAAGAGTCCCAAATCAGATTGGTCCTTTTTCATCCAAACTATATGGGCATCTAATCTAGGAATGGGTTCATAATATTAGAAACAAAAGGAGAATTACAGTGTTTACTACATTTGAAAGGAAGATGCATCTTCATAAATCATCAAAACAAAAGATAAAAACCTCCCAAAGATGAAGTTACATAGCTAGAGAAATTTGCCTAGACTAGGAAAGTAAATAAAACTATCCTAATCAAGAAAACAAACTGAGACTGGCAAGCATAGACTTCAGGAGGAAGTGGCTATCCATGAGCAACTCAGCCCCATTCTTTCTTCCATTCCTTCCAAAAGGATCCATTCCATTTCAAAAATTGGTGAGTTTCCTCGAAATAGTTCATCAAGAAAATTCTTCCAAAATCATTTCTGAAGCCTCTATGTAACTCTTGTCAATGATCAAATAAAATTTCATTAGCTAGGAAAGTAACATACTGTTTCATCCTTGCAAAAAATGTATGCATTTTGCCAACATCATAATCTGACAAAGCAATAACCATATAGCTCCATCTCAACTCCACTTTGCAATCCCATCTAACAAGAGACTAGATTTTACTAGCAAAAGAGCAAAAAACCAAATTCTTGTCTAGTATGTGCTGTTGTGTCCAATGCAAACCATAAAATTGCTTTTAGATTGATGGTCTTACTATTACAACTCTAGGAATATCACAAGAACATCAGCAACAAATAGTATTCAAGGTGAAACTAATGAAATAAAGACAAACTACATTCCCTACTCCAAAAAGTTATAGAAAATTTAATAAAACTAAAAAAATAAAAAACGATCTTAAGCCTACTATAGAAAACTAAACTAGAAAATATCAATTCTTTGTACAATAAACATAGAAAGAAAAATATCATGGGCTTTCACAAATGATCGACTACAAATTTATTTCTAGTTTTCAAAAAGATTGATTAATGGTTGTCTTGATTGCATTCCTCGTTTTCCAACAAGGTGGACTTCTCATGTGCTGCAAGTGCTTGAATATGGAAATTCTTTTTGTCGCGTGTTTTTGTGGCCCATGTTAATTTAAGACTAACAGTGTCATCAGATACTTCCTCATACATATCAATAATGGCCCTGAGGTTATTTTCATTGTATATGGTGAATAAGTTTGGTCTATTGGTTTAACCACATGCAACATTAGCTTTTCTCTATCTTCAATCTCGCCTTCAGTACTAATTTTAGAAATTATGGATGTCATCAAATTTTCCAACGTCACCCATGCACTTTGTTGTCTCTCAATAACAAATTCTCTATTTCTGTAAACTATTTCAAATTGAATTGTGCTCCTGAAATAGTTAGCAAGAAACATATAAAGCAAAAATAATTAATACAAATTATTTGCCTGATATAGAATCTCTAAGACCAATCTAAAACTTGAACACCACAACATTGTGTTTGCACTCGTATAGCTTAAGTGCTAACTTCTTTCGTGCCTTAACAGATTCTCTCTATATCAAGAGTAATGCATTAAATACTCTGAAAATTTGAATTTCACATTAGATTTTACTATTTGCTAATTTACCTTAGTTGAGGGGCGTATGCATGTATTTGGAAATAACATAAATAGGTAGAAATAAAGGCTACAATCATAGCTAGAGGTGGGCATTCGGGTCCGGGTTTCGGGTACTTGAACCGGTCCGATCGGGTAGTCAACCGATTAAACCCGATCAACCGGGTTTAATCGGGTACCCGATTAGTTGGGTACCCGGTCCCCTGAAATCGGGTCGGGATTCGAGTAATGAATCCGGGCCCGATCGGGAACCGGGTACCCGGTTTACATTAATTAAAAAAAAAAAGCCTGAAACAGTGAAACTTAAAAACTTGAAAATCGAGGCAGAAACTTATTTCTGCCTCTGTTTTCAGTTTTCTCTCCCGCCCGAGTCCCGCCCCCCTTCTTTTCTTTTGTCTTTCCAACTCCGTTGCCCGTCGCCGCCACCGCCGGCCACCACCACTGCCCCAATATAGGTATGTATTAACTAGGTAGAAGATTTAATATTATTTACAATATAATAAAACTTTTAGTTTAGGGTTTCTTGATAAAATTTAGATTTTTTAGTTTTTCACTTTTCTTGTAAATTTTTTTGTATATTCATGTATATTAGGATCTATTATTATCTATTATATATGCATTTGCTAATTATTTAATTTTTTAGTTTATTGGTTGGGACTTGGTCTTGGGTGAAGAATTTAGACATTTAATTTTTATATGAATGAATGATAATGATTTGCTTTTGTTTTAATTTTTCCTCTATATTTAAGAATGAATTTAAATATTTAATCTTTCAATTTGTTATCTTATTTTTTAATTTTTATGTTTATTATCTATTAATTGTTTAAATTGATATATAATAAAAATAAGATTATACAACTACAAGTATAGAAAAATTAATTTTTTGTTAATTGCATTGCAGGGACTCATCCAATCCAAATTACCAAATCAACGTATCCCCTTGGAAAGTGAAATGGAAAGTAGTAATCCAAAACCAAAAAGAAAGACTAAGGAGGTGAGTTTTGCTAATCCAATTGATGAGGAATTAAATTTGTTAGATGACTTGGAGTATGGCTTGAATGATGATGATGATTTTATAACTCGAGGTTTAGAGGGTCCTGCCGAAGACTCTTTTGTTGATGAGAATGTAGATGAGGAAAAGGAACCTCCAAAGAAAAAAGTTAAAAAAGAAATTGCATATAGGTCACCATGGTGGGAACACTTTATTAAATTTTTTTGTGAAAATGATAAATGCCAAAAGGGAAGATGTAAATATTGTGGAACATGTATTAGGGCGGATCCTAATTTACATGGAACTAAAGGGCTTGATAGGCATTATCAATCATGTAAGAAGAAACCTCATGAAGTTACAACTAGGGGTGTTCACAGTTCGATAAACTGGCCGAATCGAATCGAAACCGAAAATTCGGTTTGTACCGAATACCGAACCGAAAATTTCGGTTCGGTATTCGGTTATTTTTTTTAAAAAATTTCGGTATTCGGTTCGGTTTCGGTTTTTTGTACCGGTTAACCGAACCGAACCGAATAACCAAAATTTTAATATATATTATATATATATGTGTGTGTGTAATGTGTTACTATATTTTATATATATATAATATATATATATAATATAGAATTAGTAAACAGTCAACACTTTAGTCTGTTCCCCAAAACCACAGTGCTGGGATTTCAGATTTGTGGGTTTTTGAGAAATTTTTCTGCTGTGGCTTCAATGGCTTTCACACAGTTTTCATTGGTGCCTAGGTTCTCTTTCGTCATCTTTTAATCTTCGTCAAGATCTTTATACCAGCACAGCAGATGAGCAGAAGCAGCGGGCAGCAGCAGTGAAAGTGTGAACCGTGAAACACAGCGGGCGGCAGCAGCAGAGGCAGAGCACAGTTTTCCTCTTTTCCTCACAAAATTTTTGATTTCTGCAGATCCCTTAATTCCTACACCAAAAACTTTATTAAAATCCTTTCTTCACTTCAGCAGGTAAAAATCAGCAACACAACTCAGCAAGATAGTGAAGAAACAAACCCATTTCGACGGGCGACGGGCGACGGGCGAAGGGCCATTTTCCTCAAGCAGCAGTGCAGCACGGCAGGTCGGCAGCAGCAGATACAGTCAGGTAAGTAAATTTTTTTAGTTTTCTTTATTTTTTTTTTGTTTCTTTATTTTTCTGTTTCTGTTCTGTTTTTGTAAATTCCGTAAGGTACTTTTAGTGTTAGTATTGTATGTAATCTGCATATATACAACAATGGGAATATCAATTGTTGATTTGGTGTTTGGATTTTAATTTGTTTGATTTGATTTGCCATTTAATTTGCATTTTGCTAATTTTAGATTAGACTTAATCTAGAGACTAGAGATGTTTTAGTTTCAAGTTTTAGTTCCTTATTAACATTTGTTAATTGTTAATGTGGGTTTTCCAACTATATGGAGATTTTATTGAGTATAATTTGGTAGAGTTATGTGTTTTGCATTGTTGACAACTTGACATAGTATTAAGTAGTTGGACTTAATGCTTTGATTGTTTATGTTGTATGCAAGAGGGGTAATGATATTCAATTGTTTTGCTTGTTGCTAGTGTGAAGGCTATTTAATTTTAACTAATTTGGTGTTCTTAGGCAAAGAAGTTATATTATATTGCTTTTGTCCACATATAAGAATACTGTGATTCTTACCCTCTTATTATTTGAACTTTTAGTTAACTTTACTTTATATAGGTTATTATAAATTTATATTTATAAATGTAACTAATTAGATTTCTTTATTTTCAGGTATGGAAAGCGAAAGAAGTGCTTCAATGAGTTCAATGCCTATGGATTCACATCCAGTTCCAAATCCAACTCAAGATCATCAACAAATAGAAGATGTAGAAGAATTAGAGCATCTTTCAGACTCACACACACAAAATGAAACTCAAAGTCAAAGACCAAAGAGAAAAGAGATGTCCAGAAGATCTCGAGTTTGGGATCACTTCACTCTTTACACCGAAAAGAATGGAAAGCAGAGGGCTAAATGTAATTATTGTGACAGAAATTATGCAGCTGATCCTTCAAAAAATGGGACTTCTGGTATGAACAATCATATAAAGGTATGTAAGAATCATCCTGATAATGCTTATGTGGGAGATAATCACACAATTCAAAGTTTTTGTCAAAGTGTAACTGGAGAATTGAAAGAGATATCTTCTAGTTGGAAATTTGATCAAGAGGCTGTTAGAAAAGGCCTAGCACGTATGCTAATTGTTGATGAATTGCCTTTTAAATTTGTTGAGAATGAAGGATTTAGGCATCTTATGTCTATTGCATGTCCACAGTTTTTTGTGCCATCGAGAACCACCATAACAAGGGATTGCTATAGAATGTACTTTGATGAAAAAAATAAGTTGAAGAATTATTTTAAGAACTCGGGGCAAAGAATTTCATTAACCACTGATACATGGACTTCTAATCAGAGATTTACCTACTTATGTTTGACTGGACATTTTATTGATGAAGATTGGAAATTACATAAGGTGATTCTTAATTTCATTCCATGTCCCACTCATAAAGGTGATGAGGTTGGTCTCTTGATTGAAAAATGTTTGCTTGATTGGGGAATCGACAAGATTTTCACAATTACTGTTGATAATGCTTCATCTAATGATACTACTGTGGCTTATTTGAGAAAAAGATTTGTTAATTGGGGGACTTCTATATTGGGTGGGAAGTTTTTGCATGTAAGATGCATGGCTCATATTGTGAATCTTGTTGTTAAAGATGGATTGAAAGAGGTGAATGAGTCGGTTGAGCGGGTTCGTACAGTGGTAAGGTATGTGAAACAATCCCCTGCAAGATTGAAGAAGTTTAGTAATTATGTTGAAGAAGAAAAGGTTGATAGTAAGAAATCATTGTCTTTAGATGTTCCAACTAGATGGAACTCTGTTTTCACTATGCTAGAGACAGCTTTGGTTTTTCAAGATGTGTTTGACAGATATGAGATGCATGATTCGGATTTTCGTGCAGATTTTATGCTTAATGGACCTTATGGAAAGATAGGATTGCCTACGAAATATGATTGGGTTGTTGTTGAGCGTTTGGTAAAAGTGTTGCAACATTTTTATGATCTTACTCTTCGAGTGTCTGGCTCTTTATTTGTGACATCTAATACATTTTTGGACGAAATTAGTGATGTAGATGATTTATTGAAGGAGTGGCTTAAGAGTGATGACTTTTATTTGGTGGATATGGCGGAAAAAATGAAATTGAAATTTGACAAATATTGGGGTAATATAGAGAAGATGAACATAATGTTGTATGTTGCTGTCATGCTTGATCCTCGTCACAAGCTGAATTATGTGTTGTATGTGTTTAAGAATATGTATGGGAATGAACGTGGAGAGCAGATGGGAAACTTGGCAAAAGGTGCTCTTTATGATGTTTTTGAAGAATATAAGAATTTGTATTCTTCTAAAACATCATCACTATCATGCTCTTCAAATGCATCTAAGGAAAACACAATGCAAAATTCATCTGGGTCTGAGGCTGAGAATGAAAGAAAGGCTATCAGAGCTCATAGAAAGAAGTACTTACAAATGATATATGAGATTGAAGGAATGGATGAATCAGAGTTAGATATGTATTTACGTGAGCGCATTGAAAAAGACACTACAGAGTTTGATATCATTGATTGGTGGAAAGTGCATAGCCCTAGATTTCCCATTTTATCAAGATTGGCTCGTGATGTACTTGCCATGCCTATTTCTACTGTGGCTTCTGAATCTGCCTTTAGCACTGGAGGTCGCATCATTGATGACTTTAGAGCTTCATTGACTCCTAAAATGGCACAAGCTCTAATTTGTTGTCAAGATTGGCTCCGTCGTACCCCAAGTAAGCCTCTTGAAGAGGACTATGAATTCCTTCAAAAAATTGAAAAAGGTAAAATTTAATGTTTTCTTAAAATAAGTTCAATTATTAATTCTATATTCATTAGTACGTTGCTTTTTTGTATTTCATTCTTATCATGATTTCTTGTAGATATGGCTTCAAGTGTTGGTACGGAGTCAACTATCATTGGTTTATGAGGTATATGATATGAAATTCAATATTTCAAGTTTTGACATATAGGTAAATTGTTATTACCATTCTCTTTCTTTAGCGTAAATGTTGTAAATTGTTGCTCTTCTTTTGTTATTTTTGTTGCTTTATTTGCTTTTTTTATTTTTTTATTTTTGGGTTTTGCAGTTTGCAGATGTGTTGGAACTTGGATAGTTGGACGAATGATGAATTGCTAATTTGCTAGTGTGGTGTGGAGATTGGAGACTAGAGTCTTAGATTTGACTTTTGAGCAATGGCTAAAAGTTGAAGACTTTGAGTGGATTGTTATCATGTTATTTAATTTGTGTGCTCCCCCCCCCCCCTCGAGCCTTCCCCCTTCCTCTTGGCACTCGAAACAATTAAAGTTTAGCATGAATTTATTATTGTTGTAACAACTAATTACTATTAGCAACTTATAAATTTGTGGTATTAAACTATTACTTGATATAGCAGTTATTTTTTGTTAATTAAGCTAAAAAAAAAAAAATCGGTATTTCGGTTGGCAACCGAATCGAACCGAATAAAATTTCGGTTTTAACCGAACCGAACTAAGTAGTTCGGTTTGGTATTCGGTTTGGAATTTTGGTGTACCGAAATTTCGGTTCGGTTTTTACCGAATGAACACCCCTAGTTACAACTAGACAAAAGATTTTGAATTACCAACCAATTGGAAAGGGTCAAAAGAATGGAGGAGTTTTGTGGGAATTTGATCGAGAGAAAATTAGAGATGCATTATGTCATTGGTTTATTGTTGATGAGATGCCATTTATGACAGTCGAGAAAGAGGGGTTTCGACATTTTATGTCAGTTACATGTCCTCAATTTTCTATGCCATCCCGAAGGACTATAACTAGAGATATTTTTAAGATGTACATGAATGAAAAATCCAAGTTGAAGTCCTTCATTGCCACACATGCACAAAGGGTTTGCATCACCACTGACACATGGACCTCCCTTCAAAGAGTGAATTATATGTGTCTTACTATGCATTTTATTGATAATGATTGGAATTTGGTGAAAAAGATTTTCAATTTTTGTCCTATTTCTGGCCATAAAAGTGAGGATGTGGGTAAGGATGTTGCTGCATGCTTGAATGATTGGGGTGTTGATAAGATTTTTACTGTCACTGTGGATAATGCTTCATCAAATGATGGTGCAATTGCTTATATAAAAAAGAAATTTGATGGTCGATCAGATAGTATGATTTTGGGTGGTAAATATATGCACATGAGGTGTATTGCACATATCGTTAATCTTGTTGTGCAAGATGGTTTGAAAGGAAAAGATGAGAGTATGGCTATTACTCATATTAGAGGGGCTGTTAGGTATATAAGAGCTTCTGCAGCAAGGTACAAAAAATTCAAGCATTGTGCAAAACTTGAAAAATTGGAAACAAATAAGATGTTGTCACTTGATGTACCTACTAGATGGAACTCTACTTATTTGATGTTAGATGTCGCTTTGTCTCTTAGAAAGGCCTTTGAAGCATATGAGGACAGTGATCGTGCATTTAATATTGATCTCGATGATGGAGTTCCTTCACATTTTGATTAGGAAAGGGCAAAATTGTTGTTGAAATTTTTTGGGCATTTTTTTCATCTCACTTTGAAAATTTCTGGCTCTTTGTATGTCACATCAAACACCGTATTCAAAGAAATAAGTGCAATTGATAGGCTTCTTTCGAGGTGGATGGAGAGTAGTGACATTGAATTGAAAGAGATGGCCAAAAAAATAAAAGAAAAGTATGACAAATATTGGGGATCAATTACAAAAATCAATAAGATTTTATATTATGCAGTGATCCTTGATCCTACTTTGAAGATGGAGTTCATTGAGTTCACATTTGATAAAATGTATTCAAATTTTGGAACATGTGATAGTCCATCTAGTAAGGACATGAAAGAAGCCGTCAAAAATGGATTTGATGATTTATTCAAAGAATATATGCCCATGTACTTCCAACAAGCCCTAGTTCTAAAACAAGTGGTGAAAGTTCTAGTGCTAGGTACACTTTGAGTGAGGAGGATGAAGGAGCATATGATCTATTTGATGAGTTTGACAAGATGAAAAAGAAGAAGAAAAGTAAACAAGGGAAGACTGAATTAGAGAAATATTTGCAAGAAGAGTGTGAAGAGGGTGGAGATGGTTTTGACATATTGAAATGGTGGAAAGTGTCAGCTCATCGATTTCCTATACTTTCTAGGATAGCCCGTGATATATTAGCGGTGCCGGTCTCCACAGTTGCTTCAGAGGCTGCTTTTAGCACTGGAGGGCGTGTGCTTGATGCATTTAGGAGTTCCTTATCCCCTAAAGTAGCTCAAGCTCTTATTTGTGCCCAAGATTGGTTTCGCTCGGCTTCGAAACCAATTAATGCGGAGGAAGATTTGTGTGAACTAGAAAATCTTGAGCAAGGTAACTTAACTAATTTAATTCTTTTTATTTTTTAATGTTATATTTTTGTATTAATTTCTTTTTAATCTTGTTACTACTTTTGTAGAGCTGACACAAATGGGGGCTGATACATCCATCCTTGATGCATAAGCATTTGAGCGGAATGGGGGAACGCATTAGAGATTATTTGTGAATATTGATGACTTGATATCAATTATCATGTTTATGTGATTTGAATTTTGGATAGTTGAAAGGATGTTGACTTTGAAAAGTGGAATGGATGACTTGAATACTTGATGTTAAGAATTTGAATTGTTAAATTGAAGGTTAAATTAATGCCTTGGTGTTGTAACTTGTAAATTATAATTTGTGTAATGGTTTGAGGAATTTTTTTTTTTTTTTCACTTTAGAGTTTAGAATTTGGAGTTGAGCAATTTAAAATTTTGAATATTTGATTTCTCTCCAATATGTATAGCAAATTGTGTTTGTCAATTGTAATTCATTTGGAGTTGGAGAGTTGAGTTAATTTCAATTAGTTTTTATGTACCAACAAATTTACATTTCAAAATTTATACTATCAAAAATACAATTTATATTACAAAGAAAAAAAAAAGAAGGTAAAATTTGGTTCAAAATCTGGATAGAAATTTGTCCAGATTTTGAACCTTAATTACTTCATTTTTCTTGCCAAATTTGGCCAGAAAAATGAAGTAATCAAATTTGGCCAGAAAAATGAAGTAATTAAACCAAAACCTGGACAAAAATCTGTCCAGATTTCTGTCCATATTTTGAACCTTAATTACTTCATTTTTCTGGCCAAATTTGGCCAAAAAAATGAAGTAAATAACCCACAACCTGGACAGATTTCTGTCCAAATTGTGGGTTTATTTTTTGGCCAAAATTTGGGCCAGATTTTGATCCCAAAATTTGGCCCAAATTTTGGGCAAATTCCCAGTACCCGAAACTAATTCGGGCCGGGATCGAGTAGTGAAAAGAAAATCCCGGACGACCGGGTACCCGACCCGGTCGTCCCGAACTCGGTAATCCCGGCCCGATGCCCACCCCTGATCATAGCTGTTGCATAAATAGTGTCAGCACAATAATACTCATAAGGCAAAATAAGATATATATTGAAAAGTTTGTATTTGGTCTTCTATATATTAAATTAACCAGTAAAATTAACTAGTATGTACCATATCATATGTCAAAAACATCATATCATTGATTAAACCCATGCACCATTTAAAAATAAAAAAGAAAAAGTTAAGTTAATTGTGAAATAAATTACTAATGGCTTACCCATTAGGTTGTTGTGGCACCCATTCAACCCATTTGCAAAGAAAAGAATTAGCCCACCTTGCCACATCGATCCCTTTGTCACTCTATTTTGATAGTATTATCTCCAGCCAGGTACCTATAATTAAGAAAATAATATGTTATTAATCTAAATGACATTACAAGATGTTTAACTATAACAATGTCTGTTTTTCATTGCATGGTAAATATTAACACCATCTCCCTAACTAATTGTTTCTTTTGCTTCTTCAAACCTATATCACGGAGAGAATCAAGAATCAAAATATTGCAATGATCCAAATTGATCCTTGCTAGAAACTAATACTTCAATGTCTTATCAAACATGAAGACAGTGATTGACTTGCATTTACTTGCATTTCCTAAGAAGCAACGATTTGGACCAAATACCACATTGCTAATTTCATCATCAGAAAAGTGACCTTCTTGAACTAATAACTGAAGTCCAAACATATTATATCCATTAATGATATAACTATTTAACGTATAAGCATAAATATGTAGCGATCCAATGTAATTGAAATTATATTATTTATAAGTGCAAAAAACACATACCCTAAATTGTGTTGGGAGTATCCAGTGGCTGAGCTCTTTCGAAATGAACTTTGAACCAACCCAACAAACGTAAGCAACACAATCTATTACCTGCGAAGTTTCCTTATGGGTTTAAATTATTAAAACAACAGATAATGTCATATACACTATAAATTTATCAACTTAAAATTAGAATGCTTATACAACTCAAAATTAACTCTTTTGGCATCAAGCATGAAATCTGGACCCTTGTAAGTTGCCAATCATCAAACCACACAACTTGCTGACTAAAGCATATGCAAGACCAATTTTAATATATCACAGTAATAATGTAATTAGTTACAAAACTAAATACATACTTCTAGTCTAAATTCTAGTTGAATAAAAAATTTAGTGTTTTGTCAATAGGGGTTAGTCCAGAATGTGATTGTTCTACATCCATTATCTTTTCATTGGATGGAAAACTCATCTTGCAATCCTAAAAAAACTCCTTTAACTCGGCAATAGGAGAGTCGGTAAAATTTAGTGAGCATGGTATCAATGCAGCTTGATGGACACTCCAAGATTTTGAATGGGGTGTCTCATGCAAAGCACCATTAAAAGCTACCTCCATGTTTTGGCCTTCAGGTGCAAGAGGAGCTTTGCACATTGTGACTATGTACTTTGTGAAAATTTCTGGCAATATTACTTGCAATTTTTCTCTCAATGTATATTCCATAAGTGAAGAAAACTCTATCATAAATGTCTTCATCTGGGATACTAAAGGCTTTATCTCAACAAAAAATGCATCCATAGAAGTTTCATTTGGTATATCTACCATGTGACTCAGCCCCGTCTCAACCAAAGTCAATCATTTATTAAGCATGGGAGAACTACTCTTCAATGAATCTGTTGCGCCTTAAAGGTTGAACATCCAAACCCAAATCATGAAATTTGGCAGCTTCTTTAGCTTTATTTCTATCACTTTGTGGTATAGATGTTTGATTGCTAATCTCATGAGCAAGACAGTATTTGTTTGCAGAGCCTTTCAAATTGGATGCATTCATTTTCATAGAATTGCTGATAATATAACCATCACATACCTTTGGATTCTGAATGCCTCCCTTTCCCATAAACTCTCTTATGAGTTCTTGTGTTTGTCCTTGACTTAATTTCTTGATAAAAGACTGATTCGACTTCACATATTTGCTTGATGTAGGGTGTCGTTCAAACAATATGCTAACCATCAAACTCTAAAAGAAATAAACATATTAGTAGAAGCAAGTCACAAAAACATACCCAAAGTAAATTTTCATTTCAACTAACTTTTAAATAGCTCACCTCTAGAAATAAAACACAACATGTCACATATTATTGCTTTTTAAATTGCCTTATGTATATCCCATCCTTCAATGACTCGATTAAACATTCTACCTAGTTGTATTTGCATAGATATCAATGTCGATAATCAAATCTAGGTGCTCCAAGTTCAACTTATCCCTAGAACCAAGGAAGAACACTGTCGAAAATAGTAACATCATATAGTAAACTATAAAGTCCACACCATCTATGTGATATGTCTTCATGTAAGTGGTCAAGTCCCTAACATCCTTTATGGGCTTAGCACCTTCAAATAAGTGCTCATACTTGATCAACCCTTGTCCTCCAATCGTGGGCACAACTTTCCCTGATGAGGGTACCCGTAAACATTTTCGAACCATATCCGCCGTAATCTTTACTTCATATTCTTGTATCTTCATAACACAGATGGCAGGATCAACACACTCAACCAATTGATTAACAAGAGTTTTGTCCATATTTTTTATTCGCAACATCAACATGGATTCAAATCCCATTTTCTTTACAGTGATTTTTTGATGTGTTGTCAAACCAACATTTATTTCAAGGGACTTTGAGAGTGATGTTCTGTGATCCAATGGCCTAGCCTGGAAAACAAAAACCCAAAAAAATTAAAAAATTTCCAGAGTCACACATATGTGAAGCTATTCGGCATATGGGTTGATAAATCACGCACACAAAAGTATAATTATAGGATATTTCTCCACATACAGTTGATTAATTACATAGATACATGAGTGCAAAATATCTTATCAAAGTGAACATTTCTACCATATACAAAATCAATACCACTCAAACACATGATAAATTGAAAATCAATTTGGATCAAATTTCATTTAACTATAAAAAAGAAATTAATAAATATAATATATATAACTTATTAGTATGTATTTGAATAATAGAGATATACTGATAATATATGGCTCTAACTTTGTCGTCTATTCTACTCGCAAATAAAATATATAAAACATGATGAAAAGATTCAATATTAAATTATTTATTCCATATAAATAAACACATGCATGACATTTGAAAATAGAGTATAAATGGAATAGCTTAATAAATTAGAGGACCCAAAGTCCGACAATAGGTTGCTCTATAAATGATAAAAATTGCATCTATATCTAACCTTTGAACTGGTGAAATCTTCATAGTCATCATTGCACGGTTCCTCGTCATCTGCATCAGGACATTTTATATCACACTTTTTCCTGAAAAAGAAAATAAATATTAGGTTAGCTTCATTATGTTTACATAACCTAGAAATGGATGGGTGTACAATATGAAATGAGAAATGTATGTCATGTTTTACTGAAGTTTCATTCTAAATCATGCTATCAATTGCATGCATGGTAGAGCATAAATTCTTGCTTTGTCTCAAGGTTGCCACACCAATTTGTAACCTAGAATCAGTTTTATGACCTCCAATTGTTGCAGCTAAGCTAGGCGATGCCAGAGTGAAAATAAAACTCCTAGTTACTGACTCTGGTAAGGATGGAACATTCCACCTTGATGAAGTATGGACCATACTTACACTCTCGACATATGCATCTGGATGAACTTTTCTCTTTTGTCCAAATTCACCCACCTGTTGTTGTGATTAACTAAATAAATAAGGCAAATAAAATGGTTAGATCAATACGATTGAACAATATTTGGTATATTTATGAAACTGTATAAATGAACATGGTGAGTACAATAGTTGCTCACCATAGTTACCATACTACAATGCTATTCTAAGTATGATTTTTTTTTTTTTTTTTAGAAAGTGGAAATGAGCCTGACATCTGTTGTGCAATTAAATTAAAAGCACTACGAACCAATCTCCTTTGGTTGTTCTAGGCAACCAAACTAAATACCAAACACATAACCTGTTTCTCCTATGTAATCTAATGCATACTCAAATTTCTAATATAAGAAATTTTTATGAATGGAATAATTTTCACGTTGAATTAAATGAGTTTTTTCATAATTACTAATGATATATTGCCTCTGTAATGCAAGAAGTGGCTGAATTGGGAACAAAAAATCATGATATTTAAGACGTCGATAAGTGATTAAAAAACAAGAAACACATATACACACACATTGTAGAACATAAATACCTTCTTTTCTACCCTATATTACATTACATGGCTTTCACATTAAACTGCATAAATACGTCATCTTGCCACATAATAATTATTTTAAAGCAAGAAAAACACAAATCAAATATACACAAACACAAACACCAACTGAGAATAAGTACCTGAATTCACAAACGAGAAACAATTTTTCAATCAAAACAAATTCTTGAGGTGGAGTACCAAATTCTTCACAATGCCGTGGCTCCTTATCACTTCTTATATGCAAGGAATTCACTTGTAGGAGAAGTTTTTTTCCTACTATTGTGCTTTATTCGGTTGTATGCAAAATATAATGTGGCAGTTTTTCCTTACTAACATGCTTCGGCTATAGGTAGAATATAATGTGGCTGTTTTTTCCTACTGATGTGCTTCGGCTATAGGCAGAATATAATGTATTTAAAGTGTGGGTTTCCTACTCATAAAAGAATTTGTTTGGATGTGGTCTTCTTAATCGGATAATCATAAGAAAACTTGTCTTGGATGTGGGTCTTTTTAATTGGACAAGAAGAGGAAATCTGTTTTGATATGTGAATTTTTACTGAATCCATGAATATTAATTTTGCTGGATATTCTAAATACATGAGTATTCAAACTAAAACATGATCCATTGGTTTGATACTCTATGAAAAAAATTGTGGGATTCCATATGAACTCTTACCTATTGAGTAAAGGTAATGAGCAAAGTGGAACGGATCGCAGCCAACTAGAGCTAGCTCCGGTGCCAGCCTAACTGTGGATGGTGGCTGAAATAGACGAAAGAAGAAACCATGAAATTTTGATGGAGAAGAAAATTCATTGCCATTTTTTTTTTTACCGGGAGCGGGGGGTTGGCGGGGTGGGGGCGGTTCATTTTTTGCTCATATCTCACTTTAATCACAATAAAATATTTACTAGATTAAACATCTAAAATGATACAATTAAATTTTAATTAAAATTCCACTCTATCTTACTCTAATTCATAATTAAATCTCATTTTAAAATATTCTTTTCTCTTTTTAGGTGCACAAATTTGAATTGATATGTGCATATATGATGATAAAGATTTTTTTTTTCTTTGGCACATCATTTAAAATCGATAAAGAATAGAATCACAAAACTAATTTTAATTATCTTTTCTATTTGATACAGAATATTATTATAATAATTTTTATTAATGTCATTGTTTATTAAAAGAGAGTCGAACAAAAATATTTAATAATATATTACTGAAGATATTAAACAATCAATCTGATAAATTCAACACAATCATAAATCGATTATAATAAAATTCCAATATGAAAAGATTGTTTTTTCTTTCTAAGGCATTAGTTCAAAATCAATAATGATAAGATTGTAAAATTATTATTAGTTATTTTTCCTATTTGATATAGAGATATTTTCTTAAAATTTTGTTAATGACATTATATTCTCTATTAAAAAAAACTAGAGTCGGATACAAATAATTACTAGTATATTGGTTCAAGATCTTAAGAAGACAAACCCGATTCTACTAATAATTCAATCCCTATCAAAATCTAATTTAAACCTAAATCAAATCTAACAGAAATTTTTGTATTTCAAACAATAAACTCAATTTAAATAGATCTAATAATTAGACTTTGGATCCAAAATATTATTAAATCTAGTATATATATATATATATATAGAGAGAGAGAGAGAGAGAGAGAGAGAGTAATGACATTCAATTCTATTTTAAGTACCTTCTTATGTGGCAATGATGTGGATAATAATCTTTTCCCTTGTTTCATTGAAATGTATCTCCATATATATATATATGATATCCTATCGATAGTTGTTTTAACATTAATGCAAAAAGTTTATATCAACTCATTTTTTTCAACTCTATATCTAGTTATGGTAAATAGTCCATATATGTTATGTATATATAATTTTTTAAACGACTAAATAATTTTTGTAACTTCTTATTACATTGTCTGAAAATTTCTTCTAATGTTTTCTATTTACATTCTCAAAATTTGATTTTCTAATATAATTATGGATGGACACATGCCAGCCAAACTTTATATAGGCAAATATGAAATTTAAGAGAAATGGTTCAACTTCAAAAATGTTTGTACATTCATACGAAGTATCTTATGTTTCATTTATTTCAATAATTAAATTACATTAAATAATTTTAATTTATTTTTGTAAGATAAAAATCTCGTGTTATATTTAAAATATCTATACAAAAGTGTCAAGTATCGAAATTATAGCTAAAATTAAATAAAACAAAATTTTAGATTTTAAGTTATTTTCGGGTGCGATGCACGGATTAAAACTACTTAACTATTTTGAATCTGCAAAATTAGAATCCATATTATAATATATCAAAAGTCATGATAACTATTATCATGAAATAGTATTATGTGTGATACTACAAGAAAATACACTTTGTGCTATGATTAAATATGTATAGCAAATAGTAATTAAGTGGAGTAAAAAATTATTAATTACGCTTGTGCTACACTTTTTAGGCCATAAGCATTGCAAGCGAGGTTAAATTTAGCTACACTTTTTAAATCTCAGTAATTGCCTTTTACTACGAAACTATCTTTAATTACTACAAATTTATTGTGTGGTAAAAAGTCAACAAATATACCACTATCTTTCACTACAATTGAAAAAGTGAAGTATGTAGTAATTAATTACCAGACTTCCAAAATAGATTAACATTTTATACCATCTACCGCAATGATAGCAAATATGACATATTGCTTCATTTTCTCTTTCATAAAATATTGGTGCATTATTAATTAATTTATGTTTACTTTGTTTTCTTTGTTTTCTTGTTTTAATACATTTTGGACATAATGAGGAATTTTGTTGATGATAACAAAATCAATTATATATAAAAAGATAAAACATCTCCAAAATAAGAGTTGGATTGGTTGTATCTTTTTCATTCTTTATTTTCATCGTTTTCAAATTTTCATTTTTATTTTTCCATTGTTTTGCATGTGGAAATGAAAATATTATTTGATGTACTATTAAAATTTTGAAACATGGTGAATTGAAAATAATATTTTAATGTAATAGTGTTAAATATTTTAATGTTATAGTACTAATTATTGCTGTTTAATTGATTATGGAACCAACTTTTTTTTTTTAATATGTCCCATCAACCAAATTATATTGGAATAGAAAAATATTAATAGATTTGAAGTAGGTCCTATTGTCTTGGGAAGGTAAAAAAATAATTATTTAATAAGTTAGTAGTCTATAATGTGATGAAATCTTATTATTAAACTTGTGGGTAACATAAGTTTGATAATGATAGATATAGGTATGAAGATGGAAAAAAATGATATTTTCATTGAAAATGCTACAAATAATCGTATTTTTTATTTCGAATTAGTGCCAAATTAAAAAAAAATGTTTTAGAATACAACCAATCCGAGTCATAGCTTGTCCAATACATTTTTTTTTTTTCAAAAATCAACCACCTTAAGCGGGGTTTAGATATAGACCTATATATAAAGCATAAAAATGAATGAAAGTGCAAAGTACGTTTAATGTCTATTGCAATTGTGTTCAATGTGTGAGGGTGGAACACCCCCTATTTCACTCTTTCATAATTCCTAGCATGATCCATATATTGTGTGAATAACAAAATTCTATTACAACCCTTAGTACTTGAGCGTATGTTTTGAGGTTCACTTTTTGGCAGTGCATCTATTCAATTCTCCAGGTGGTGTTGATGTTTCCTAATTTTCCGCATCAAACTTCAAACTTTTTGTATGGTCCAACTTTGCTCTTATCTGGCCTTATTTTTAAGTTTGTTGCCATTAACAATCAGCAATGCAACAGTACAAATGGTCAACAACCTTATGTACTGTTTCAGCGGGTTCCAGCAAGTTATGTACACCTTTGGTTTTCATTTCTTCAAGCGCAGTATCCATTTTCAGCTTTCTAGCATTTTGCATCCAACATCTAGCACCCAGTGTTGTATGTAAACATTCTGCCCATTGTGGGTTTTAGTGAGTTTCAACAGCTTGCAGATTTTCAGTTACATTGCAACTTGAACTTGTATGAAGATTCTAAGTATGTGTGCCTAATTATTTTCCAACTACTTGCAGGGGCAATCTTCTCATTTCAGATTTTTTGAGCTATGAGGATGTCCTGTCAACCGAAGAGAAATGGGGTAGGGAAGGTGAAAATAAATTTTGTTTAATTCTTTGACAATCTCTTATGTACCTCTAACTCTATATTTACTGTGTCCATATGCTTATTCAAATCCTTTCTCTGGCAATGCAATGATTTTCTATTTTGTTTTCGACCATTTCAAGGTCACAAAACTAACTCCTGTTGATTTCAACCATCCTACACCAACTTTATTCAAAGATCGATACAAATTGGTAGCAAGCGTTTCGAGCACAGATAGAGAGATCAAACAAACTATATCCCTCAGTTCTCAGTAATTCTTATAAACTATGAAAAAAGAGTTTAGAAAGCATTACCAAACATATCTATCAACTTCCCATTAAAATGCATTCTGTATAAATCTGCTACTCATAGCCTCACGATGCTGGTGTAAATGAGAAATTACAAACATACACCATAAGATATGTTGTTTAAGTCTTTTTCCTACTAATTTTCTTTTTTTCAATTTAGCCAGTGCCGAATTATTTTGTACGGTCATAGAGATACAAAATTATTAATACCTGTGGAGGAGATGAAGGATTATTATGTAATATTATGTTCGTAGGATCTAAAACACAACAAACTCAAATCCATATTCCCAAAGTGAGACAAAAATGACAATTAATATATTGGAACTCAAAATTAGGCTTGAATCATGTGTGATTGAACCACATTGCACAAGCATAATAATAAAGAGACTAATCAAGTCCGCTAGCATGTCGAATTTCAAATAAGGAAACATGTCTAGGGCATTCAGCGCGAAGAACATTTTCCAAGGAACACTCTTGAACACTGATTTTACTCCTTGCATGCAACTACCACAATTTAAATACTAAAGCCATGAAAAAACAGTATATAATTACCTGGTAAAAAAAATTTCAAGATGGAATTTGAAGTATGGTCTAAAATGTTTAAGGCTATAAAACTCCAAACAAGAAGCAGCAAAAATGTGGCAATCAACTACACATTTATATTCTCCCTTACTTTTTCCATTAGGTTCGAGAGAAGTAAATTAATATATCATCCCCAAGAAGCCACATGTACCAAACAAGCTCCAACTATCTCTTTTAAAATTCTTTAAATCCAGTTTCTTTTCTATGTATTTGGCTATTAGGACTTAGATCAGGTAAAAGCACATAGACACATAATTATACCATACTTCAATATGTTCTACATATTTTCTTCCAATTAATCTATAATCATGTAGCCATGAAGTACAAAAACATTTCCTCATCTAATTAATTGTAATCTATCCCTACCAATAAGATGTAGAAGTTAAGGATAACTCAAATTGGACGTAGTAGCAGCAAAAATAGGGTATATAAAAATGCAGTCTATTGATTGGTTGATACTCTACAAACTACTCAAAGAGCACGTATATTGTGTTTCAGTCTAGTAAGCACAAAAAACCAAATGGACAAAAACATTAAAATTCATACTTGGACATTACTTTCCTCCATTAGTATCTCCGTGGCCTTCTTAGATAAGGCTCTAACCTACATTCACTAAATAAGGAACACTCTCGGTCTAAATTAACCATTTTGTTTCCCTAAAAAATGTAAATAAACAATATGCTAAAAATTTAAAAGAAAATTTGATTATTGCATTTAGGTACAATTCATCTACCACAGTTACCAACCACCGTTCATAGTTAAATTAAACTACACTCAAGTAGACATAGCTGCCAATATTTACCACTTAGAGGAATGAATTGAAAGCACACTAAAGTAGAGCTTCGACTTTGATAAAAAATGTGAAGCTCTACCTCGAGGAAGCAGTATTTTATACCTAAAAAACCACTTCAATTATGGTGGTTAGTTCTTTCTTCCCGACAAATGAAAGAGGCAAGTTCTTCAGTTTCTCAAGCAAGGTATTCCCATTTATCTAACTTTGTTCATCGACTCAAACAAAACATAAACATAAGTTCATGCGCTCGCAATAGAGTCGTACATAGTAGTAATAAATCTAAACATAATTTGGAGAAAATAAAGCAAAAAAATAGCCAGTAATATCAAGAATATCCAATCAGACAATGCATTACATTAACCAACAATTCCACGAAGAAACAAGAAAAGTGCATCACACATATATTACACACACAAATATAGAGACAATATACAATGTTGGCATTAGGGTAAAGACAAATCTAGGAAGAGCTGGAATCAGAAAATACTCTTGGAGAAACCACACTGGCAGAGGTCAATTTTGCATTATTTTTTCACAAGATTCACACGAACAACAGCCCTAAAGAGCACCCCTAACTTTTAACTAAAATCAAGAGAGGAAAAAAAAAGGGAAAAATGAAACAAAGAAAAATACCCATTAATCCTACATTGTAGCACCATCTCATCAATTTGAAAGAATGAAGATGAAATAAATTCATAAAACCCATTGTATCTTGAGTTTGCCTCTAAAAGACTGTAACAACAAAGAAGATGCACAAAACCCATCGCATTCTAGGTTTGCCTCCTTAGATATTGTAGCAATTAGTGGAGCGAAGCGAAATTTGGGCAGGAGTTTTCTTTTGATTTTATGGAGTTACATCCATTTTCCATTTCCATTCAAGAGTCCTTATGTGTTTCCACGCCCCTTTGAGACCCCCCAAAATGGACAAATTCCTTTTTCTTAAGAACACATACAAGATTCATCACTACAAAAAAGATAACAGTAACCCCACCATTAACTACTTCATTTATGAATTTCATAGTAATGGAAATACATGTCCTACCGAGACAGAATTTGTAATTTGTTATCCTCTTACCTAGCAGGCAAAGATTTACCTACGCAGAAAGGATGATTCATTCGGATCGACATAAGAGTCCAACTAATTGCATGGCCAGAATCCATGTTGTATTTTTAAAAGAGGTTGACATCCTTACTTCTCTCATGTACACACCGAGCCCCATTCTCTTCGGTCCACAGAGACAAAATGTAGGACTAGTGCTAACAATCCATCACAATAGAAAGAACTCACTAAGTCGGGATCACTAACTAATCTAAATTACTAACTACTACTAATCTAATAGAATAGAAAATACTAATATAATAGAAAATAACTCTCTTTTTTGTATACTTTCCCCGTTTCCATTGCTATCGCAGGCTTTACGCAATTAATCGGATTAGATAGATATCCCTTGAACACAACATAGGTCATCGAAAGGATATCAGAGACCTACCAAAGTATGAAAGCCAGGATCTTTCAGAAAATGAATTCCTATTCAAAGAGTGTATAACTACATGGATAAGCTCACACTAACTTGTCAATTTGGGATCCAATTCGAGATTTTCCTTTGAGGTATCGGGAAGGAATTGGAATAGAATAAGATCAATTCATACAGAAGAAAAGGTTCTCTATTGATCCTATACCTATGCGATAGGGATCGAGGAAGAGGAAAAAAACTGAAGATTTCACATAGTGCTTTTGATCAAAAAATCAATCAAATTGATTTCGTACCCTTCGTTCAATGGTCAAATTCTACAAGATCAAACCTATGGGACTTAAGGAATGATATATATATATATATATAGAGAGAGAGAGAGAGGAAAAAAGAAATTAATATTAAATAAAAATGAAGTAGAAAAACCTAGATTCCAAATGAACAAATTCAAACTTGAAAATGACCTTTCTGATTCTTGAAGAATAAGGGGCAAGGGGATTGATCGAGAAAGATCTCTTGTTCTTTTATAGGATTGTGATTGGATTCATATATGTTTGGTAAAGAGAATAATCTTCTCCTTTGAGAATATTAAAAAATGGAAAGTGTTCAATTGGAACATGAAAACATGACTAAATTGGTCCTTGTTACTCTTCGGGACAGAGTGGAAGAATGGAGGGGATTCTCAAGTAAGGAAAAGTATCCAATGAATTCGAAAAAATTGAATGAGGAGTTGTATGAGTTGAAAATCCCATATATGGTTCTGTAGAGTGGCAATAAGGGTGATTTATCTGTCAACTTTTTGAATATCACCCCCAAAATACCAAGCTCTGACTTATGTAAAGTTGCGAGAGTACGATTAACCTTTGGATTTGAAATCACTGCTTATATACTAGGTATTGGCCATAATTCACAAGAACATTCTTAAGTCTTAGTAAGAGGGGGAATGGTTAAGGATTTACCTGGTGTAAGATATCACATTGTTCGAGGAACCCTAAATAGTAAAGGATCGTCAACAAGGGGCGTTCTAGTGCATTGTAGATTCTTATCCAAGACTTGTATCATTTGATCGCTAGAAACATATGAAGTGTATGATTAACCCAATAACAAAAATTTCATAAGGGGACTAGAACAGGCTACCATGAGACAAAAGATCTTCTTTCTAAAGAGATCTACTTCGAAACTCTTATATGTCCAAAGTTCAATATTGAAATAATTTCATAGGTTTTCCTTGACTTTGTCCGTATCAACAAACAATTCAAAATACCTCAACTTTTTTAGAACAGGTCCGTGTCAAATAGCAATGATTCAAAGCAATTCTTTTTACACTATTTCGAAAACCTAAGAACTCAATCGTATGGATATGTAAAATACAATATTTCCAATTCTAGCAGGAAAGGGAGGGAAATAGATACTCAAGTTAAAGTGAGTAAACAGAATTTTATACTCGATCTCATAGATACATATAGAATTATGTGAAAAACCGTATTTGATTAAAGTCGTATGTACGACTTGGATGGAGAACTTTCATATCTTTTGAGATTTACCCTACAATATGGGGTAAAAAAGCCAAAATAAGTGATTTCAGTCCTTAACAAAAGAAAACTTATTCTTAAACCCCTTTCAGGCTCATGTCACGTTGTGGTACTGCAGAAGAAAAAACAACAAAATTCAATCCAATTTATCGTAATTTATTAGTTAACATATTGGTTAATCGTATTCTGAAACACGAAAAAAAATCAATGGCTTATCAAATTATCTATTAAGCCATGAAAAAAATTCAAAAAAAGACATAAATAAATTCACTATCTGTTTTACGTCAAGCAATACGTGGAGTAACTCCCGATATAGCAGTAAAAGCAAGACGTATAGGTGGATTGAATCATCAAGTTCCCATTGAAATAGGATCCACACAAGGAAAAGCACTTGCCATTCCTTGGTTATTAGCAGCATCCTAAAAATGTTCGGGTCAATATATGGCTTTTAAATTAAGTTTCAAATTAGTGGACGCTGCTAAAGGGAGTGGCAATGCCATACACAAAAAGGAAGAGGTTCATAAAATGGCAGAGGCAAATAGAGCTTTTGCACATTTTTGTTAATCCATGAACAAGATCTAGACATTTCAATCGGAAAAGAATCAAGAGAAAAAGAAAGAATCAAAATTGATCGATAGATTCTCAAAACAAACGAAAAGGAAACGAAAGATGAAACATAAGTCATGGATCAACTAAGCCCTATCAGGGACTTTCTTAAAGAGGATCCTCATGTAAATACCATGGAATAAGGTTTGATCTTGATCCTATTCCATTCCAAAAATGGAAAGTTTGACACAATTAGGATTTTTTTGGAAATTGGATATAGTTACTAATTCATTATCTGGCATGCACAGAATGAAAACTTCATTCTTGATTCTATAAGAATTTTTATGAAAGCGTTGCATTTGCTTCTCTTTGATGGAAAATTGATTTTCCCAAAATGTATCCTAAGTTTTTGCCTAATTCTTCTTTTGATGATCGATTCAACCTCGATCGAAAAGATATACCTTAGTTATATTTCATCTCTTCAACAAGTTTAGTAATGAGCATAACAGCCCTATTGTTCCGATGGAGAGAAGAACCTATGATTAGCTTTTCGGGAAATTTCCAAATGAATAATTTCAACAAAATCTTTCAAATAACAATTAAGGTGAAGCAGGATCAGGAACGACGAATCTCTTTATGATAAATAGATCTATTTTGAAAGTTCGTTATTATAGGTAATTCCTACAAAGGATAAGACTAATGACATATACAATACTTGAATTCTCGATGTAGATGCTACATAGTTGGTTCTCATCCTTCAAAGACTACGAGTGTAATAGGAGCATCCGTTGACAAAAGGATCACCTTAAGATGATCATTTCATGGCTATTGAGAACGAATTAAATCAAATGGTTCTATTGCTCAATCTTTCTGACTTGCTCCTATGGAACCAAGGTCGAAAAGATTGAAAACACCAATCATTGACAACCATTAACGAAGGATTCCTCCAAAAGTTAAGGATTAGTAATCTTTTTTAGAAATCAAATGGATTAAATATTATACATACGTGAGGAAGTAATCAAAAAAGAAAGAACATGAGTTCTTCTTTCTTTTATGACTTAAGAGCCGTGTGAGATGAAAGTCTCATGCATGGTTTTGAATGAGAGAAAGAAGTGAGGAATCCTCTTTTCGACCAGATTCTCCCACTCCAGCCGTTGTTTTTCTTTCTGTTACTTCGAAAGTAGATGCGTCAGCTTCAACCACTTGAATTTTCGATATTTCTTTTTATTACTCATCAAACAAATGTCATCTTATTCTATAAATCCTAGCTATTCTTAGCATGATATTTGGAAATATCATTGCTATTACTTAAACAAACATGAACCATATGCTTGCATATTCGTCCATAGGTCAAATCAGATATGTAATTATTAGAATAATTGTTGGAGACTCAAATAATGGATATGCAAGCATGATAACTTATATGTTGTTCTATATCTCCATGAATCTAGGAACTTTTGCTTGTATTGTATTATTTGGTCTACGTAGCAGAATTGATACCATTCGAAATTATACAGAATTATATACGAAAGATCTTCTTTTGGTTCTCTTTAGCCCTATGTCTCTTATCCATAGGAGGTCTTCCTCCACTAGTAGGTTTTTTTGGAAACTTTATTTATTATGGTGTGGATAGCAGGCAAGCTTATATTCCTTGGTTTTAATATGACTCCTTCCAAGAGTTGTTTCTATCTACTATTGTATAAAAATAATCAAGTTATTAATGACTAGATGAAACCAAGAAATCACTCCTCACGTGCGAAATTATAGAAGATCTCCTTTAAGATCAAACAATTCCATCAAATTAAGTTTGATTATACGTGTGATAGCATCTACTATACCAGGAATATCAATGAACCCGATTATTGCAATTGTTCAAGGTATCCTATTTTTAGCTTCTAGGTTTTATTTTTTAGTTCAAGATCCCTTTTACTAACTGGAATCAAAGAATTAGTAGATTTGTTTCGACCAAAATAGGAAAGGGCTGGGGTTATAAACTTATAATCTAATGATTGAGCCGATTCCATGATTATAAATTCATTCCATATCGGATCAAGTCGGAATAAGATTATATACATTCTCAAGGGTTCATTCGAGTGTATCTAAATAGATGCTATGTTTACATATGGATCCCTACGTCGTTCCATTCTATTTAGGATTAGGAGTAGACGTAATTGGACCTATTTTTTTCATATCTCATTATTTTAAGAACCCTATTAACCTCTTTGAGCTTCTATTGAATTGAGAAATCAAATAGGTTTGATTGGCCATCTTTTTTATATATACATAAGGCATTCTCCGGATAATTCAAATCGAAGTAATTGGATGTCCAACTCAAGCCTATATGACCGATCAATAGAAATACTCCATCTTTGTCATATATTCCATACATCACACTAGATAGATATTATATTCATGGAATATGATGTACTTTCAATATACCTTGGTGGTCAAATGGTAGACAAGCGAGACTCAAAATCCCATGCTAAAGAGCATGGAGGTTCAAGTCCTTTTCAAGGCATAATATTGAGAATGCTCCGAGTTATCGAATTGGACTAAGTTCAGCAGTGGATCACAAAATCTTTGTCATCTTCTCTATTTAATGAATGGAGAGTCTGCTTTAAAATACACCCACCCCCGAAATATATGCTTCAACATGAATCACACAATGGTAGATTAAAAACCTCTAGTAAAATACCCGCCCATCACCTAGCGGATAAAGTACATTACATAGTCCAGGAATTGGCGACTTACTCATTTAGTGACTTTGGCACTGGACGTTCCCAAAATGGGTACTATCAAGTTGAGTCAATTCAATAATAGATGTCTGTTGGCATTCTACCCTTACTACTCCTTTCAAGGCCTATCCGAAAGAGAATCTAGTACTTCTTGGTCGTGAATATCTGAATTGGTTGTTCGTTGTTCAAGAATTCTTGTTTGGGCAGTTCATACCATTCATACATAGTGCTTAGATATAAGATTTTAATTCTTCCGTGTTTCAAGAGTAACATATTGTTCGATAGAGCTAGGGTTCAAAATATGGAAGTAAGAAGCATTTCCACCACTCTATCACCCGATCAGTTATATTCCACTTAATCCCTCTTTGGTAGCCACATATCTTTTCAGCTAAGGAATGGGAAATATTACTCTTGCTACATAAATCCAATTTTCATTTCATCCGAACATGCCATCTTTTTCTTAACAATGTCTTTGTCATTTGATCTAATAGCATTCCGTTAGATAGGAATAGAGTTGATAAATACTGATAACTCTCAGATAGAGTATTAGAATGGAAAGATCCATTAGATAATGAACTAATGGTTCAATTCGAAGTGATTTTCTTGTGTATTCTTGATAAACCAACACTTATATATAGATATAGAAGGATCTATTTGGGAAGTAAAAAGCCTATTTTACATCTCTTCATCTACAAATAATTCTCGATATGAAAAGACAAAGCCAGGGGGCTGATCTTTGAATAGAAAAAGAGCGGATCTATAGGGTCCCAAATAAATTGGCTTATTTGAAAAAGGCCTTGTTCTTTGGAAGATCTATCTCATGTCTGGTACTGCATTGTTCCACTCTGCAAGAACTCCAAATCATTCTCTCCTGAAGCTCATCCTCTTCATCATAAATGATCTGCTTGCCTCAAAATGACTTAGACCAATAGGCAAATCCCAATTCATTAGGCATTTCGATACAATCAAATAGAAAGCCCCAAGGGCGCCATATTCTAGGAGCCCAAACTATGTGATTGAATAAATCTTCCTCTATATGTTGCGGGTCAAGGGCTCATTCCCCCTTCCCTTCTTTAAACTCCAATTCGTATTTTTCATAGAGAAATATCTTATCAAAGATAAAACAAGATTCATTTTGCACCATATCTAAGGGATTCCTTGGTTTGGGCTAAAAAAGCAATGTAACTCGATTATTATCAAATGGACTGCAATCTTTTTCTATCCGTGAAGATCCCACCAAAGCGTCTTCTAATTCTAATAGGCCATGAACTATATCCGAATCATTCTCAACAAGTCCATAAAAATGATCGCATTTTTTTTCATCGGGTTTGGGTAGAGACCAAAGATCTTGGGTGATCGATCTGGCAGAACAACTCAAAAGATAAAGAAGTATCATTAATTTCTTCATGCTCGTTCTAAGTTCAAAGTACCATTTGTACAAATAAGAATCCCCTTTGCTACATGACTTCTTCTCATATAGATAGATATAGGATCTATAGGGCAATTACCTAGAAGTACATTTTGTGCTACAACCCTTTTATCTAATAGAAAAGGATCCCATGATCCTGAACCGATCTTACTTGGGATCACAAATCTCAAGTTTGTCTATGAAGAGCATATCTAATTGTATTAGTGTTTATGATTGATTTCTTCTGTGTAATACTAATCGATAAGGCCTCGTTAGTAAGTGCTACAAGATCTCTTGCATTGGAAGCCATAGTTATGGACCCGAATAAGTTAGTATGGAATTATTTTTTTCCAAGTGAAATCCCCTAGTATATGAAAGAATGAAAAAGTGATTTTGTTGTTGTGGAATAAGAAGCCTTTGTATCCTAATGCACGCATTTAATTTATTTGGAGCTATTAGAGCGAGATCCACTTTTTTGGGGAATATGAGTTGAAGCAATAACAAGAATATTTCTAGTGAAACATCTTTCAGAGAGATAGTTCACTAATAGAATGAGGGATAAGTAATTCGAATCATTCACATACAGATCATGAATGTTTGGAATCCATATTATGTAATGAGACATTACTTTTGCTAATTCGAATTTAAGGGTGGTATTAAATCGATCTATTTCCAGCATCATATCCATAGTTAGCAGTTCTAGCTATGTTTCAAGGTTAAGATTGATATCGTTACTAGCATTAATATTAGCTTGTTATCCAGGAACTTGTTCAGAAATACTGTAATGAAAGGAACATAGGAGTTTATCGCTAGGTATTTGACCAAATTGGATCATCCAGTTCCTATAGAACCTATCATTAAAACCCCCCAAAGGGGGATAAGGCTAAGCAGAACAAAAAGGGACGTTTTCCATGAGATGAGAAATGCAAAGTATTAGTCTCACACAAAGTTTGTGAATAAGTGATTGTCTGATAATGAGCAAGGAATACCCATCTTTCTGCTAAACAGGATGTATTGAACTCATAATTCAATAGATATTTTTTATAAATGTCAACTAAGTATCATAAGTAAATTGCTCCCGATTGTTCAATCATTTGATAAACAAAGTCATTCTCTGATAAATGATCACTATGAGTCAGACCCAATATAATTTGATCAATTAATTTTTCTATCGTTAAGGCGGATAACTGAACCAAGAATTCTTTTTCTTTATCATCAATCGAATCACTGTTCGCGACAATTCTATTATATCATCAATCCAATCCCCATTCACCTTTTTTTCCCTTATCAATGAATAAATCTCTTTACTTGTATGACTTAGATGTCTCATATTTCTTGAAAAAATTATTCGATTGATAGGGTTTGGTATGAGATCGATAAGATTAATATTCAAATATTTCTTCTTAGAATGTATTGGTTTGACCCCATAAGCGGGACCAAACATATTGCTGCCAGAAGCCCATATTTCTTCTAAAGAATCTCCTAACTGTTTCAAAACAACTAGAAATAGATTCTTTAATCAGAAAGAATTCAGTGCAGATATAGGATACCTATCCAGAACCTTTCACAACTCAATCATAGATGATGGAATCATCAAAGATTTGACCTTTTTGAACTATGTCTGTAGCTTACTAGAGGCCTGAGAAACAAAAAGAAGATGTGTATGAACAAGATATCCAACAACAAGAAGAAAAAGGATTGAATAGAGGAACTCCCAAACATTCAGCGATCTTAGATGTATCGATATCAATGGTGACTCATTATTTCGATGAATCATTTCTTCGGACAGAAAAATATTATGTAAACACTTACTCGAAATCTCATTTATCATATTTCTTTGTGGAAGACACTATTTTTTTTCTAATGAATTCATCATGATATACCTAATTTATGCATAATATCATGAAAGATTGATACATATTTTTGATTGCTACTTAGTATCAGCAATAGGTCTGAAAAAGTATCTAAAAATATCAAATTTAGATATTTGTATCCTGTTAAAGTAAGGAACCATAGCATATATTTTTGGAATAGATTCTATTTTGAGATAGTTGAAAAAGCACTATATCGTTGAAAGCTTCTATACATCTATCCTTTCTCAATGCATTTCTTTGAAATTGATACATATTTTTGACTACTACTTAGCATCAGCAATAGGTCTGAAAAAGTATCTAAAAATATCAAATTTAGATATTTGTATCCTGTTGAAGTAAGGAACCATAGCATATATTTTTGGAATAGATTCCATTTTGAGAGAGTTGAAAAAGCGCTATATCGTTAAAAGGTTCTATACATCTATCCTTTCTCAATTCATTTCTTTAAACAAAGACTCCATTTTTTCCTCTTTTCAGATGGTAAATATTTCTTAGAACATGGAGTGTGAATCAAACCCATTTTTGAATTGAGATACTGATGTAAGTTATTCCCTTCTGAATCAGATAGATTCATATTTGAAAGAGATTGACAATAAGTTCTTTTAAAATTGACTCTTTGTCCCTCTGTTAGAGGTGTCTAGAAATGCCTGCGATCGAGTAAATAGTTCTATGAATGAATGGATCGTATCGACTTGGAAAATGGAAAGATTTGTACAAGTTACACATTTCATCTCCACTTTGTGAAAAATCATTAAGTATGAATATGTTAAATACTAGTGACTTGATTGGTGAAATAGTATCTCTTTCCCCAAAAGCATGTTTTTTTTTTTTATCGATGCACAAAGAAAATATTTTGTTGCGAATGAACAAGATATTGAGAAATTATCCATACGTAAGATCATAATTATTATTATGGGCCTTTTTTCCACAGAAAAAGGGAATCTTGTGTTACAATAGAAGCAGAAGTAATGTGGATTATTCAAGAATCGAGGTCGATTTGCTTTATAAAAAGAAGATATCAATGAACTTCTATGAAATGATTTCACGGGATTCAGCTAATTGTCTTGATTGTGGAATATCATTAAGAAATAGGAATCCGCATTATCAAAGAATTTTTTGTAATTATTTCTAGTATGGAATTAGTCAATCATCCACTTTGGTATCTTATTGAACAAAAAAGGTATAACGCCTCGATCGGGAGGCGCCTGTTTCCCGCCGAGGTACTACTCACACAATGCCACACGTTAGTCTCGCAACAGAAAATACACTTCTCAAAAGTTTCAAATTAATTAAATCCTACAACCATCTCCATCAGATACTTACTTTTGAGCCGAAATATTTCAAATCACACTTGGCACTTCTATCACCCTCATTGGCTCATGTGTGGCTGGGCTAGTTTATCTTCAACACTTGTTCTTATCTGGGGGTAAAACGAAGAACAATAATAACAACGTAAGTCCGAATGACTTAGTGAGATAATTTAACAATAACCACAAGGTAGCAACCTCATAATCATTATATAAGAGACAAGTAGAGGTACATTTATTCCCAAGAGCTGTGAGAGAACATTTTAATCAAAATTTAGAGTGATCCATCTCACCACCATCCCATACCAGTGATGAGACTTCACAAATTCACTAACTCTCACAGGGAAATTTTAAATCACGATTACGACCACAAGGGGTCGACATATCACTTGAACAATCACTGAGTTTGTATCAAATATTCGAGTTTCAAATGAAAGATAAAATTAATAATCACTTTCACACTTTTGTTGTTGGTGGTTCTCCTACCATCTCACTCTACTTTCGAAAACACGAAAATCCTTATTCCTCCAAAGTACCGAGTGATCGGCTCGAACACTTAATCACTCACTGGACATGGCTAGCTAGATGTCTGATCCCGCTCATAGACAGCTACCTCCAGCTAGCCTACTGAGTAGGGATTATATGTGCATCGTGCACGGGTATCAGCCGAAAGGTCTGTCACTGTCAGTCCGTTCTGCCGGTCACCTTTCGTAACCGATCCCAGGACCCACACCCGAGGGTATTAAACACTTTTACTATTATCACTTAACATGACCAACAGCATTTCACTGAACACATCAAGTCGCTATGTTAACACGAAATCATTAATTCAGCCCCAGGCTTATTTCAAGATAGATATGGCGATAATAACATATATTTCAAAATCACTTTTAAGCTTCCTCAACACAATCGCCAACTTTAGATAAAGCGAAATTAATTAATATCAATAAAAATGCTCAGTGAAAAAGGGAGATGTGGAGTGCTATTTTCATAAACAATTAACTTTATCAGAACTTGGATGGAAGTAAGTGGTGGGGTGCGGAATCAATCATATAAAATAGGTGAGGGAACTTAAGTACAAATTGTCCAAGGATTACAGATAAGGATAAGAGAAATCCAACTAACTGCTGAAAGAATTCAAGAGTAGCAAGTCAATACTACATAGGTAAATGATAATTTTTAGCAGAAGGGAAGCCAAATAGAGATGATATACATGTATCAATGTAAAAGTACAAGATAAGAAATAAACTAACCAAGTGACCGTGAGAGCTAAAGAACAGCATAGAACGAACACGTATTGATCATCGAATCTTAACACAAATAGAACCAAGCAGCAAGGCATAATAACCAGCACATATGTTCTTTCCCCAGCAAGAAAGCTAATGTAAACTCACCTGGAAAATGTCGAGGAATTCTTAATCGCATAATCACTAAGGTTCTGGCTTCTTATTCAAATCGAGAGCACTGTCATAAAATAACTCGAGTTATCATTTCATCAATCTTTTGAGTCTTCACTATAAGCACAATGAACATCATTATCAAGCTTAGGGTATTCTGATATAGCCCTAATAATTCTTAGATATTTAAACAATCTATAATCTCATTTCCCAACTGACTTAAAGTTCAGATTGCATAATTTAAACCCAATATTGATTATGATTTCTCAATCACAATTCTCAATTCCATGTCACATTCAACTGTGCAAGGTAACCACTTATCATAGTTCTTAACTCGACAAGCCGATAAACGGGTTGTCAAAATCTTATTTAAGGTCTTCACAACAATCTAATAATTCCTCCAAATCGATTAAACTCATTACTAGATTAATTACAAAATCAATCTACAACCCTAACTAAATCCTAGCTTAACAATCTTAATTCTAAGCGCAATCAGCTTCGACCGAAAATCCAACTACATTCAACAATTTAATCGAATCAAAATTCGATTATTGAAATTTAACCAAATTGGGTTGAACCGGGATCTAATCTTACGCCAAAGCTGGTCCAGACAAGTCCGGAATTAAATTTTGAAAAAGCTGCCCACAAGCCGCCACCAGAGCTCCACGCGCCGTCTCCAGAAACGAGAACAAACACCACCATCCTGTACGTCTCACCACGGCGAGCAAGATGCCCCAACCAATTCCTAATTCCGACCACCGTAGGCCAGTCAATTGGCCGCTTAAAGTGGCGGCCAACCCTAACCTCCACCGCCAACAACCAACGCCAATTCCGCCACCGCCGCATCATAAAACCTAAAATTGGACCTACCACTAGCCTACCCATTTGCTCACGACCAAAAACCACCCAATCACAGCCACTTCCCGCTGCCGGAAGTGGCGGAACCGCCACCGCGCCGTGAGCTCGCCGTCGCCCTCCATTTTTTAGCGATTTCATCGGTTATTTTTGGGTAAGTTTGGTATGGTTGTGCTCCTCTCAGCCAGAGAAACCCAACCATAGCTTTAGTTTTGGGTTTCGCGGTGTTTTTCCGGTGATTCGCCGGTGGGGATAACTTTAGGCCATTTTTGAGAATTTGACAAAAGTTTATCCTCTACTCTATATATATGAAAATACTTTCCAGCCTTTTCAATTCAGCCCCAAAAGTTTTGGCCGACTTCATTTCCACCCCAAAAAGTTTTAACCGCCTTCATTTTAGTCCCTGGCCTTCAATTGAGTCCTCCAACTTTTATTTATTGCATTTTGACCCCCAGAATTCCTGCTTTTGGACAATCAAGTCCAAACAAATTTATTTTGAGATCTTCAAACTTTTATTTTTCCCGCATTGACCCCCAAAACTTCTAAAACTTTGGCAATCAAGTCCTTTTTATTTATTCCCTCAAGCCTTAAAATTCGATCAATTATTATCTTAATTTCTAAATCCTTATTTATTCAAAATGCCGAACTTTAGGGGTGTTACAAAAGGTGTTCCTCCATTGATCAAGAATTTCGATTGTTGGGAAGTATCATGATCATCTAATAAGAAGGGTTTTCATTTTTCAAATGAACAATTTGAAGACCCATCGTTATAACAACTTATTGCAAAGTTGATCATTCAGACCTTTCAATTTATAGTATAGATCTCGAGCCTATGAATGGGGATATTCCTGAAACTCACACAGAAAAAAGGAAGTGAGCTAGACAAAAAGAAAAGCAACTTGGACAAAAAAAAAGTGACTTGGACAAAAAGAAACAAAGCGGCTTAGACAAATCTTTTTTGTCGATAACCTCAGACCAATCAATCGAATATTGATTAATGTGCAATCAATCGAACACTATTTGAAAATGGCTATTTTGCTTAGAAACAAAACGTTCCTAAAAATTCGTACTCCCATTGGACCATTTGTTTCTATATACATCAGGATCCCAATTCATAGATCTCTCAATTCGAGAAATCAAGATAAGAGGATCAAACCATTTCTTTTGACTCTATTTCAAATTCGATATATGTTGTTTGATCTATATTTCATTAGAGTTCTATGATTTAGAGTATCCTTCTCTATTTGATCCCTTTGAATTCCACATATGAAGTTGCAGTCGGATCTATTCATTAAAAAAAATTGATTCAATACATTTCTTATGTACCCATATGTACTATATTGGATTTGAATTAGATTTTGGATCAATCTATATTGCTTGACTGCCTCCATTATTATGTTGCTAGCAAATACTACTATTTTTGATTTTGAATCTTCCAAATCATTCCCGCAGCAAATCCAGACCCATTTTTTTTATCCTTCGAGAAAAAGATTCATTCTCTCCAAAAAAAAAAAAAGGAGGTAGAACCAATAAAGATTTCTTTTTCAATTCATCCCTAGCCTCCTTCAAGAATTATTTTTGATCCAATCCATATGAATCAATAGAAACGGCAAATCTCTTATGATGCACCAAATCTAACTTGGTTATTGATAGAGTGAATAGATCTACCATTTCTTGAAATCTCTCTTCTGATTCAAAATCATGGTGTAACATGTATCCTCCCCTGTTCCGGTCATGGAATAGATGAAATAAATAAAAAAATAAATTTTTGTTCAAGAACGAAATCTTATCGGAACTATCCATATCCAGTCCATCCTTCAGAACCCTATCACACCCCGGATCTGATGAAATAGGATGAATTGAGAGAGTATTTTGTAAATACGTAATTATCTTGAATATATTAACCACTTCTTTATATTTCGATCACCTGGATGGGACAAAAGAAAGTCTTGTTTCTTTAACAATTTTTGATCTCTAGTGGACCTTTCAGTAGGATTCGAACTCAGATGAAGTTCAGACCATCCATCAGAGAAAAAAGAACGAACCGATCTTGTAGGATTCTCAAGAAATTCTTCGATTTCTTTTGGAAGCAAATGATTAATCATCTTATTGGAACTGTCCATATCCGGTTCATCCTTCATAACACTATCACACCCCGAATCTAATTAAATAGGATGAGTTGAGATAGTATTTTGTAAATACGTAATTATCTTGAATATATTAGCTAGTTCTTTATTTTTCAATCGCTTGGAAGGGACAAAAGAAAGATTAATCATCTACTTCTCATATTCCGTGAATAGCCGGGACGTTGAGGAATATCCAGAAAGGCATTTTGGGAATCGATCTGATTCTATCTTTGTTCCTTCCGTTTGAAGAAATGAAGGATCGTAAAAAATTGATCTTTCTTTTAGTGGTTGAATCTCTCTTTGATTGATCAATATGTGATATTTTGAATCCTCATTACTAATGGAATCCAAATGATCTCTGGATTGATCAGAAGATCCTTTGAGTTGGGTAGAATTCATTACTTGAATGAAACTGGATCTTGTGGAATCATATTGAATATTTGATGATACATTACGTACCTTCCTAAAATACCGATCCTTGTTTACCAACCACACATTGTCTAACCAAATCAAATTCTCTCTTGATACATTCATCAAAAAAATTGATGAATGCGGATTCTTTCCCCAACTAATGAAGAGATCTTTGCAAAATTGCCACATATGAAATTGAGCACAATTTTGTGAAGAACTAGCCCACTTGTTTCTTGAAAAGAGATGGGAAACATGCTCAATATCATTTGATTGAATAGTTGATCCAGCCCTTTGTTGTTTGAAGAAACCCTCCACTTCAATTGGTATTTTTTTCATGAAAAACAGACATGAAATAAGAAATCCAGTGTTCCCTAATATTTCGAACAACGGTCCCAAATTCAAGTTGATTCTATTTCGCATCTTTCCCATAGAAAGATGATTAAATAATTCCCAATCATGGTCCTTGTAGATCGGATCATCCATATAATGTACAAAAGAAAACTCCAGATATTTGATATCTTTCTCTTTGAATAAGATCTCAATTCCAGCGACGGTTTTATTAGATATCTTACAACCAGAATCCCTCTTTTTTCTGATCCAGTTCCTCCACCACTGCAAACCCTAGTTAGATTCAGGCATGCTACACTTTTTAGTTATGGGGAAAACTCCAAGTACTCTCTTTCGAATTCAAGTAACAACTCTCAGAAATCTTTTTTCCTTTTAGAAGATACAAGAGCAAAACAATCAACCTATTGACGTTGGAAGACCCAATCGATTCTTCCAATGTATCATTTCTGGGTCCAATGGAATTCATAGGTATAGGAAGAATCCCCTTTAAATAGAGATTTTTTCTTTCGACCATATTTCAAATGTTAATACGATATCTAAGAACCGCTACTACAAAGAGTATTACACCTTTGATTGTGAAATATCGATTGTTTGTTGAACCCTGTGAATTGCGTCAAAGTAGGATACTCAAAATTTAGGGTCAAAGAGCTTTAAATAAAATTTTTGGTGGAAAAAATGTGAATGAAAGACCCCTACTGAATTGAATTAGGTCTATGAATCTAAGAAATAGCGAGAATTCTTGATCTCTCTCAATATCTCCCTTAATTCGAAAATCCAGGATTTGAATTGATATCCTTTCATTGATTCCACCTAAATTGCATTGATTTATCCTAAATATTTCATTTTAATTGGAATTTGGTTATTCACCATGTACAAGAACCCCCGCTAAGCATCCATGGCTGAATGGTTAAAGCGCCCAACTCATAATTGGCGAATTCATAGGTTCAATTCCTACTAGATCACGCCAATGGGACTATCCAATAAGTATATTAGAATTGGCTCTATATCAATGGAATCTCATCATCCATACATAATAAATTGGTGTGGTATATTTATATCATAATATATAAATAGTAAGAACTAGTATTCTTATTGAGACTAGAACTCATAAGGAAGAAAATAGATATATGGATGGAATCAAATATGCAGTATTTACAGACAACAGTATTGGTTATTGGGGAAAAATCAATATATTGCAATATCGAATCAGGATCAACTAGGACAAAACTAAAGCATTAGGTCGAACTCTTCTTTGGTGTCAAGGTAATTGCTATGAATAGTCATCGACTTTTGGGAAAGGGTGGAAGAATGGGACCTATTATGGGACATACAATGCATTACAAATGTATGATCATTACGCTTCAATCGGATTATTCTATTCCACCTCTTAAAAAGAAAAGAACTTAAATCAAAATACTTAATAGCATGGTGATATATTTATACAAAACTTTTATCCCAAGCACACGAAATGGAACCGTAGATAGTCAAGTGAAATTCAATCCATAAAATAATTTGATCTATGGACAACATCATTGTGGTAAGGGTTGTAATGTTAGAGGAATCATTACCGCAAGATATAGAAAGGGAGGTCATAAGCATCTATACCATAAAATCAGTTTTCAACATAATGAAAAGGACATATATGGTAAAATCGTAACCATAGAATACAACCTTAATCGAAATGCATATATTTGTCTCATACACTATAGGGATGGTGAGAAGAGATATATTTTACATCCCCAGAGGGGCTATAATTGGAGATACCAATGTTTCTAGTACAGAAGTTCCTATAAAAATGGAAAATGCCCTACCTTGGAGTGCGGTTTGAACTATTGATTTACGTAATTGGAAGTAACCAATTAGGTTTGCGATGAAACCTGAAAATCAATCACTTATCCAATTTGAGTACCTCTATAGGATAAACCTCAATAAAAAAAAACTGAAGAATAACAGTAGCAAGTGATTGAGTTTGGTAGTTCCTTATATATAATTATTGACTCTAGAGATATAGTAATATGGAAAAGATAAAATTGTTTCAAGCACCGACAAAATTGGAAATGCCCCTTCTTTCAAAGAGAGGAGGATGGGTTATTCACATTTCATTTGATGGTAAAAAACGAATTAAAAGCTAAGCTAATGAGAATTCTAAAGATTCCCTGGGGAGAAATAGAGATGTCTCCTACGTTAGCCATAATATGTGGAAGTATCAATGTAATTTCATAGAGTCATTCAGTCTGAATGCTGCATGAAGAACATAAGCGAGATGACGGAATGGGAAGACCTATAATGTAGAAGATCATACTATGAATAATGCGGCAGATTTGGATTCATATAGATATCAACCCATGTGGTACTTCATTGTAATATATATATATATATATAAGATCCATTTGTATAGATATTATCATATACATCTAGAAAGTCGAATGCTCTAGAAGAAGCTTGTACAGTTTGGGAAGGGGTTTTGATTGATCAAAAAGAAGAATCTACTTCAACTGGTATGCCCTTAGGTACGGCCATACATAACATAGAAATCACACTTGGAAAGGGTGGACAATTAGTTAGAGCAGGGTATGCTGTAGCGAAACTGATTGCAAAAAAGGGAAATCGGCCACATTAAAATTACCTTCTGGGAAGATCTGTTTGATATCCAAAAAATGATTGGCAAAAGTCAAACAAGTGGAGAATGTTGGGGCAAACCAGAAAAATTTGGGTAGAGCTAAATGCAAGCATTGGCTAGGTAAGTGTCCTGTAGCAAGAGGAGTAGTTATAAACCCGATGGGGATGGTCTACAGGGTTTATATGGTGAAGGAAGAGCCCCAATTGGTAGAAAAAAAACCCACAACCCCTTGGGGTTATCCTGTACTTAGAAGAAGAAGTAGAAAAAGGAATAAATATAGTGATAATTTGATTGTTCGTTGCCTTAGTAAATAGGCGAGAAAATCAAATTTCTTTCTTTGTCTTTACAACAACAAAAAAAATAAGAGTAAGTTGTGATACATTCACTAAAAAAAATCTTTTATAGCGAATCATCTATTACGAAAATTTGATAAGCTTAAGAAAAAAGCAGAAAAGGAAATAATTGTAACTTGGTCTCGTGCATCTACCATTATACCCAAAATGATCAGTCATACGGTTGCTATTCATAATGGTAAGCAACATTTGCCTATTTATCTAACAGATCATATGATAGGTCACAAATTGGGAGAATTTGTTCCTACTTTAAATTTACGGAGACATGCAAAAAGCAATAATAGATCTTGTCATTAATCTTATCTTAAAAAACATATAGAATAGATAGGTACTTATGTTCATTAGTAAGAGAGAAGCCGTATGCTAAAGAAGAAAAAAAATCGAAGTATGCACTGTAGGTCGACATATATCTCTATCTGCTGACAAAGCAAGAAGAGTAATTGATCAAATTCGCAAACGTTCCTATGAGGAAACAATTATGATACTAGAACTCATGCCCTATAGAGCATGTTATCACATTTTTAAATTGGTTTATTCTGCAACAGCAAACGCTAATTACAATATGGGTCCCGATGAAGTCAATTTGGTAATTAGTAAAGCTGAGATTAATGAGGGTACTATCACGAAGAAATTAAAACCTCGAGCTCGATGACATAGTTGTGCGATAAAAAGAACTACCTGTCATATAACTATTGTAGTGAAAGATGTATCTTTAGATGAATATGACTATGAAGATGAATATGAAATGATATATTCGTTAAAAAAGCATAAATGGAAAAAGACAGCTATGTTATATCATGATGTGTATAGTAGTGGGTTAGTATGGGACAAAAAAAAATCCACTTAGTTTCAGACTTGGTACAACATAAAGTCATCATTCCCTTTGGTTTTCACAACCAAAAAATTATTCTAAAGGTCTATAAGATGATCAAAAAATAAGAAATTTTACCAAAAATTATGTACAAAAGAATATGAGAATATCTTCCGGTGTCGAGGGAATTGCCTGTATAGAGATTCAAAAAAGAATCGATTTGATCTAGATCATAATCTTTATGGGATTTCCAAAATTATTAATCGAAAGTAGACCGCGAGAAATCAAAGAATTACAGATGAATCTACAAAAAGAATTTCATTATGTGAACCGAAAACTTAACATTGCTATCACAAAGTATAAGATATTTAAGCATAAAATTATAGAAAACAATGTCATTTTAAGAATAAATTGAGGGGGGGGGGGGGGGAGGGATAGTCAGAAGCATATATATAATATATTAATATCTATACTATTATATATAGCACAATTTTGTGCTTATCTAATTGTGCAATTTTGTCCAAATATAAAATTCTTAGAATTTTGAGTTTTTTAATTCAATTAAAAAAACTTCAATGATTATTTATTTATTTTTTATATTTTCTTTTAATACGATCAACTTATCTATTATAATCAAAATAATATGTTGTGTTCATCTAAAATTACAATATAGAATTCTATATCATAAGATAATCCAATAAATATATATTATCATAATTTAATCTCATTAAATAAGTTTATATTTTTAAAAATATTTATAAGCAAGTACTCTTAGAATTAAATAAAATAAATATTACTTATAGCATAAATTATTCAAATCTTAGAATTCTTTTTGGTGCATCGCACCAAGAACATGCTAGTGTGTGTGTGTACATATATAAGTAGATTTACCTAAGGCAATAGAAAAAGGGGTGAGACGGAAAACAAACATAATCTGAGGGGACGAAGAGAGGAACGGAAAAATTACTTGCGGTGGTGAAGGAAATTGCACGCCGCCCGTGATGGAGAAGAAAATTGTGAGGCGCTGTTGGTGGAGAAAGAAATTGCAAAAAACACTAAACAGGGACGATTAAATTTTAATTTGAGCTTTCTGGGTTTTTGATAGAAAATTAAAGAATTTGGTTTAATTAAATAAATTTTTAATAATAAAATTTTATTACTGATCCTCACTTTTTTAGTATAATGAACCATTAATATACAATCAGAACCAACCATCAATCAATTGTACGGGTAGTAGTTAAGTGTAATGATTATACTACCAATTAATCATTAAAATGAAAGGTTATGATTTTACATTTTAAATCAAACAGTTCAAATTAAGTACATTCTTTACATGAGGCATGTATAATTAAAATTGCAACGTAGACTACTCCTGATTAACCATACAAATTTTGGCCTAAGTTTTTAATTAAGATGAAAATGGATCACATCTGCAAAGTCCTATATTAGAATTAAATATTTATCATTTAGCATAAAAAGTTTAGCCGAACAAGTTATTTTGAGGAGTTTCAATTTTTTTTAATATGACCAAAAAAAAAATTTGGTTTTTTTCTAAAGAAACTCTTCATAATGAAAATAAAAATATGGTAGAAATATATGTTGAAACAATTATATAAAAAGTAGAAAAGAACCCCTACTGTCCGGACAAAATCTCTTAATTAGATTATAATGATTAACCATTCTAAATTACTTTCTGTCAATACATCTTGCAAAAAGAATATCAAATAGTAATTTGCTGATTGGCTAATTAATAGAGAGCCAAACATAAGCAAGAGGACATATAAATTGATTCATCCGTAAAATTAAAGGAAATGAAAAAAAAAAATTCACAACAAGAAAAAGGAAAGCTGGTGAAAAATAGTAAATAACAATACAAAATCAGTTGTCGCTAATTATATAGATTAAATGACAAAAAAAAAAATTATTGTCACCTTAATAATTTTTACAAATTTAAAGTGATAAAAATAGTGTTCAAATTGTCTTGTCACTATTGATAATTAGTAACATATCTATTGTGATAATCTATTGAAAATGAGTACTTAATCACAAATTATAGTGACAATTTTTGTTGGCACTAAGTTTTCACTATATAGGTGTGTTGATAATTATTAATGATAATAAATTGAAATGTTAGTTCTTATTGCTATTAAGTCATATCGTGACAAAACAAAAAATTTTATCATTTAAAAAAAATATCATAACAAATAAAACTTATTTCTACTTAATATATGTCATTAACAATAATTTTTATATTGTCACTTATTTTTTTGTTACTAGTTAATATTATATTTTGTATAGTGATTAAGCAAATAAAATATTAATTAGTTATAACAAAAAATAAATAAATAAATTATCAAGCAATTTAAAATGGACATATATCGTTTTCACTTGGTATGCTGTTAAAATATTTTAACTTATAAAAAAATGAAAAAATGAAGGGTGGAGGGGGAGAAGGAAAGCGGATGCGACCAGAACTAACACATGAGAAAATCAACGTGGCGTGAGCCGCCCCGCAGATGGCGACTTACGAGGCGTTTGCTTTTACGTTCAGGACTCTTTTTTATTTTTTATTTTTAAAATTATAAATGTTGTTATAATTTTGAAACGAAAATAAAAATAAATTTAAATGAATTGTTGAAAAGTAATTATTGGAGTATATATGTATAAGGTTGAAAAGATAATTGATTTATATTTTTTATGTTTAAAAATTATTTTTTAAAATATATGTATATTTTATTAATTTTAAAATGATAGTAAGTCATGGGTTAGCTTGGTTGGAATGATAAGGTATGATACTGTTTTTTTATCTCACCTTATTATTCGTTTAGTTGGACTGACAATAAATACTCAAACCTATATGAATATCCAAAGCCCATGTTTAAATATACAATTTCCAAGATAAATTAACTTGCTACCCCACATGAGTATATTTATTATACTAGCCAAACTATACTACAATGATAAAAAATCATACAAATTATTACATGATGAATAATCATAAGATAACTTAAAAATCAAATCAAACTAGCCCTATGTTAAATCAAATTTGAATTTAATTGATGTGATAATAGGATGATAGAGTGGGTTTAGAAAGAATTTGAAAATGAAAATAAAAATATTCTAAGTAAAAATAGGGGGAAAATGATGATTTTTATTTTTTATTTTTAAGTGAATAGAATTTTAAGTGAAAATAGAAATGGGTGTTGCAAATTAAATGCAACCGAACATCCACTTAATATATTAAAATGGGAGGAAAGCTACACTTGATATTTGCGAATATTTTCATTTTTTTTGGATAAAGAGGTAAGAAAAGTATTTGACCCAGTTTATAATAATCCCATTTTTATTTTTATTTTGTTAGAATACCCCATAGTACTATTTAAAAATTTGAAATAATTTTAAATCTCTTTATTTAATTAATAATGTAACAATAAAACTTATAACTGATAATTTTATAAATAAGAATTAAATATATAAAGAACTATTTAATTTGCGCTAATCGAATTAAATAGGACTCATCCCTCTACGGAAAATGGTTGGAGTTGAATAATTTTTTAGGCCTTATTTTTAATTATAGTCTTGAATAGTATGTTCAAATTAAATAAATAAATGTGATGGGGTGTGGATTTAGGCAACTTTACCAAGCTGTACATTAACAAGTTTATATACAAAAAGGCATATTCTCTTTCCAATTTTTGGGAATATTATTACAACTATTAATTATTTAAGAAGTATTTATAATATAAACAGCTACTTTGATTAGGATGATAAAGTGAGATATAGTATTATTATTCCACCTTATTATTCATTTAATTAAAGTAACAATAAACACTCAAACTAGTACGAACATCAAAAACTCATATTTATATGTGTAATTTTCATAATAAGTTAATTGTCACCCCATAAATTAATTTATTATGCCAATTAAATTATATCATAATAATAAAAAAAATCACATAAATTATCATATAATAAATATTTATGTGATAATTTAAAAATACAATCAAACTAACCTTGAGAGGAAAACAATTTTTTAATAATTCCGTTCGCATAGGAACAAATGGTGTGACTTTTTTCTTCAAAAGATTGTTCGATTTGACTAAAAATAGTAAACGCACTGATTGGAGAGAAGTTGGATAATTGTCGGTGTACCACGAACTTGATTGATTGGTACTTTTTACTGTGTCTACTTATAAGTAAAACTTCAAAATTATATCCTAACTTTAATTTTTTTTTTCAAAATATTAAAATTAAAATATATTATATTTTTTGTGGGAAAGAGTGTCCACTTTCTTATTTTGAATGAAGGGAGGCTTTGTTTAGTTGTAAATTCTTTATACATTTTTTAATTTTTAAAATTTAGATAAATAAATAATATACATTTTCCAACTCTATTCGCAAAACACAAAATTCATTCTCCAAAATAATTTTATTATTCACATCTCAATATATTCCCCAATTTTATGCTACTTGTTATAAATTGTCCCCTTTACATTATAAATATATATGCATACTATCAATCATTCAATATATATATAATTTTAAAAATATCTATTTCAGTCCACCAACCGTACAAAAAAGTTATTGATGTGATATTTCGTCTCCTCCCAATATACAAATAAACAAATAATTTTTTTCCAAAATATTCTCTATCTACCATTTAAAATATAAACAAACAACCATTATATTCCCCAACCCCATTACCCAAAAACTATTTTACCAAAATATTTTAACAAAATGCTTCAATTTGCAACCAAACAAGCCCAAAGTAACAAAGTGACGGTAAAAATATAACTAAAAAGGAGACAGTGAAATTAACCCTTCATGATGTATACATGGCTAAAACGTTATTTGATATATCTAACTATTCAAGGGAAGCATTTTATTGTATTAGATATACTATTTGATATGGGTTAGCCCAACAGACCCAACCCAATAATACTTAACCATGGCAGCAACATGGTATCCAGCGGCCCAATTATCAATAGACCCAACCTATCGATCGGAACTCGACCTCAAGGGCTTTACCCATCGTAGTGAGTACCGATATGATATGTTTAAACCAGATCATGGTTGATCATAACCAGGATACTCAGGCCCTCATACGACCGTGAAGGTTTAACCACAACTAGGTTGCACCTTGTTGACAAAATCCTGAGAAGGTATCTCGCAGAGGTACTCGCCTTGTCTAGGGAGGTTGAACCAAAACGACAACCCCTCGGCCGCATTGAATGCTCCACCAAGCAGCCGGCCTCGCATTAATGGCGCATGCCACCACAGTATTGCCTTTCCTCAACAATGCAAGCTAGTGCGCGCCACCAGCGTACCAGCATACCCTGAGCTGCGCCACCTGAAATAGTACACAGGCAGAAGAAGACTTCAAAGCCCTCAGATAAAGATAAAAGCCCTTTCTGCTCAATAAGGGTACCAAAGTCATATCAACCCCCTAAGAAGGCTATAAATACCCTATTGCTAACCCTCAGCAAGGTATGCCATTTTTATCTTGAAACCCTCACTTTACAACTCAATTCTTTAGTGGATCTATACTAACTTGAGTGTCATAGTGACTCGGCTAGCCTGACTTTTGCTGTTGATTGCAGGACTCAATCCCGAAATACTAAAAGCACCCTCATCGACCACCCTCTAGTTGATTTCATTCAACTTCGGCCCATTTCCCTCATATACTATTTTCACCCTCATCATTTGGCGTTGTCTATGGGAAACTTGAATTCGCAATCAAAAAAAAATTGTTGACACTAGGCAAGCCACTTCGAAGAAGAAAGAGAACAGAAGATCACCAACTCCCCCTCCTCAACCTCAGCAAGAACCATATTTGGTGGGACCCAGTACTCAGCTAGAATAGATAGTCACCTTAACCATGCCTCAACTGATGTAGTTGATAAGCGAGCAGATATCTACTCAAATTTCTGCTCAACTCTCAACTGTCCTTAATCGACACAACACGCAGCCCGGGCCTGCCGCTAGTGCTACGCCCTATCCTACTCAAGGCAAAGAAAGGCCTGCTAAAGACGAGAACGGTTGCCCAGAAACCAGGCGACCGCGAACTCAACAGGAAGATAGTCCTGGGCATTTTCCAAGAGAAGAAGCTTAGCAGCACCCTCGGGAAGAAGTTGCAAACTCAGTTGACCATGGCGTTTGACCCCATCGAGCCCCGCAGTGCGATAGGGTCAAATGCACAAGACCCCAAACAAACAAAAACTTGACCCATGCTAACCGAGAGAAGTGGGAGGAGGTCTCCCATCCAGTGTAATAATTAAACCAGAGACTTGAAGAAATCTCAAGGAGAAACTCAGACAGAAATCCCTATTATAAAGGCACTCCCCACTCTCGTCGAGAGAGGGAGTCACCATTTATCCAAGAGATTATTGATGAGTGCATCGCTATTGACGCCAAAGTCCCGACCAAACTCCCCAGCTATGACGGCTCAATAGATCCAAATGAGCACCTCCTTCAGTTTGAAATTTTGATGCAATTGCATGGATATATCGAGTACACTCTTGCAAAAATACTGGTGACCACTCTACCGGGCATCGTGCTTGACTGGTTCGAGAAGCCTGAACCGGCATCAATTTATTCATATAACTAGTTGTGCGACAAGTTCTTACACTAATTTGCTAGTCAGAGAAAAGTGAAACTTCCTCACACCCACTTGCACACAGTCAAATAGAATGAAGATGAGTCCCTCTGCAATTTTTTCACCAGGTTCAATATAAATTGAATTTCTAATTAATGTGCTCTTCTTGGGGCTTCGACACAAGGAATGTGCCAACGCTTTAGTTCGTGAGCGGCCCAAGTCAATGGGGGAACTACTTAACCTCGCAGAGAGGTATATGACTCAAGAAGACATGAACAAGCTCAAGTATGGTAATCCTGAGGCTAACAAGAAGAAGCACAGAGAGAAAGATGGCCACCAGCACAAAGATGATCATCGATCTTCTACCAAACGATTCCACGACTACACTCTACTGAATGTCGCAAAAAAGGAGGTATTGTTTGCCATTCAACATGACAACCTCTTCAAGAAGCCCAAAAAGTTTATTGAAACAGAGGCCATGAAGAGGTCCAAAAAATGCAGCCACTTCCATTAACAAAAGGGCCATGAGATAGAGGACTATTTCAACCTCCATGATGAGAACGAGAGGCTAATTTGACAAGGCCATCTAAAAAAAAAAATTCGATGAGAAAGCTTGACAAGAAGCAGGCATAACCGACAGACTCTCTACAGAGAATGGTCGGTTAGCCCCAGGAAAGATGATAAAGAAAAAAAGCCTACCCATGATCACCGCCCACCCATTAGAAGAGTAATCGATACCATTGCAAGAGGCCCGACCAGAGGGAATTCCAAGTCAACCAGGAGGTAGCACCAGTGCAAGCTGGAATCGATAAAATCCTCTTCGATCGAAACTATTTATCAGTTATCGACCAGCGTAGAGCTGATTTCCTTTTTCGATGCGGACCTCTCCCACATCAAAAATTGTAGGGCCGATAATAAGCTGGACTACCCCTTGGTAGTTTTTGTTGAAATTGTGAATTTTGAGGTCAGGAAAATCTTGGTCGATAATGGCAGTTCCGCAAATATCAAATTATTATCGACCTTACAGAAAATGAACTTAGGCAAGCTGAAGTTTGAGCCCGTCCGCAGGCCGTTGGTCGGGTTCAGAGGGTTGAAAATCATCCCTGAGGTGTCCATCAGTCTATCCACATCATTCGGGGAGGCTCCCCGAAAGAGAACCCTCATGATTAACCACCTGGTCGTCGATGCACCATTTGCTTACAAAGCCATAATCGACTAACCAGTACTAAACGATTTTCGTGCCGTTGTCTCGACCTACCACATGAAGGTCAAATTTCCAACCGCCACGAGGATAGGCCAACTGTTGAGTAACATGAAGGAGGCTTGGCGTTGTTACATAATTTTAGTCGAAGCAAATCAGCTAAAGAATCAACCAAAACTAAAACCCTCAGGGGACGCCCTAGTAGCTGAACCCGATGAGAGATAGCAAAGTAAAAAGAGCAAGCTTGAAGAGATTAGAGTTGAGCCTGTTGGGGAATTTAAACCCATCAGACTGGAGCCAGGCAACCCCAACAAGACTACTCGAATTAGAACAGACATGGGCAGTATAGGGTGTCTCATGGTCAATTTCCTCCGAAGAAATGTAGATATTTTTGCATGGAAAGCCTTCGACCTCTAGGGAATCGACCCTAGCGTCATCGTCTATCGTTTGAATGTGGACCTCTCATACAAGCCAGTAAAGCAGAAGACCAGGACCTTCAATGTTGAAAGATGCCAAATCATCGACGAAGAGGTCAACAAACTCTTAGAGGCGGGATACATTGTAGAAATTAAATACTTAAGTTGGCTTTGTAATGTAGTCATTGTCCCTAAGAATGAGGGAAAATAGTGCATGTGTAATGACTTTACTAATTTAAATAAAACTTACCCTAAAGATCTTTACCTCTGCCTCATATAGATTTACTAGTTGATTCTACTACTGGTTGTGAATTATTAAGTATCGTAGATGCATTCCAAGGTTGTTATCAAATTTTTATGGCACCTGAGAACAGAGACAAGACGCCCTTTGTCATCCAGATTTACTGTTTTCTGGTCATGCCCTTCGGGGTAAAAAATATAGGTGCAACTCATCAAAGGCTAATGAACTTTATATTCACGAATGAGATTGAAAAATCTACAAAGGTCTATGTCGACGACATGATCGTCAAAACTAAAAAAGCACAAGATCATCTAATCAACCTCAACCACACATTCTCAATACTAAGAGCATTTGGAATGAAGCTCAACCCTAACAAGTGTACCTTCGGGGTACGATGAGGCAAGTTTTGGGGATACATGGTCAGCCAACAAAGTATCGAAGCAAACCTACAAAAAATTTAGGCCATTTTAGACATTGCGCCCCCTCGAATGGCTAGAGATGTGCAACGCTTGGTCGGAAGGATCATAGCACTTGGAAGATTCATTACCAGATTAGCCAACAAGAGTTTACCTTTCTTCAAGATTTTGAGAAATGCAAAGAAGTCATGTTTTCAATGGTCAGAGCAGTGCAACCAGGCCCTGTTCAAGCTGAAATATTACTTCTCCTCAGTACCTATGTTGGCCAAACTTGAACTAGGAGAAGTGTTGCACCTATACTTAGCAGTTTCGTCGGCCTCAATCAGCTCGGTCTTGGTGTTACCCAAAGATAGCACCCATCAACCAGTCTACTACAGCAGCAAAGCGTTGTAAGGCCCTGAACATAACTATCTTAAGATCGAGAAATTCACCCTCGCCCTAGTCACTGTAGCCAAAGAATTGAGGCCCTATTTCCCATCTCACGCCATCATAGTTTTGACGAATCAATAATTACAACATGTGCTATCAAAGTTGGATATGTCTGGAAGATTAACGAAATGGGCAATTAAGCTGGATGAATTTGACATCACACTGCAGCCCTGAATTACTATAAAGGCCAAAGTTGTAGCTGATTTTGTTGCCGAGAGACGCGACCTACCTGATCAGCACGACAACAACTCTCTAGTATGGACTTTGCATGTCGTTGGATCGATAACTTCCTCATAAAGAGGAATTGCCATCCTACTACGTACTCCGCTCATTGAGGAATATGATTTTGCAATCAAGCTCGACTACCCAGTAATGAATAACGAAGCAAAGTACGAGGCCCCCCTCACCGGCGTGAGGATAGCAACAGACCAGGGCGTCGAGCAGTTGGCATTTATCACTGACTCCCAGCTAGCCGCAGAACAAGTCGAAGGGAACTTTGAAGCTAAGGAGTCTACAATGAGCAACTACCTAGCTAAGGTGAAAAACTGCAACAGTTGTTCAAAAAATTCACCCTTAGCCAGGTCTCTCGATTATAGAATGAACAAGTCGATGCGCTATCCAAATTTGCGAGCTCGACCAAAGGCACCAGAGATAGAATGATAATATTTCTAGTCGCAAATAAGTCCATTATAAGTGGCCCCGACCAGAACTTGGTAAGGCAAGTCGAAGAAACGCCTCCCTCCAGCACAGCACGATAAAAGTTTACTCGAGAGAAGGAATAGCCCCCAAGGACAAGAGTGAAGTATGTAGGCTGAAAAGTAAAGCCACCAAGTTCTCCCTCGACGAGCACGGTCAGCTGTACCGAAGGTTAATATCAGGACCACCATTGAGGTGTTTGACACTAGCCTAGGCCAGTGACGTCTTGCATGAATTTATGGCAATCATTATAGATGACAGTCCCCAGCACCCAAAATCATCAAATATAGGTATTTTTGGTTGACTTTACTAAAAGATACCATCGACTTCACCAAAAAATGCCTGTCCTGCCAGCTCCACTCGAACATTCCCTTCCAACCCTCGACGTCGATAGTAAACGTCTAAATCACATAGCCATTCGACTAATGAGGGATCGACATAGTAAGCTCTTTTCCAAAGACAAGAGGCCAAAGAAAATTCATGATCATCGCAGTCGAATACTTTATAAAGTGGGTCAAAGCAGAGACAGTCGTAAAATAACCAATGCGGCCATTAAGAGTTTCATATGGAAAAATATCATCTGCCTAAGGTTTTAATATCAAAAAATGGAACCCAATTCTAGAGTAGAAGCACGAGAAATTGGTGTGAGAACATGGGGATTCCTCAGCACTTCACCTCAGTGGGGAACCCCCAAGCTAATAGCCAAACAGAGGTCACGAACAGAACTATCCTTGACCACCTCAAGGCTCAACTGGAAGGAACTGTGCAAGTTAGGCAGACGACCTCCTTGGCATGCTATGGGCATACATAACAACTCCCCGAACAGCTACAGGTCATAGCCTCTATAGTTTGGTCTACGAATCAGAGGCAGTCATCCCAACGGAACTAATACAACATATTGTTTGAGTAATACATTTTAATCCAATTAGAAAAACCTTAGAAAGAGAACTCAACCTGGACCATCGACCATGGAACACGATGAACTTGAAGAAATTCTATGTTTAAAGAGACTCAAAGTCTCCATTGTACTATAGTATCTTTTCAGGTCAATAAAACTACGAACATTTCTACAACTACCTGCTCACACCACAAAAAAAAGGTTTCTAACCTGAATTAATGAACGACTTCATCATTCATAGTCGACCCTAAGTCGACGTTAGTTTCAAATCGTAAAATAAAAGCTTCTATCTCGAACTAACAAACGACTTCATCAATCAGAGTCGACCTCATAGTCGACGTCGGTTTAAAATCATAAGACAAAGGCTTCTAGCCCAAATTAACGAACAACTTCATCGTTCAGAGTCGACCCCTCAAACCATAAAATAAAGGCTTCTAGCCTGAATTAATGAACGACTTCATCGTTCGAAGTCAATCCCATAGTCGACGTCGGTTTCAAAACTGCAAAACAAACCAATAAATGAGTTTATCATTCTTAGTCGACCCCATACCCGATGTCACTTTCAAATTATGTGGTAAGGCACTATAGCTAGAATTAAAAATGATCTACTTATTTAGAGTCGACCACGCAGTCGATCCCAAAGATGAAAAAACATGCTTTGGCTCCAAGCCTAAATTAAGGCACACAGGATCGACCACCTAGTCGGAAATAATTATAACATTAAAGGCCACGATTATAGCATTATAACCTCAATCGACCTCGCAGTTGACGACAAAGATGCAAATAGCATCCTGACTAGTTCTATTATTTTCACGTCAACCAATCTCCACAGATTATTTTAAACTTAGTTCTTTTGTTAAGGGATCCTTTAAAACAAATTCTAACCGCAGATCGAGTTGTTTATATTGTTGCTTGTTAAGGCTAAACATTCGACAAGAATGACAAGTGCTAAAATTAAAATAAGTTGAACACAAATTGCTAAAAAGAAAATGCCCTCAATTGCACTTCAATATTCGATTACAAAAGCTGAGAGCAGCATTAACAGCACTCGCCTCGCAGGGAGACTACAAACTCGAAATAAAAAATGCAAAAGTACAATGAGTTGAAAGTTTAGCTGGACCGAGCACTCTCAACATACGCAGCTAACGCGCCCTCGTCAATCGCCTGGTCGATCTCATCGCTGGAAGGGATGGGGACGACCATATGAGGGCTTTGAACTTCCTACTCGGGCACATCAGCAGGAGGTGGTTGAGAAGGACCCGCCTTATTGACCAGGAATGGGTGCCCACCCTCGGGGAAGAAGTCAACTATGTTGATTTTGCCATCCCTAATGTTGAAAGCAAAGTCATTGGCAAAATCGAACTTGGTGATCACCGCCTCACACCTAGCCAGATAGCTGGGCACTAGTGCTACAGCAAGCTCCTCGATAGGGACGGTCTCATCCGAATTGGCGTAAGGATGGAGTTGCTTGTCAAGAATTAGGTCCAGGCGCTCTCTATCCTTTGGTCGAATGGAATGACTAAGATACTCCAACTAGTTGATGACCTTATCAAAGGCATCCTTAGTGTCGTCGAGGGAAAAAACGACGCTGTCATCCTGAAAAATAGAGATCAGCATAAATTGTTGTACTGCCTCTCGTCAAACAGCAGCCAATATCATGCCGAGCTCACCCCGAGCAAAGTGTAAGGCATTGTTGTATCCATGGGCTCGACTAGTATCGTAATAGGTCTGCGCCTCCACCCTACCCTTGTTCAGTAGCTCCTCGGTCGAACTCCTCGCAGCCACAGTGGCCATTAACTCTACATCTTTAACCTCAAGTTGCAAGTTCCACTCTTCCAGTTCCTTCGTTAGCTAGTCAATTCGCAACTAAGCAGATTCAGCCTCAGCCCTCAACACGTCCACTTCACTATGCCCCTACTGAGCCTGTCGTGGTCGTCGAGCGCAAGCTGCGGCCTCCTATGCATATGGAAGCCTAGTTGGCTAGCATACAAAATCCACAATCCTTCAGTTCGAATAAAAAAAAAAAAAAGAGGAGAGAGGCCAAGTGAAAAAGAAAACCAAGCAGGCCTCAGTCGACCAAAAACTTGCCATATTGCAGTGATAAGCCAAGGCTTTCAACATGCCCCCTAGGCTCAAGTCCATCATCTTCAGCAAACAAAACAAAAACAAGCCTCATATGAAAATGGATCACATTTGCAAAGTCCTATATTGGAATTAAATATTTATCATTTAGCATAAAAAGTTCAGCCGAACAAGTTACTTTGAGGAGTTTTAATTTTTTTAAATATGACCAAATTTTTTTTTCCTGAAGAAACACTTCATAATGAAAACTAAAGTTTGGTAGAAAAATATGTTGAAACAATTATGTAAAAAGTAGAAAAGAACCCTCACACAATTTGTTTGAGCCTAATTACCCAGCTAGGTAATATACTCCTACTGTTAGGATAAAATCTCTTAATTAGATTATAATGATTAACCATTCTAAATTACTTTCAGTCAATATATCTTGCAAAAGAATATCAAATAGTAATTTACATATTGGCTAATTAATAGAGAGCCAAACATAAGCATGAGGACATATAAATTGATTCATCAATAAAATTAAAGGAAATGAAAAAAACAATAATTCACAACAAGAAAAAGGAAAGTTAGTGAAAAATAGTAAATAACAATGCAAAATTATTTGTCACTAATTATATAGATTAAATGACAACAAAAATTTTATTGTCATCTTAATAATTTTTACAAATTTAATAGTGATAAGAATAGTGTTCAAATTGTCTTGTCACTATTTATAATTAGTAACATATCTATTATGATAATCTATTGAAAATGAGTACTTAATCACAAATTATAGTGACAATTTTTCTTGGCACTAAGTATTCACTATATAGGTATGTTGCTAATTGTTAATGATGATAAATTGAAATCTTAGTTTTTAATGCTATTAAGTTATATTGTGACAAAATAAAAAGTTTTATCATTTAAAAAATATCATAACAAATAAAACTTATTTCTACTTAATATATGCCATTAGCAATAATTTTTATATTGTCACTTATTTTTTGTCACTAATTAATATTATATTTTGTATAGTGATTAAGAAAATAAAATATTAATTAGTTATGACAAAAAAAAAAAGAAAAAAATTACCAAGCAATTTAAAATGGACATATATCGTTTTCACTTGGTATGCTGTTAAATTACTTTAACTTATAAAAAAATGAAAAAAATGAAGGGGTTGGAGAGAGGAGAAAGAAAGAGGATGCGACCAGAACTAACACATGAAAAAAATCAACGTGGCGTGAGCCGCCCCGCGGATGGCGACTTACGAGGCGTTTGCTTTTTCGTTCAGGACTCATTTTTATTTTTTATTTTTTATTTTTAAAAATTAGAAATATAGTTATAATTTTGAAATGAAAATAAAAATATGTTTAGATGAATTATTGAAAAATAATTATTAGAGTATATATATAGGGTTGAAAAGATAATTTGATTTATATTTTTTTATGTTTAAAAAATTATTTTTTAAAATATATGTACATTTTATTAATTTTAAAATGATAGTGAGTAATTTATGAGTTAGTTTGGTTGGAATAATAAGATAGGATATTATTTTTTTATCCCACTATATTATTTGTTTAGTTGGACTGACAATAAATGCTCAAACTCGTTTGAACACCTAAAGCCTGTGTTTATATATATAATTTTCATGATAAATTAACCTGCCACCCCATATGAGTTTATTTATTATACCAGTCAAACTATACTACAATGATAAAAAATCATACAAATTATCACATGATAAATAATCATAAAATAACTTAAAAATCCAATCAAACTAGCCTTATGTCAAATCAAATTTGAATTTAATTAATGTGATAATAGGATGATATGGTGGGTTTAGAAAGAATTTGAAAATGAAAATAGAAATATTTTAAGTGAAAATAGGGAGAAAGTAATAGTTTTTATTTTTTGTTTTTGAGTGAAAATGGAAATGGGTGTTGCAAATGTAACCAAAGATATACTTAATATATTAAAATGGGAGGAAAGCTACACTTGATTTTTGCGAATATTTTCATTTTTTTTGGATAAAGAGGTAAGAAAAGTATTTGACTCCGTTTATAATAATCCCATTTTTCTTTTTTAATTTTTTTTTTTAGAATACCCAAAAGTAATATTTAAATTTTTGAAATAATTTTAAATCTCTTTATTTAATTAATGATGTAACAAGAAAACTTAAAACTGATAATTTTATAAATAAGAATTAAATATATAAAGAACTATTTAATTTGCGCTAATCGAATTAAATAAGACTCATCCCTCTAGTGAAAATGGTTATAGTTGAATAATTCTTTAGGCCTTATTTTTAATTATAGTCTTGAAGCATACTAATGCTCAAAATAAATGAATAAAAGTGATTGGGTGTGGATTTAGGCAACATAAAGTCCAAGCTGCACATTAACAAGTTTATATACGAAAAGGCATCTTCTCTTTCCAATTTTTGGGAATATTCTTACAACTGTTAATTATTTAATAATTATTTATAATATAAAGAGCTAGTTTGATTACGATGCTAAAGTGAGATATAGTATTATTATCCCACCTTATTATTCATTTAATTGAAGTGACAATAAACACTCAAATTTGCACAAACATCAAAAGCTCATGTTTATATGTGCAATTTCTATGATAAGTTAACTTGCCACCCCATAAATTTATTTATTTTGCCAATCAAATTATACTATAATAATAAAAAATTATATAAATTATCACATGATAAATAATTATGAAATAATTTAAAAATCCAACCAATCTAACCTTAAAAAAAAAAAAATTAATAATTCCATTCGCATAGGAACAAATGGTGTAACTTTTTTCTTCAAAAGATTGTTCGATTTGACTAAAAATAGTAAATGCACTTATTGGAGAGAAGTTGGATAACGGTCGGCGTACCACAAACTTGATTGATTGGTACTTTTTTCTACTCTGTCTAGTTGCAAGTAAAACTTCAAAATTATACTCTTAACTTTTTTTTTTTTTTAATATTAAAATTAAAATATATTATTTTTTTGTGGGAAGGGGTGTCTAGTTTCTTATTTTGAAGGAATAGAGGTTTTGTTTGGTTCTAAATTCTTCATATATTTTTTAATTCTCAAAATTTAAATAAATAAACAATACACATTCTTTAATTCTATTCTCAAAATACAAAATTTATTCTGCAAAATAATTTTGCTATTCACACCCCCAATACATTCCCCAATTTTATGTTACTTATATAAATTGTCCTTCTCATTATAAATATATACGCATATTACCAATCATTCAACCTATATATATAAATAATTTTCAAATATCTATTTCACTCCCCCAACTGTAAAAAAAAGTTATTGATGTGATATTTTGTTCCCTCCCAATATACAAACAAACAAATAATTTTCTTCCAAAATATTCTCTATCTACCACTCAAAATTTAAACAAACAACCATCACTTTCCCCAACCCCATTTCCCAAAAATTATTTTACCAAAATATTTTAACAAAATCAATTTGCAACCAAACAAGCCCAAAGTAACAAAGTGACAGTAAAAATATAATTAAAAAGGAGAAAGTGAAATTAATCCTTCATGATGTATAGATGGCTAAAAACATTATTTGATATTTCTAACTATTCAAGGGAATCGTTTTATTGTATTATCTATACTATTTGATATGGGGTAGCCCAATAGACTCAATCCAACAATACTTGATTAGAGCCGCAATGTGGTGTCCAGCCGCCCAATTATTGGTAGGCCCGACCTATCGATCGGAGTTCGACCTCAGGGGCCTTACCCATTGAAGTGAGTATCGGCATGATATGTCTAGACCAAATCATGATCAACCATAACCAGGATACACATGCCATCCGACCGTGAAGGTTTAACCACGACGAGGTTGCAACTTGTCAATTAAAACCTAAGAAGGTATCTCACAAAGTTACTCGCCTCGATCAGGGAAGTCGAACTAAGATGACAGCCTCTCGGCCGCATTGAATGCTCCACCAAGCGGAATGCCCTTGCATTAATGGCGCATTCCACCACACTACTGCTTTTTCTCAGTAGCCCCAGGCTAGTACACGCCACCAGTGTACTACTATATCATAAGCTGCGCCACCTAGAATAGTACACAGGCAGAAGAAGACTTCAAAGCCCTCAAATAAGGACAAGAGCCCTTCCTGCTCAATGAGGGCATCGAATTCATATCAACCCCCCTAAGAAGGCTATAAATTCCCTATTGCTAACCCTCAGCAAGGTACGCCATTTTTACCTTGAAGCCCTCTCTCTGTAGCTCAATTCTCTAGTGGGTCTATACTAACTTGAGTATCGGAGTGCCTGCCCTTGGCTAGCCTAACGTTTATTGTTGATTGTAGGACTCAATCACGATACACTAAAAGCACCCACCTCGACCACTCTCTGGTCCATTTCATTGGACTTCATCACATTTTCCTCATATACTATTTTCACCCTCATCATTAGCATCTTCTGTGGAAAACTTGAGTTCGCAATCGAAAAAAATTGTTAACACTAGGCGAGCCGCTTTGGAGAGGGAGGAGAATAGAAGATCACCAACTCCCCCTCCTTGACCTCAGCAAGAACCAGATTTGGCGGGACCCAGTGCCCAGCCAGAACAGGTGGTCACCTTGACCATGCCGCAACTGATGTAGTTAATAAGCGAGCAAATATTTTCTCAAATTTCTGCTAAACTCTCACCTACCCTGGATGGACACAACATGCAGCCCGGGCCTACTGCTAGTGCTACGCTTCAGCCTACTCAGCGCGAATGAAGGTCCGCTAAAGATGAAAAGGGTCGCCCAGAAACCAGGCAACCACTAACTCGACGGAAAGATAGTCCTGGGCGTTTTCCAAGGGAAAATGCTCGGCAGCACCCCTGGGAAGAAGTTGCAGACTTAGTTGACCATGGCGTTTGGCCCCATCGAGCCCCGCAGTGCAATAGGGTCGAACGCGCTAGGCCCCAGACAAACAAAAACCTGATTCATGTTGACCGAGAGGAATATAAGAAAGTTTCCCATCAAGTGCAACAATTAAACTGGAGACTTGAAGAAATCTCGAGGAGAAACTCGGACAGAAATCCGTATTATAAAGGTGCTCCCCGCTCTCGCTGAGAAAGGGAGTCACCATTCATCCAAGAGATTGTCGATGAGTGCATCGCTGTCGATGCCATCCTGGTCGGACTACCCAGATATGATGGCTCGATAGATCTAGATAAGACCTCATCCAGTTTGAAAATATGATGCAATTGCAGGGACATAACGAGTACATTCATGCGAAAATGCTGGTGACCACTCTACAAGGCATCGCGCTCGACTAGTTTGTAAAGCTTGAATCGGCATCGATTTATTCATATGACTAGTTATGCGACAAGTTCTTGCAATAATTTGCTAATCGGAGAAAAACGAAACTTCTTCACACCCACATGCAGACGGTCAAACAGAATAAGGGGAAGTCCCTCTATGATTTTTTCACTAGATTCAATACGGATCGAATTTCTGATCGATGTGCTCTTCTTGGGCCTTCGACACAAGGAATGCGCCAATATTTTGGTTCGTGAGTGGCCAAGGTCGATGGAGGAAATACTTGACCTCACGGAAAGGTATATAACTCAAAATGACATGAACAGGCTCAAGTATGGTAATCCTAAAGCCGACAAGAAGAAGCACAGAGAAACAGATGACCACCAATACAAAGATGGTCATCAATATCCTATCAGGTGATTCCACGACAACACTCCACTCAATGTTGCAAGAAATGAGGTATTGTCTGCCGTTCAACATGACAACCTCCTTAAGAAGCCCAGAAAGTTGACCGAAATAGAGGCCATGAAGAGGTCCAAAAAATACTGTCATTTCATTTACAGAAGGGCCATGAGATGGAGGACTATTTCAACCTCTATGATAAAATCGCGAGGCTGATTCGACAAGGTCATCTAAAAAAATTTGTCGATGAGAAAGCTCGATAAAAAGCAGGCATAACCGATCAAACTCCCCACAGAGAATGGTCGGTTAACCCCAGGAAAGATAATGAAGGGAAAAAGCCTGCCTATCATCCCCGCCCATCCATCAGAGGAGTAATCGACACCATCGCAGGAGGCCCGATTGGAGGGGATTCCAAGTCAGCCAGGAGACAGCACCAGCGCAAGTTGGAATCGAAAAAATCATCTTTGGTCAAAACCGTTTATCAGCCATCGACCAGCGCAAAGCTGATTTTCTTTTTCGATGCAGACCTCTCCCACATCAAAAATCAAAAGGCCGATAATAAGCTAGATTATCCGTTGGTGGTTCCTATTGAAATTGTGAATTTTGAGATCAGAAAAATCTTGGTCGATAATGGTAGTTCTGCGAATATCATATTCTTATCGACCTTACAGAGAATGAACTTAGGCAAGCTGAAGTTTGAGCCCATCCACACACGTTGGTCGGATTCAGAGGGTCAAAAATCATCACTGAGGGGTTTATTAGCCTATCTATATCATTCGGGGAGGCCCCCCAAAGGAGAACCTCATGATTAACTACCTGGTTGTCGATGCACCATTTGCTTATAGCGCCATAATCGGCCGACCAGCACTGAATGATTTTCGTGCCGTTGTCTCGACCTACCACATGAAGGTTAAATTTCCAACCACTACTGGGACATGCCAACTCTATGGTAACACGAAGGAGGCTTGGCGTTGTTACATAATTTCAGTCGAAGCAAATAAGCAAAAGAATCGACCAAAACTGAAACCCTCAGGGGACGCCTCAATAGCAAAACCTGAGGAGAGACAATAGAGCAAGAAGTGCAAGTTTGAAGAGACCAAAGTCGAGCCTGTTAGGGAATTTAAAACTATTAAACTGGAGCCAACAACTTCGACAAGACTACTCGAATCAGAACAGACATGGGCAACATGGAGTGTCTCATGGTTGATTCCTCCAAATAAATATAGACATTTTTGCATGGAAAGCTTTTGACCTCTAGGGAATCGACCCCAGCATCATCGTCCATCATCTAAATGCAAACCCCTCATACAAGCCAGTAAAGCAGAAGACCATAATCTTCAATGTTGAAAGATGCCAGATCATCGACGAGAAGGTCAACGAACTCTTAGAGGTAAGACACATTGTAGAAATTTAATTCCCAAGTTGACTTTGTAATATAGTCATTGTCCCTAAAAATAAGGGAAATGGCAAATGTGTAATGACTTTTCTGATTTAAATAAAGCTTGCCCTAAAGATCCTTACCCCCTGCCTTATATAGGTTTGCTAGTCGATTCTACTGCTGGTTGTGAATTATTAAGTATTGTGGATGTATTCTAAGGTTATTACCAAATTTTTATGGCACCTGAGGACAGGGATAAGACGTCCTTTGTCATCCTCAATGGGGTTTACTGTTTTTTGGTCATGCCCTTCGGATGCAAAAACCTAGGTTCTACTTATCAAAGGCTAGTGAACTTCATGTTCAAGAATGAGATTGGAAAATCCACTATGTCGACGACATGATCCTTAAAACCAAAAAAGCACAAGATCATCTGATCGACCTCAACCACACATTCTCAATACTAAGAGCATTTGGAATGAAGCTCAACCCTAACAAGTGTACCTTTGGGGTGCGATGAGGTAAATTTTTAGGATACATGGTTAGCCAACGAGGCATCAAAGCAAACCCACAAAAAATGCAGGTTGATTTGGACATTAAGCCCCCTAGAACAGTTAGAAACGTGCAATGTCTAGTTGGAAGGACCATAGCACTAGGAAAGTTCATTGCTCGATTTACAGACAAGAGTTTACCTTTCTTCAAAACCCTGAGAAATCTGAAGAAGTCAGGTTTTCAATAATCAAAGCAGTACGATCAGGCCCTGTTCGAGCTGAAACGTTACCTCTCCTCAACACCTATGTTGGCCAAACTTGAATTGGGAGAAGTGTTGCACTTATAATTAGTAGTTTCGTCGGCCTCAATCAGCTCTGTATTGGTGTCAACCAGATATGGCCCCCATCGACTTGTCTACTACAACAGCAAAGCGCTGCAAGGCCACAAACAAACATAACTATCTTGAGATCGAGAAATTCACTCTCACCCTGGTCACCGCAACCCAAAAATTGAGGCCTTATTTCCAATCTCACGCCACCATAGTTTTGATAAATCAACCATTATGACAGGTGCTATTAAAGCTGGATACGTTTTGAATATTAACAAAATTGGCAATCAAGCTGGGCGAATTCAACATCATATTTTAGCCCTGAACTACTATAAAGGCCCAAGTTTTAGCTGATTTTGTCATTGAGAGACTCGACTTACCTGATCAGCACAACAACTCCCTAGTATGGACTTTGCACTTTGATGGATCGACAACCTCCTCAGGTGGAGGAATTAGCATCTCACTACGTACTCCGCTCATTGAGGAATATTATTTTGCAATCAAGCTCGACTACACGGTAATAAATAACGAAGCAGAGTACAAGGCTTTCCTCGCCGGCATGAGGATGGCAGAAGATCGAGGAGTCGAGCACTTGGCAGCCATCACTAACTCCCAGCTAGTCACGGAACAGGTCGAAGGGAACTTTGAAGCTAACGAGTTTGTAATGAGCAAATACCTGGATAAGATGAAAAAACTGTAGTAGCTGTTCAAAAAATTCACCCTTAGCCAGGTCCTTCGATTAGAGAACAAACGGGCCGACAAGTTGTCCAAATTTGTGAGCTCGATAAAGGCATCCTAGACAGAATAATAATATTTCTAATAAAAAATAAGCCCACTATAAGTGGCCCCGACCAAAACTTGGTGGGGCAGGTCAAAGAAGCGCCTCCCTCTTGGAAGGACACGATAAAGGTTTACTTGAAGGAAGGAATAGCCTCCGAGGACAAGAGCAAAACACGTAGGCTCAAAGGTCAAGCCGCCAAGTTCGTTCTCAACAAGTACGGTCAACTCAATATCAATACCACCATTGAGGTGTTTGACACTAACCCAAGCCTGTAATGTCTTATACGAAGTTCATGTAGGAATTTGTGACAATCACTCTGGAGGACGGTCTGAAGCACACAAAATCATCAGATATGGATATTTCTGGCCGACTTTACTAAAAGATGCCATCGACTCGCCAAAAAATGCCCATCCTGCCAGCTCCACTTGAATATCCCCCACCAACCCGCAACGTCAATGGTAAACATCCAAATCACATAGCCATTCAACCAGTGGGGGATTGACATAGTAAGCTTTTTTCCAAAGATAACATTGTAAAGGAAATTCATGATCATCGTAGTCGAATACTTTACAAAGTGGATTAAAGTAGATGCAATCCCCAAAAATAACCGATGCAGCCATTAAGAGTTTCATATGGAAGAACATCATCTGCTATTTTGGTCTGCCCAAGGTCTTAATATCAAAAAAGGGACCCCAATTCCAGAGCAGAAGAACGAGGAATTGGTGCGAGAACCTGGGGATTCACCAGCACTTCACTTCAATGAGGAACCCCCAAGTTAATGGCCAAAAAGAGGTCACGAACAAAACTGTGCTTGACCACCTCAAGGCACAACTGGAAGGGACTGGTGCAAGTTGGGCAGACAACCTCTCTGGCATGCTATGGGCATACGGAACAACTCCCCGAATAGCCATGGATCATAGCCCCTATAGTTTGGTCTACGGATCAGAGATAGTCATCCCAACGGAACTAACACAACATACTGCTCAAGTAATCCATTTTAATCCAATTAGAAACACCTCAGAAAGAAAACTCAACTTGGAAACCATCGACGAGCTGCGCCAGCAAGCTTACACCACAATGCAGAGATACAGATCAAAGATGGTAGAACACTACAACAAAGGAGTTCGACAAAGAAGCTTCAAAGTAGGCGACTTTGTCCTTGAAAAGGTCGAAGTATCAAAGAACGTGGGAAAGCTCAACCTTAAATAGGAGGGACCATACTCGGTGGTTAAGGTAGCAAAGCACAATGCATATCAACTAGCAGACATAAATAGTAATGAGCTTCTTCGACTACGGAATGTGATGAACTTGAAGAAATTCTATGTGTAAAGAGACTCAAAGTCTCCATTGTACTACAGTACCTTTACAGATCAATAACACTACACACATTTCTACAATTGTCTGCTCGCACCGCAAAATAAAGGTTTCTAGCCTGAATTAACGAACAATTTCATCATTCAGAGTCGACCCCATAGTCGACGTTGGTTTCAAACTGTAAAACAAAAGCTTCTAGCTCGAATTAATGAACGACTTCATCGTTCAGAGTCAACTCCATAGTTAACCCCTTAAACCGTAAAACAAAGGCTTCTAGCCTGAATTAATGAACCACTTCATTGTTCAGAGTCGACGTCAGTTTCAAAACTGTAAAACAAACTAATAAATGAGTTGATCGTTCTTAGTCGACTCATACTCGATGTTGTTTTCAAATTATATGGCAAGGCACTCAAGCCAGAATTAAAAATGATCTACTTATTTGGAGTCGACCATGCAGTCGATCCCAAAGATGAAAAAACATACTTTGGCTCCAAGCCTAAATTAAGGTACATAGGATCGATCGCCTAGTCGAAAACAATTATAGCATTAAACGCCACGATTATAGAATTATAACCTCAATCGACCTCACAGTTAACGACAAAGATGCAAATAGCATCCTGGACTAGTTCCATTATTTTCACGTCAACCTATCTCCATAGATTATTTTAAACTTAGTTCCTTTATTAAGGGATCCTTTAAAAAGAATTCTAACCATAGATCAAGTTGCTTATATTATTGTTTGTTAAGGTTAAACATTCAACAAGAATGACAAGTGCTAAAATTAAAATAAGTTGAACACAAATTGCTAAAAAGGAAATGCCATCAATTGCACTTCAATATTCGATTACAAAGGCTGAGAGCAGTATTAGCAACACCCACCTCGCAGGGTGACTACAAACTTGAAATAAAAAATGCAAAAGTACAACGAGCTGAAAGCTCTGCTGGACCCAACACCCTCAGCACGCGCAGCCAACATGCCCTCGTCAATTGGCTAGTGGAGTTCGTTGCTGGAAGGGATGGGGATGATCATAGAAGGGCTCTGAACTTCCTGCTCGAGCACATCAGCGGGAGGTGGTCGAGAAGGACCCACCCCATCGACCAAGAATGGGTGCCCCCCCTTGGGGAAGAAGTTAGCCATGTTGATTTTGCTATCCCTGATGTCGAAAGCAAAGTCATTGCCAAAATTGAACTCGGTGGTCACCGTCTCGAGCTTAGCCAAATAGCCAGGCATTAGTGCGGCAACAGGCTCCTTGAAAAGGGCGATCTCATCTGGGTTTGGCCCTTTAGTAGAAGCAGCCTCATCCGGATCGACGTAAGTCGGAGTTGCTCGTTGAGAATTGGGTTCTGGCGCTCTTTATCCTCTGGTCGAATGGAATAACCAAGATACTCCAATTGCTTGATGGCCTTATCAAAGGCATCCTTAGTGTCGTCGAGGGAGAAGAAAACGCTGGCATCCTGAAAAGCAGATGTCAGCATAAATTGGTGTACTGCCTCTTGTCGAATGGCAGGCAACGACTTGCCGAACTCACCCTGAGCAAAGTGTAAGGTGTTGTTGTATCCATAGGCTCAACCAGTATCGTAATGGGTCTGCGCCTCCACCCTAACCTTGTTCAACAGCTCCTCGATCAAACTCCTCGTGGCCACAATGGCTATTAACTCTATATCTTTCGCCTCAAGCTGCAAGTTCCTTTCCTCTAGCTCCTTCGTCAGCTGGTCAATCCACGACTGAGCAAATTCAGCCTTAGCCCTTAGCATGTCCACTTCACTATGCTCTTGTTGGAGCCTGTCGTGGTTGTTGAGCGCAAGCTGCGACCTCCTATGCATATGGTAGCCCAGTTGGCTAATCTACAAAATCCATAATCCTTCAGTTCGAATAACAAAAAAGGAAAAGAGAGAGGCGAAGCGAAAAAGCAAACAAAACAAGCCTCAGTCGACCAAAAACTTGCCATATTGCAGTGATAAGCCAAGGCTTTCAGCACGCCCCTTGGCTCAAGTCCATCATCTTCAGCAAACAAAACAAGCCTCAGATGAAAATGGATCACATTTGCAAAGTCCTATATTGAAATTAAATATTTATCATTTTAGCCAAACAAGTTATTTTGTGGAGTTTTAATTCTTTTTAATATGACCATTTTTTTTTTCTTCTGAAGAAGCTCTTGATAATGAAAATAAAAGTATGGTAGAAAAAAATGTTGAAACAATTATATAAAAAGTAGAAAAGAACCCCTACACAATTTGCTTGAGCTTAATTACCTAGCTAGGTAATAAACTCTTACTGTCAGGACAAAATCTCTTAATTAAATTATAATGATTAACCATTCTAAATTACTTTCTGTCAATAAATCTAGCAAAAAGAATATCAAATAGTAATTTAATGATTGGCTAATTAATAGAGAGCCAAACATAAGCATGAGGACATATAAATTGATTCATCCGTTAAATTAAAGGAAATTAAAAAAATAATAATTCACAAGAAGAAAAAGGAAAGTTAGTAAAAAATAGTAAATAACAATACAAAATTAGTTGTCACAAATTATATAGATTATTAAATGACAACAAAAATTTTATTGTCACTTTAATAATTTTTACAAATTTAATAGTGATAAGAATAGTACTATTGATAATTAATAACATATCTATTATGATAATCTATTGAAATGAGTACTTAATCACAAATTATAGTTGCAATTTTTGCTGGCACTAAGTTTTCAGTATATTGGTGTGTTGCTAATTGTTAATGATGATAAATTGAAATATTAGTTCTTATCACTATTAAGTCATATAGTGATAAAACAAAAAGTTTTATCATTTAAAAAATATCATAACAAATAAAACTTATTTCTACTTAATATATGTCATTAGCAATAATTTTTATATTGTCACTTATTTTTTGTCACTAATTAATATTATTTTTTGTATAGTGATTAAGCAAATAAAATACTAATTAGTTATAACAAAAAAAAAGAAAGAAAATTTCAAGCAATTTAAAATGGACATATATCGTTTTCAGTTGGTATGCTGTTAAATTATTTTAACTTATAAAAAAATTAAAAAATGAAGTGGGGAGGGGAGGATAAAGAAAGAGGATGCGACCAGAACTAGCACATGAAAAAATCAACGTGGCGTGAGCCGCCCCGCGGATGGCGACTTACGAGGCGTTTGCTTTTACGTTCAGGACTCTTTTTTATTTTTATTTTTTTATTTTTAAAAATTAAAAATGTAGTTATAATTCTGAAATGAAAATAAAAATATGTTTAGATGAATTAGTGAAAAGTAATTAATAGAGTATATATGTATAGGGTTGAAAAGATAATTGATTTATATTTTGTTATGTTTAAAAAATTATTTTTTAAAATATATGTATATTTTATTAATTTTAAAATGATAGTGGGTAATTTATGGGTTAGTTTGATTTGAATGATAAAGTAGGATACTTTTTTTTAATTCCACCTTATTATTTATTTAGTTGGACTCACAATAAACATTTAAACTCGTATGAATACTTAAAGTCTGTGATTATATATACAATTTCCATAATAAATTTACATGCCACCCCACATGAGTTTATTTATTATACCAGCCAAACTATACTACAATGATAAAAAATCATACAAGTTATCACATGATAAATAATCATAAGATAACTTAAAAATTCAATCAAACTAACCCTATGTCAAATCAAATTTGAATTTAATTAATGTGATAATAGGATGATAGGGTGGGTTTAGAAAGAATTTTTAAATGAAAGTAGAAATATTTTAAGTAAAAATAGAGAGAAAGTAATGGTTTTTATTTTTTATTTTTGAGTGAAAATGAAAATGGGTGTTGCAAATGTAACCAAATATCCACTTAATATATTAAAATGGGAGGAAAGCTACACTTGATTTTTGCGAATATTTTCATTTTTTTTGGATAAAGAGGTAAGAAAAGTATTTGACCCCGTTTATAATAATCCCATTTTTCTTTTTTAATTTTTTTTGTTAGAATACCCCAAAGTAATATTTAAAATTTTGAAATAATTTTAAATCTCTTTATTTAATTAATGATGTAACAATAAAACTTATAACTGATAATTTTAAAAATAAGAATTAAATATATAAAGAACTATTTAATTTGTGCTAATCGAATTAAATAGGACTCATCCCTCTACGGATAATGGTTGGAGTTGAATAATTCTTTAGGCCTTATTTTTAATTATAGTCTTGAAGCATAGTATGTTCAAAATAAATAAATAAAAGTGATTGGGTGTGGATTTTGGCAACATAAAGTCCAAGCTGCACATTAACAAGTTTATATACAAAAAGGCATCTTCTCTTTCCAATTTTTGGGAATATTCTTACAACTATTAATTATTTAATAAGTATTTATAATATAAAGAGCTAGTTTGATTAAAATGCTGAAGTGAGATATAGTATTATTATCCCACCTTATTATTCATTTAATTAAAGTGACAATAAACACTCAAATTCATAAGAATATCAAAAGCTCATGTTTATATGTGCAATTCTCATGATAAATTAACCTACCACCCCATAAATTTATTTATCATATCAATTAAATTATATCATAATAATAATAAAAAATTACATAAATTACCACATGATAAATAATTATGAAATAATTTAAAAATCCAACCAAACTAATCTTAAAAGGAAAACAATATTTTAATAATTCCATTTGCTTAGGAACAAAAGGTGCAACTTTTTTCTTCAAAAGATTGTTCGATTTGACTAAAAATAATAAACGCACTTATTGGAGAGAAGTTGGATAATGGTCGGTGTACCACGAACTTGATTGATTGGTACTTTTTCCTACTCTGTCTAGTTGCAAGTAAAACTTCAAAATTATGTCCTATCTTTAATTTTTTTTTTAAATATTAAAATTAAAATATATTATATTTTTTGTGGGAAGGGATGTCTGCGTTCTTATTTTGAAAGAACAGTGGCTTTGTTTGGTTGTAAATTCTTTATATATTTTTTAATTTCTAAAATTTAAATGAATAAAAAATACATATTCTTCAACTCTATTTTCAATTTATTTTCCAAAATAATCTTACTATTCACACCCCAATACATTCCCCAATTTTATGCTACTTGTCATAAATTATCCCATTCACATTATAAATATATACGCATACTACCAATCATTCAATCTATCTATATATATATTTATAATTTTAAAAATATCTATTTCACTCCACCAACCCTACAAAAAAGTTATTGATGTGATATATTGTCCTCTCTCATTATACAAACAAACAAATAAATAATTTTTTTCCAAAATATTCTCCATCTACCAGTCAAAATATAAACAAACAATTATCATATTCCCCAACACTACTTCTCAAAAACTATTTTACCAAATTTTTTTAACAAAATGCTTCAATTTGCAACCAAACAAGCCCAAAGTAACAAAGTGACAGTAAAATATAATTAAAAAGGAGAAAGTGAAATTAACCCTTCATGATGTAGAGGGCTAAAAACATTATTTGATATTTCTAACTGTTCAAGGGAAATATTTTATTGTATTATCTATATTATTAATAAAGTGTGAGGGTTTTAGGGTTTTTTTTTTAAAAAATTGTGGAATTTTTTTTTTTTTTTTTAACAAAAATAGGGTGAATTGGGGAGTATTATAAATTTGTAGTAAGTTGCACTCACCTCTATTTGTTACTGTTGAAAGTTGCCTTCACTGAGTGCAACTTTCAACAATAACTAAATTTTTTTCCTCAATCACCAATTTTCAACGGTGGAAAAATAAGTACTGTTGAAAGTTGCACTTAACTTTTTTTTTTTTTTTTAAAGGAAGAATAGAGAAATGGAAGGAGAAAAAAATTATTTTTCAAACTTACATCCCTCTTTCCACATTTGATTCTTCTTCGTTTCAGCTCCAAACTAAAACTAAAATCATAGTTGGATTCTTTCAACTCAAGGATTACAACCATACCAAATGTAAACCAAATCGATGATGATTTCGCCAGAAAAATTTAAGGCAGCGGAGGTGGTGGGTTGCTCACTTCTGACGGCGGAAATGGAGAAAATGGAGGAAAGAAAGAAAATAGGAAGAAAAAAGAGAGAAGAAAACAGTTCACTTATAGTTATTGTTTTTTTGTGTCAACTGGAGAAATTTTATTAAGGTTAAAAATTAAATTTTCAGTATTAATTAAAATTTTATAGTTTGATGAATGTATTATTTATTAATTAATACTAAAAATTTAATGTTTTACCTTAATAAAATTTCTCCAGTTGACACAAAAAAATAATAACTATAAGTGGACTGTTTTCTTCTCTCTTTTTTCTTCCTATTTTCTTTCTTTCCTCCATTATCTCCATTTCTCTCTACTTCTACTTATAAGAAGTGTTGGTCAATATTGCAGTCTTCACGTGAATAAATTGCAGCCTTGACAAGTGAATGTTTTTATTTCTACCAAACTAATATTTCTTTTGAAAGAATGTTTAAAATATTCTTTTATTTAAAAACTAATAAGGTATTTAATAACTTTTCTAATTAATTAATTTAATTATTTTTAACTAATTAATATATTAAGTATTTTTAACTATTTAACAATATTTTCTTATTTTGAATTAATTTTGTAGTGCCCTGATCGGGAGACACATGTTCCCGTCCGAGGTGCTACTCAAATCAATACCACAAGTTCTCTGAATTACAAAAAATAGGTCTTTTAAAAATCAAATAATTAATTCCCACAAGTAACATCCATTAATAGTTTGACTTGTTACCAAAGTATTATAAATCACACCGAATATTTCCAAAACAGTATATTCATATCAGTAACTCAACAGGCTACAATCAATATATTCATAAATTCATTGGTTGATCTTCAGCTTACCTATCTATATCAATCCAATTTAATAATTTTCAACGAAAGATGTATCAACTTGAGACTAATATCAAAATCTTGATTAACCATTTAATTTATGCATCTAATTTATGTCATTTAACATTAATTTATGCAACTAATTCGTCATAATATAACTCAATCGTATCAAATCAGGGCTAATAATATGATAAAATTGAAATTTATCAAATTAAATTGAGTTCGAGTCCAAATTACGTCCCAAATTTAGTCCAGTCGCGTCCAAAATTAAATTTGGAGCAAGCTGTTAACTGGCCGCCGCCACCTGTGTAGAAACCGCCCGGACCAAAAGGTGCGCCTTGCCGAGCCCGTTAAAACCCCTCAACCAATTTCGTTGTCCTCCGCCTCCTATCTGGCGAATTGGACAAAAACCGCCACTAAAATCCTAGCGCCGCCGCCTTCTTTCCGCCTCAATTACTCCTCCGTCGACCGTCAAAACTGACAATTGAGCATACCAACGCGTTCCTCTCGTCGAACCAGTCAAAACCCACCTAACCTTTCACCGTTTCCACCATCGGAAGTCAGCAACCCACCACCTCCATTGCCTTTAATTTTTCCAGTGAAATCATCATCGATTTGGTATGGTTGTGATCCTTGAGCTGAGAAGAATCCAACCATGATTTTAGTTTTTAATTTGGAACTGAAACAAAGAAGAATAGAAGGTGGAAAGAGGGATGTAAGTTTTGAAAAATATATTTTTTTTCCCTTCTATTTCTCTATTCTTCCTTTAAAAAAAAAAAAAAGGGTACTATGGTGAGTGCAACTTTCAACAGTAACAAATAGAAGTTGCACTCACCGAGTGCAACTTACTACAAATTTGTAATACTCCCCAATTCACCCTATTTTTGTAAAAAAAACCGGGTTTTAGTGGTATTTTTTTGAATGATTGGACTAAAGTACCTTTAATTTTTGTTTTAAAATTTTCAAAATTATAAAGGTAACTACCAATTACTTTATCCTATCATTATCCTCCTACCACCATCATTTCATATTCTTGCTTTATAAGTAAAGATAATCGGGGAAAACATGTTTTGTAAAGTTTCATATCCAATTGAAAATATCATCCTTTTGAGATATTAGGCATGCATTTATTAGACAACATAAACATCATGATAAAATGTTTTTATACATGTACCTTATATATGTATGTATATCGATTGTGATTTAGTATGTAAAATGCACATGCATCGAATGTGCATTAATTACTAATAAAAATAATATGGTGCCTTTCTTCTATGCCATTACTGGATAATATAGTCAAGTATTTGATTATAAACTTTTAGATTATATATAAGAATTAGAGGATTTTGTTTGACAATATTATCATATTTTAGTCCAATAATATACAATATTTAAATTTATACTTAAATAAATAGTGTGAAATTTCTCATTTTCATATTCTCTCTCTCACATGAATAATGTGTTTTATGTCGATAATATGCAGGGGGGGCACTTACGGGGAATAAAATTTCAAACATCCATGTTCAAAATAGTAAAATAACTCGTTGAAGCTAAAAGAAAAAAATTAATAAAAGAAATAAAAAAGAAAAAGGAAAAAGAGAAGAATTTTGTGCACTACCAATTAAAAAAGTCAATAGTGTGACTTGACTTCGCGTGTTACCGATGTCAAATAAGATTAAGGGTGTAAATGGATATTAAACAAATCGTATACACTGTTTTTATATTCTTATCCATTTAATTTTTTGAACATTCAAATATGGATACGGATTTAACAGATATTTAAAAATAATATTTAAATTCGTATCCGTCGGATATCGATCGAATTCGAATATATCCATATTCAATTATAATTATTCAGATTTATTCATATTTTATTAAACTTATCAGTATTCGAATTATTTTTTTATATTCATATTCGATGATAATTATTTAGATATCTATTTACAAATATCCAAATACGTGAATCTATGAACCTATTATAAATACATATTTTAACTAATGGAAGAAACTATATAATTTTATTTAAACGAAAGTAATCAAACCAATATCATAATTTCTAATTAATAATTGACTTTATAATTGATTATTAGTACTTAATAATAATAATAATAATAATAATAATAATAATAATAATAATAATAATAATAATAATAATAATAATAATGGCATTTTAAGTATATTATTATAAAGTCGATCAAGAATAATTATGTTGATTAACTTTATTCTTCAATTTTTTTTCTCTATATAATAATAACTTTTTAAATTTATTCTTTTTTCTTCCCAATTCTTCAATTATAATTTATATATATATATATATGGATTATGTGATTTTAATTGAAAAATATAAATAATATATTATTTAATAAATATATATTTGGATCGAATATTAAATGGATCGGATCCGCATTTACCATATTCGTATTCATTTATAATCGGATATCTACTAATTGAATACGAATAATATCTGCTTGAAATGAATGCGAATGAATTTGGTATAAACAGATATGAATACGAACGGTAAATGAATTTTTGAATATCCATTTACAGCTTTAAGTAAGATATTAAAATAAAAAAAGTGCATGCTATCCATCTACTTATATATTTTAAAATATATTATTATTATCGAATTAAAATATAGTAATACTATAAAAATAAAATATAATATCATTACATATGATTCCATGATTTGCCATTTATTTAAATATATAATAAATTTTAAATTTGTAGTCTTTGTCATATATTATATCCCAAATAATTATTATAATTTTTTTTTCAAACCTAGTCTGTACTCCAGATACTGACCTGAATTTGTTATGTTTCCAATTAGGATATCTAGAAATAAATTTTTATATTTTTTGAAAAAGTTGTCTTAAATATTTTTATTCTAATGAAAAACCCAGGATTCAATCCAATTTAAACAACACAAATTTCTCTTTTAGAAAGGACTAGAGACTTGTATAATTTTGATCTATGAGTTCCTATTTTTCAAAAAAGAAAGTGATTGCTAAGCAATGTGTGTGGAATTATCTTTCCCCGTACAGAAAGTCCAAGACGTTTCCCATAAATCAAATATTTCTAAAGATATTTTGTTGTTCCCTAGCTTATGTATCAAATATATCATCAAGTTCAGTTGTGCAGGTCCCTAATTCAAACAAAGGTGACGTCGATCGAAATAACTTCAATCGTATCAATTTTAGTCCTAGATGAAGTGAATTTAAAATTGTAAAGAGTATTCAGATAAATTTAAAAATAATCGCCCTTATAAAATAAATAAATATAAGTGGAAATCATGAGTTACTTAGAAGAGGAAATCAAATTCTACCCCCGAAGTAAAAGTTAAGTAATGAGTGGTTGATTTATTTTAATTGCTTTTTAAGCCATATAAAGTATGTAGTTGCTAACAAGATTTTATTGATTAACTTATTCTTAAAAATCTCAATTGAGTAGTCATTTGGGCATTAGCGTAGTATTCACTTCTTTATATGTGAAGTTTATAATTTAAATTTCAATAAATTTTAAATATATATGTGTCTGTATAAATAAATAAATAAATAAAATAATATCAGAGTTCTTAATTAAATTAATTAAATAAAAATATCTCATAATTCCATGAGAATATTACACCCATTGGAATATGATTTTATTTTCATTTTTTATTTCAAGAATTTTTATAAAGTTAAAAGTTAATTACAATTTTGAAAATAAAAATAAGATTGTATTTGGTTTTTTTGTTTAGAAAAATGATTAGGATGAGTATATGTTTAAATTTTTTATTGATTTATGATTTTTATGCTCAATTTTTTTTAAAATATATATTTTATTAATTTGTAAAATGCTAGTTGATATTTTATGTCAAATGGAATTTGAATTTGATAGTTTAGAAAAAATTGAAAATAAAAGTAAGAAATATTTTCAGGAAAAATATATATAAATTAATAATTTTTAATTTTCAAATAGTAAAAAAAAAAAGAAGAAAATAAAACATGCGAACCCTTGAATTTCGCGAATATCAAGCAATCTCAGTAGCCTGAATTTATTCTTCGCATTGTTTCTTCATTTTTCACAATTCTCATGATTTTAATAACTATTTATGACATTAATTAAAGGTAATTATTAATGTGATTATTATTTTCAACTAAATATAAATTCAATTATGTCATGCTATAGTTGACATAATTTAAATTAATTGTTAAAAATGTATTTGAAGAAGTTGGAAGTGTGATGTGTCTAATTGCGTTCAAGAAATCCTCTACATTATCCTTAAGGTGATAATTGCTCCCACTATTTTGTGTTACAAGGACTATGACAATTCACCTATAGAATTCATTTAAGGCATCCAAGCAATTGCAACCATCATTATGAAATTCCTACTTTAGAATTTCTGCTGTTGTTGAAAATAATTGAGAGGATATGAGATTTTTTTTCTAGAGAGTAATAATATTTTTTCTGAAAATACGTAATTAATTTATGTGGAGTAATTCCACTTGTATAAGGTTTCCACAACTATTCTCAACCATTATAACTGTTATTTTAAACAACACATTGATTTTAATTGTCTTGTCCTTTCATAGTAGTCACATTGTTTCTAATTAAAATCATAATTTAAATAATTAAATTAATTACGCATTAATTTAGAATCCGAATTAAAATTTAATCCATGCTAAATATTAAGTCTTGAAATTTCCATGTACCACTCTCTAAAAATCTTAAAAGTGAAAATAATCTAAAAGCCTTACAAGAGATCCACCTAATGAAGGGAATCTCCTTTGAGATCCCAAAAGAAAACTCTTACCTCTTCTTCACTTGATATACTATCTACAAATCTAATTAATTCCAACATTAATTATTTGATTTTGATTATGCCCATTTTGCAAAGAATTGCCTATATTCCTTATCTGCCAAATATATGCTGTCTAATTATTTCTTCTGTAGATTATTTCACAAAAGGAAAATAGTCATTGCATAATTCATGGTAAATCAACATACTTTCCTAGAGAAGACAGTCTATATATGGCAAATCAACATGCCATTGCATCAATATGGACACTAAATCAGCGCCAACAAAGAAACTAGCTGCAGCTTCCTTCATTCAAGCGTCAAATCTGGCAAAGAGTATTAAGGAAAGATCCAATAAATCTTGTCAAAAAATAAGTTGTGAGATATTTCTCAATAAGAGTTAAGCTGTACTTCTAATTGAGAATAGGAAACTAGCTCTGATATAGACTCTCTCTAAATCAAGTTGTGGGCTGTCTATAAGCTTACGTTCATCTGTAAAAAGGTTCGGTAAAGATTAGTCATCTATTGATTATTTATACTTTCATACTAGTCCTTTAGCTAAGTGAAGTTCAAGTTAAAAATCCTAAGTTTATGATATAGGTAATGGATAGAGCCGTAAATGGATATTCCAAAATTCATTTGCCGTTCGCATTTGTATCTGCCTATACAAAATTTATCCAGATCCATTGAAATCGGATATTATCTATATTTGATTAGTAGATATTCGATTATAAATGGATACAAATATGGTAACTATATATCCGATCCTTTTAATATTTGCTCCGAATATATATTCATTAAACAATATAGATTATTTATAATTTTCAATAAAAATATGATAATTTATATATGTATATATAAATTATAATTGAAGAATTGAAAAGAAAAAAGAATAAATTAAATTTTTTTATATAATATAGAGAAAAAATTGAAAAATGAAGTCAATTGATATAATTATTGTTGGTTGACTTTATAATTAATATACTTAAATATCATTGTTAATACTAATTAGTGCTACTAATCAATTCTAAAGTTAATTATTAATTAAAAATTATACTATTTATTTTATTGCTTTCTTTTTAATGAAATTGTATAATTCCTCATATTAATTAAATATATGTATTTCTTATATGTTAATAGATTCACATATTTAGATATTCATAAATTGATATCCAAATAATTATTATCTAATATGAATATAAAAAATAATTTGAATACGAGTAATTTTAATTTAATATAAATGCATCTGAATAATTATAATCAAATATGGATAATATTCGAATCCGACCGATATTCGACGGATATAAATTCTGATATCATGCTTCAATATCCGTTGAATTCGTATTCATATCCAAATATTCAAAAAATTAATTAGATATGAATATGAAAATAATGTATCAAATTCGTTTAATATCTGTTTATACCCCTAGTAGTGTATGTAGGCTTGTCATATTATTACAAATCTATTGTATTATTTACTTTATTGCTTATTGCATTTTGTTATCTCTGGAACTTCTGATTATATCTAGAAGTTCTAATTTACTATTCTACTGAATTATTTTGTTATAAATCAAAAGACCTCTTTGAGTCAATTCTCTTTTTGGACCTTTATAGTCTTAAATTTCAACATTTCCAAAATACAAATGAAGAAAAAAAGCAAAAATTAAAATATAAATTATATTTTCTTGCTGAATTGTATTCTTTCTAGATAAAGCGACACAAAACTTGTAGTTCATAGGGAAAAGTGAAATTCACTCTCTCGATGAATCACTATATTTTAAATTTTTTTATATGTAAAATTACATTATTTAATATTTCTAACCATTCAAGTCAAACACTGTATTTTAATACACAAACATGTATGCGTGCTCCGTAGCTTATGCCTATATGAACAACTAAGTTCATTTTTGTTTAAACATAATAAAATTGATTGAACAAAAATCAAAGAACCTGTTACACAGGCAGCATTCCTAAAAAAACTTAAAGAAACAATAATAAAACCTAAGAAATTGTGACTAGACAATTTCATAAACGAAACGTACTCCTACCAAAACCCATAAAATTTAAAGAAAATCCATAAAATGAGTTTCTCTTTTTCTCTCTTCCCCCCACCCCCATCACTAAAAATAAAAAAAATCCTAACTACTGAAACATGCATCATCAAAAAAATCTCTACATCTACGAGAGTTGAAGGACCAAAGTACGTCGAAAGAGAATTGATCAGAAGTACCAAGATTTTGTAAACTGTAAGAACTCTGTTGGAACCCACCTTGTTGAAAGTCCCATGGTGGCTGTTCATTCAAAAATTGTTTCTGACACCCGATAATCAAAACTTGTCTGAAGTTCACTGCTGTCAAAATAAAAAATATTGAGTAGCCCATCAGAGTGTTTGATGGCAACAACATCATCCATTAGAGTTTAGACGTGCAAGATTATCATCGTTGCTGACTATTGGAATATCCACTCATGTCAGATCATAGCCGTCCAAACCAAAATTGTTGATTAGCCCATTAGAATGTTCGACAAGTGGAAGATTATCATTGTTGTTAGCTACTAAGGTATCGGGGTTGACTATGGTCCGATAATCATAATTTTGATTAACATCCTATATGCTATATCCTTTAAAAAGTTGACACATATACAAATAATTTTTTTAAATCATTGATAATTAAATTAATTTACATAATTTTCCATAACTAACTAAATTGGCAGTAAAATAAATTTTAATTGTAAAAGCTTTATTTATCCTTATCAAGATTTACATATAATTAAAAATTAAAAAAACAAACAAAATATCACACACGAAGAAGAAAAAGGGGGAAAAAAAAAAAAAGAACCCAATTTAAAACTTTGAATTAGCTCCAATCTCTGAAAACCTTAGAGCCAAAGTTCTCTTCCTCAGGAAAACAGCCCATACCCTCAACAATCAGTCATCTGGCCGCCGGCCATGTTCATTCTTTGGGGACAGAATTATTTTTTTTGAGATGCGAGAGTGATTTGGCATTGGAAAAACATAAGCTCAATTTACCATGTAGATCTACAAATGAATTTTGACTTTTGAGGTAGTTTGCTGTGTATTAGATTCATATGAATTGTGATCCTAAAAATTATTAGCTTTTTTATATGAGTCGCCTTACGAATCATCGTTGGAGATAGACGTGGCTGTCGGCAAACTAGCAATATTTTAAAGATTGGGACTTGTTTTGTGAGGATTGAATTTGGGGCTATTTGTAATGTTCCGTTAGGATTTATTTGCTTCATCCAAAATTATTAATTTGATTCTTTTTTCATTTTATTTTGTTAATGTATGTAATTTTATTTTATTTTTTATTTTTAACCGTATAGTATTTTTTATAAGGATAACTAAGATATTTCATAATTAAAATTATTGTAGTATTATTCAAATAAAAAAAAGTTAATTTAGTAAATTAACTTGATTATTAATGGTTTAGAAAAACCATTTGTACAAATATCAAATTCTAAAGAGATATAGGATGTTAGTTAAAATCATAGTTCTCGAACCCTAGCCAACCCGTCAAAATAGACTTGCTTTTTTATTTTTATTTTTATTTTTTTTTATTTGCCTATCTATATACAAAAAAGGGAGGAAAGGCTTATAACAAATTGAATTTTATGTGGACAAGCAAATTACAAGTTGCTCTAATTATTCTCCTTCATCCCGTGCTCTCTGTGTGAGCGTTTTGGATGAGATAGATTTTCTTTCTCTCCAATATGGTGGAGTTATATTTCCTATATGCAAATAGATATGATCTGAGTCAACAAAATAATATAATTTAAATTTACTTTTGTATATAGGTAGTTATATTAGTTGTGGAATAATGCAAGATATAATTGTTCTACATACAAGCACTCTATATATTTGAGGAATGTTCCATAGTCAAATAAATTAAATTCTGAAACAACTTGAATGTTGTAAAGTTTCTTTACAACTCTCCAAAGTACATATTGCTTTAGTGCTTGATCTTATGGGCGTCATGCATGTACAAGTTGGGCAATTAATTTTTAAACTCGGTCATGCACTTATTTTATGAGTTCAAGTAAATAGTTACACCAAAGTATTCTATTTATTGATACTTGTAGAATTGATGACATGCATATCTCGAGTTGATATTATCATGCATTTTTACCTGCCCGAAGAAAGTTAGATGTGTGTGATAATTACTTTTGTTAGTGCAGAACATATATATTGACGGGGATATATCGATATAGAAGATTTGTTTTTCAAAGGAGGCAACTCTCCAACAATTAGTATATCTTTGCATCATTCTTGCATCAGAGACCTCGTGTTTGTAGCATGCTTTGTCCAAAGGGGATTTTGTCATGATTCTACGAGGAATTAAGCTATATTCGTTCTAAGCTTATTCTTGTAAATTGCTTATAATTGACATGGTTTGTTGCATTTTTGTTATTTTGAGATTTTATTGTAAATTTGAACAATGATGGTGTTACCATTGAACGGTTGAGTGGTGGAAATTATAAGAGATTAAAGCATGAAATTGGGTTTGCCCTACGATTAGGTTTTATTGATATAGCTTCCTAGGAGGATTAACCTCCCCAACCTTCTTATGCTTCTGACGTTGCAAAAAGAGCTTATGCCTGGTGGGAGGGATCCAATCGTCTAAGTCTTTTGGCTATTGAAAAATTTAATGGAGAGAATTTGGTTAGTGCACATTCTGAGACTAATAATGTTTGGAAATTTTTCCACATAGTAGGACAAACATATCAAGCATTTGATAAGTTTTGAGGCTAGAAATCTAATGATTGATGGGGGTATGAAGTGTAATATTTCTGGAGGGATTAGGTAGTATATTCTAAAAAATAATTCATATTTGATTTAAACTCAAAGGTCTTGATATTTCTCTTCTTGATAACTCTATTGTTCACTCTGCTTTTAATTTGTTGCTTGTGGAATTTAATTAAATTAAAATAGCTTATAATACCCAAAATAAATTATGCAGCATTCTTACAAGGTCCAACTAAGTTGATGTTACTTGAACTACACTCGTCACCAAAGGGGTAAAAAAGGAAGAAAAGACGTGACCTCAATTACAAAATAAAAACGTGAATGTGACGCGAGCCACGTTACCAATTAAACGTAAGATATCAAAATGGGAGGAATTTGGTTTCATTTCTCAAATTCTATTTTTATATTTTTTATTATTTAAAAACTGAAATATATTATTTTATACATATTTCACTCAATATTTTTTTATTTTATTTTTAAAATACATTTCCTAATAACCTATTTCTCTTCTCTTAGCAATTTTATATATTTTCTCTCTATTATCATTATTATTGTATCTCTTCAGTTACAACATACTAAATCCAATATTATCATTATTTTTACAATAATTTATTCAAATTCAAATTTATTTTTAACTCATTTTCACTAAATATCTTTTTAAATTTTAAGAATATTGAAATAAAAAATAGGAATGAAATGAAACCAAACGGGTGCTATGATTCATTATTGTGAAAAAGTATTCCCTTTTTCTTGACCTTTCTTTGGTAAAAATTGTAAGCAGGTACTCTGCTCCATATATGCTAGTCCCATAGTTTTTCTTGAAAATTACTCCTTGTTAGTTTGTTAGTAGGTAGGGTATTGCCCAAAAATTTATACTCTAACCCATACTTAAATTCACACATCTTAAAAATAATGTAACAGATTTGGGTATGGTCTACACTCATAAATTATCTATATATATTATATCTAAAACTATTCATTTCAACATACTCAAATTTAATCTATTAACTTAAAAGTATCTATGTCAAAATTAAATGTATACTAATAATAAAATTTTAATATTAAAAATTTAAATTTTATTATTTTTTATGTAATAATATATCTTTTTGACCGTTTTGCATATATTTACTTGAACATATCCTATGAAATAAAACCATTAGAAAAAAAGATTAATTTTTTTTTGTACTTTTGGTATTTTAGTATACCCAAAATTAAATGTAAAGATTAACTAAATTAAATATAATGATTAAATTAAATGTATACATTAAATTAAATTTAAGAATTTTTTTTGTATACTGTGCAAAATAATTTATTTTAATATATATTGAGAAAATTAATTTATACAATAAAAATATAAATCCAATAAATTAGGATTAGATAGTGTAAGCAGGTAGAGTTAGAGTCTTATTATTTTGGATATATTAGGGTAGGGTAAAATTATGATATTTTTCTTTGAATATTTTAGGGTATAGACTTAGGTTGGATGATACCCTACCCATTGACGTACCTACTCCTTACTCTATATAAGTAGTCCCAAATTTATTTGATGATACATTATTTTATCTCATATTCAAATAGTATAGGAATATGAGACTAGTCTTTGGGTTTCCCTTCTTCATCCATATTTTGATGTGCCTTTTAAAATTAAAACTTTTATTTAATAATTATCGATGTGATAATACCTCGATGTGATTGTACTTTTACATTTAACAACGAATTTAGTAGTTACTATTGGCGCCATTTCTACATCCTTCACCCACCTTTTGATGCCCCATTTCACAATAAAATGCCTCACTAATGCGAGTGGGTAGGACAATCTCTGCGTGACAATACCTTATTTTTATTTGTTGGCATTCCAAAATAAAATTTTACTATAAAAAAAAATACTTCTTCACTAATGAAAAATTTGTAATTGAGAGGGTTTCGTCATAGTTTGAAGATAATTATGATGAATTTTTGATGGATTACTAACGTCTTTAATAAAATGAACAAAAATATATACTAGTTATGATATTTGTGACGGATATAAAGAGTATATATTGATTTGAAGAGTCCGTCACAAATTTTATAACCTAAATATGATTTTTCGATCCGCGATGAAAATTTCATCACAAAATTAATTTTGTGATGCATTTTATTTTATTCACAAAACTAATAAATAATAAAGCATATACTAACAAATTTGTGAAATAAGTCCATAAAAAATTTAATGAAATCCACCATTCTATGATAAATTTATTTCTAAATCCGTTAATATATGCTTTGTCACTTATTAGTTTTGTGACAAAAATAAAGTGCATAACAAAATTAATTTTATAATGGAATTTCCATCACAGGTCAAAGAATCGTATTTAGAGTTATGAAATTTGTAACGGGCTCTTCGTATCAATATATACTTTTTATATCCATCACAAGTATCATAACTAATTTAGATTTTTACTCATTTTATTAAATTGTCTGTAATCCATAAAAAATTTATCACAATTGTCTTCAGATAGTGACGAAACCCTCTTTGTCATAAATTTTTTGTTGAAGGGGTGTTTTTTGTAGTGTTTAATTTTTTTGAAAAAAAAATATTGTACGACATTATTAACTTTTCATCAATAATTTTGCGAACAATAATATATAAACATGTGCAAACCTTTTAAAAATTGAACAACACTTGTTCTCTTTTGAAAATGGAGGGAGTCATATAATTCTATAGAGTCAATTATTATATGTGACCAAAAAAAAATTAGAAAAAAATCTAAACGCTAAAGCTCAGTTTGATTTTATTTTCAAATTTATTTCACTCATTTTTACTAATTAAAAATTAATCATCAACAACTTCTTATTATTTTTACCAAAATTTTGATTCATTTTTAACTTAAAATACATTATTCAATAACTTATATATTTCTTTCTATTTTTCTTATTAATATCTCGATCCACTTATAATATATTAAATCTTTTATACTCATTACTTTTCAAACAATCTACTTCAATACAAACTCATTTTTTAATTCATTATCTTTAACTATCTTTTCAAATTTTAAAATGCTGAAAAGTTGAAAACGCAACCGAACGATCTAGAGATAGTACAAAAATCAAAGTTTGTATAGTTATTTCCGTTAGTCAAATATAAGTTGCTAAGCAGCTTAAAATATCTCATCTCCATGGTCTCTCTCTTAAGCAAAAAGTCCAATTCTCTTCCAAACTTTAGGGAACATCATCCATGGCCATTAACAGAAGTGAAGATGTGCAGTACAATGGAAAGATCACACGGTTGGTGTTGCTTTCTTGTAGTATTGCAGCTACTGGAGGACTCATACACGGCTATGACACTGGAGTAACTGGTAATAATGAACCTTTTATTACTAATTTGGAGTCATGGAGTAAAAATTTTATTTAAGTTTGACTTTAAAATTTAAAGCCAATTTGTTGTAAAGGTGGAGTGACCTCAATGGAGCCATTCTTGAAGAAATTCTTCCCAGGTGTTTACAGAAAGATGAAAGAAGATACAGAGATAAGCAACTACTGCAAATTTGATAGCCAACTGCTCACATCTTTCGTCTCCTCACTCTACATAACTGGCCTCGTTGCTACTTTCTTGGCTTCGAGAGTGACTCGGGATTACGGCCGAAGGGCGTCAATGATGGTTGGCGGAATCGCATATCTGACGGGTGCTGTCCTTGGAGGGGCAGCTGAGAACATCTACATGCTGCTATTTGGTCGACTTCTGCTTGGAGTTGGGATTGGTTTCGCCGACCAGGTTGGTTGGCATTATGCACTAATTTCTGCTAAGATTTTTAATAGTATGTATGAATATATAAGTACAATCCGTATACTCTGGCCACTGCGTGGATCTTGCTATATCAAGGATTGTGATTGTCTTGTGCCCATGAGTGTATATATTGCAATGGCAATTCGACGGGTCTAACCCAAATTTAAATTCAACCTATTTCCAAATTCAAACAAGTGAATTTAAGCACTTTGGATCCTCTATTTCATCTCCTATTTTGATTTGTTGTATATATGCAAAGTGTATATAATTCTCAATCAATTATTTTTACAAAACAATATTTAATTTACGCGTTATATATTCATAAAATGAAATAAAAGATAAAATAGAAAATAGAATAAAAAATTTAAATCAGAATTTATGATGACTTAACGAGGAATGGATCAGAGTATGAGAACTGGTTTTTTCAAAACCAACATGTTCCCAAACTCTATCCCACATGTATTATGTATGTACTAAGAAATATATTACACATATAAGAATTAATAAATCTTTCTATATTCTTGGGAGTTACAAATAAATTTATTGGTGCCTTGTTGGCATGTTTGCTTTGAAATTGGATAATATATTTGATGTCTATAATGTTATGATTAGGGCCTGTTTGGTTTCATTTCCAAAGCCAATTTTCATTTTTATGTATTTTCAAAAATTGGAAAAATAATTATGGTTTGAAAATAAAAATAAAATTATGTTTGGATGTTTTGTTGAAAAGTGATGATAAGAGTAAGTATAGAGTTGAAAAAATATAGTTGATTTATATTTTTTATCTTTAAAAAGATTTATTTTTTTAAAATATATAAATATTTTATTAATTTTAAAATAATAACAGTACTATATGTCAAGTTAAATTTGAATTTGGTTGATATGATAGTAGGGTGATAGAGTAGGTTTGAAAAAATTAAAAACAAAAATAAGGAATATTTTGAATGAAAATGAATAGAAGTTGATAATTTTTAATTTTTAAATAGTAATAGAAATGAAAGTGGTGGTTGAAAATGAAAACAAACGGGTAGATTACTAATTTATTATCTATTTTGACCATTTGACCATAATAATGTATTTTATTTTATTTTATTTTTTTAACCTACTGACCCGACCATGCCAAAAGATAAGGTGGAGTTTTCTTGATGTGAGGTAGGGTGCGTTGCGAGATAGGGTCTTGTGTGTTGGGATGCCAGTTGAGCCAAATCCGTCTTGCCTAGTTTAGATCCTCTACTTCATTCTATTTTATTTTATGAATATATAATTTTTTTGTATTTTTTAGGTTAAGAGTAATAGATAAAATAAGAAATGAAATAAAGAATACAAAGTGTCCGTTGCCACCTATAAGAGTATGTGCTTAAATTTTTAACTCTTTGCATTTTCTCTATATTTGGCAGTCAGTCCCCTTGTATCTCTCAGAAATGGCACCTGTCAAATACAGAGGAGCCTTCACCTATGCTGTCCAATTTTGTGTTTCCAGTGGAGCTTTAATAGCTTTCCTTATTAACTACGGGACAGAAAAGATCCAAGGTAATTGGGGATGGAGAATTTCTCTAGCAACAGCTGCAGTTCCTGCACTGATTCTAACCATGGGGGCACTATTCCTCCCAGAAACACCCAATAGTCTTATTCAGCAGGGTCGTGATTCAGACAAAGCCAAGACTTTACTGCAAAGAATTCGAGGAACTGATGATGTCCAAGCAGAATTCAATGATCTCATAACAGCAAGTAATGCTTCTAAAACCATCAAACACCCATTCAAGAACATTGTGAAAAGGAAATATAGGCCTTATCTAGTGATGTCCATAGCAATTCCATTCTTCCAACAAATGTCTGGAATCACTATGATATCTTACTACGCTCCCATACTCTTTCGGACAACTGGTTCTGGCGAGAGTGCTTCACTCATGTCCTCGGTGATGACTGGTATAGTCGGCACAAGTATGACATTGTTTTCATCCTTGATAGTAGATAAATTGGGCAGAAGGGCTATATTCAATACAGGTGGAATTCAAATGTTCATTTCTCAAATCATGATTGGAGGAATAATGGCAGCTAAATTAGGGGATCATGGTTCATTGAGCCAAGTGTACAACAATTTAGTTATCATCATGCTTTGTGTATATGTTGCTGGTTTTGCTTTTTCATGGGGTCCATTGGGATGGTTAGTTACAAGTGAAATTTTTCCTCTAGAAATAAGGTCAGCTGCACAAAGTATATGTGTGGCAGTAAGTTTTTGCACTAGTTTTCTAATTGGACAGACATTTCTGGCTGTCCTTTGCCATTTGAAGTTTGGAACTTTCTTCTTCTTTGGGGTGTGGATGGTGCTCATGACGGGCTTCATCTACTTTTTATTGCCAGAGACTAAGAATGTCCCAATTGAAAAGATGGATAGAATCTGGAGGGAGCATTGGTTGTGGAAGAGATTTGTTGGTGATGGTCAAGAATATAAGGAAAAGGAGACTCAAGAGCCTCTTCTTTACTCATATGAATAGATTTCATATTCTATTCGTAAAAAGATTCTTGTACAAAATGGTGAATATATTTCACTGGTAGGTGATAAGTGAAATAGTAAGTTGTGATGTGAGTAGGCAATATGTGTAATATTTTAGATTCTAATCATATCATATGGGAGTATTATTTTTTCCGCTATATTTTATATGTAAATATAATTCTATTTATAATTCGTATCGATTAATTAATTATTGAGAGTTGTACTAAATTTATTATTAGTATATGAAATAATTAAAATGATATTTTCTGAGATTTAAAATAATTTAAATTATATTTTTGTTGTTTTGAAAACTACAATTACCTGTCATAATGTTTGTTGTCGTTTAACAAATAAGTTTAACTATTGATCAAATCAACAACATTTGCTGATACCATCGATGAATTTTTTTAAAAAATTCAATTTTGCTCTTCAATTATTTAAATCGGAGTGTGGCTTGTATAAAATAAGAAACCCAAAAAGGAAGCTCAACATTTCGACTGTCATTTTCGTTTGATCAATTTCCTATTGTTCTTAGTTCAGTTCTTTCTAAAACAAACTACATTTTGAAACCCGTGAGGAGGCACGACCTTTATATTATCTCGGTGCGTCTAGAAGCAGAGCCTGTCACTGCAGACCAATGAAAACTACCACATGTTCTATGCCAGGGGTGTAAATGAGCCGAGCCGAGCCTAGCAGGCTCGGCCTCGGCTCGTTTATTAATTCATGAGTTTGAGCTTGGGCTCGGTCTCGGTCGAGTCTAGACAATCGAGCTCGGGTTCATGCTCGATAAGGCTCGATTTGTATAAATTTGGATGTGATTGCTCTAACTAGATAAGACTCGATTCGTATAAGGTCGGATGAGTTCGAGCCTATTTAAGCTTGAAACAAAATTTATAATAACAAATACCATATTATTAGTATATAAAAAATATATATAATAAAAAGCTCGTTTAGGCTCGCGAGCTTGTCGAAGCGAATACTATTGAACTTGGCTCGACTTGCTTGACTGGCGGGTTCGGGCTCAACTTGGCTTAGCTCATTTAAGTTTAAATCTAATTCGAACTTTGATTGAGTCCAATTCAAAATATTTGCGAACAATCTCATCTCATTTACACCCTTTGTCTATGCCCATTGGGTTAAAACACCGAAAGAAATGGAAATAGTCCTTTTTCATCTTTTATTTTCTCCGCAGGCGGATTTTCTGTTTTCTTCTACCATTTCCACTTTCCCGTCGATTTTTCAAGCTTCGATTACCTGCCAGCACAAAAGAAAAAGGTGAGAAAATCCTTATTTTATCTCTGTTTTGGGATTCTAGAGAAAGTACCTTCCGGAACTGAAATCACAATCGTTTCTATTCTTTTTATTTCTAGAGGACAAGGCAAAAAAATGAAGCGGAAAAATGAAAAAGATAGGATTTTTTGGGGTTTAGATTCTTCAATTACACCCCCCCCCCCCCATTTGTGTTCATGTTTTTGAATCATTGCTTATTGTTTGAATATTTCTTTCTTTTTTTTTTAATTTAAGTCTTGATTAATACTGTTATCCATCGATCACTTTCTGGATGATCAATGAAAGCCTTAGTGCTGTCACACATGGTAATAGTTCTGGTCTTTAGTTGTGTGTGTTTTCGAATTATTAAGTTGGGGATTTAGAAAATTTTACTTTGTTGGTGATTGCTTAATGCCGACCCAATTGTTTAACAGTAATGCTGAAGGAAAAAGGAGAACGTAATTATGAAAAAAATGCCTTCAAGATTTGTTTATTAAATGACGATTTCCAGTTATTTTATTTTAGTGAAAAGCTTATTTTCAAATCAATGAAAAAAGAGAAGTTGCTAGCATAATTAGTGCCAACAGTTATTAATGTATCAAAAAGTTTGCTTGTAGACGGAACCTGACTGAATTAACAATGCTTAACCGTATGTCTCATTGGTTCGTGTGGCTGAATTGAACAGATTTACTGAGATAGTTTTTCTGGTGAAAGTTGGTACTTCAGGAAACTTCAAATGCCTTCAGCAGCCTCGCCTCAGTGGCAAGAGAAGGCTAGTGATTTCATTCAATCCTCAGGTACTTCTAGTAGATTCCATATTTGTCTCGGTAGTCCTTATCTTTATGTATTCTTTTAGAATTTGTTTATAGGATGGAAAGGTCATGCCCAAGTGTCGATAAATAGGGGTCAAGCTTAAAGAAGCAGGACACGCTGCTGGAGCTTTTGTTGGGAGGTTGCAAAGGATGCAAAGGAAAACGTTGCTGATGTGGCTGAAAAAGTCAGCTCAGCAGTCAAAAGCAAGTGTTGTATCATCCAGCAACCATCGACCAGGCATTCCATGCAGGAACATCTTATTTCTGCTGCTGCTATGACAAGCATGTTTTTGTGGAGGGGATTTTCGGAGACAAAAGATAAAGTGGCTATTGGAAAGACAAAAGTTGAAGGGGTAATAAGAAACGAGCTCTTGATACTTGAATCCCATCCAGACATAGTTTAATAAATGAAGTTGATGGTTGGCTTAGTTAAATCCTACTATTTCTAGCTGATTTCGATGAGTTACTAGATTCACCATCAAACGTGCCATTATTCAGTGAGACATCTAGTGAATGTTATAATTCATGCTGAGATATGAAGCATTTTCCCCAAATTTACTTGTGATGTGGTAATTGCTATGCAGAGTTCTTGATGTGAGTGTTGCAAAGTATGGTTTCTTTTTGTGTAAATATTGCAAGTAACTTGATGGAGAGCCTTGGTTTGGTGCATGATGATGTTTTGGAAATATGTGTTTCAGTTAACATCAGCTCAATTTGATAAATCGTCTCCATATATGGCCTTTGGATCGCCAAATATGAATCTTGTAAAACAGTTCAATCCTATTTGGAATGGTATCTTATCTTCAAGTTAAAAAAGAGGTTGTTCATTGTGGTTAAGTTCTGATATGTTAATTGCAACTTAATTCTTCACACTTCACACAAACTGTTAATAGCCATGATTACTATAGTTGACAATGCTAAATAACATGGCTTTTATGCTTCTTTTCCAGTCTATCACTTTGCGAGGAAATTAGTCTACCCTCTGTCTTTCTACCAATCTATTATATGCTGCTTTCTGGACAACATTAAAATTGTTCTCTTAATGTAAAAAAGGAAAAGTATAGGAAGAAAAAAATATGGAAAGTCAGAATTGGGAATATCCAGTTTCTTTCTTAGTCTTTCTATGTGGCGTGTCTAAAGTTGGCTGGTATGAGATAGTGCATATTGAATCATTTGAACTTCTTTTTCTTTCTTATCTTTTTCTCGTGCATGCATGCGTGCGTGTCAAAGATATTTAAATCTGATATTATGGGCCCTGCATAATCAGTAGGAAAGTATATTTCTTATGATTACCTACCCATAAAATTTGTTAGGTTCGTAGTATTTTCCATCTTGTTTTAATCTGCTCTTGTCCTTCTGGATTACACTGAAAATGTTATGTTTGTTGAGGTCGGGGAAAATGGGTGGGAAATAGGCCACTCTTCCGTATTTAGAAGCTTTATGTCTTCTCTAAACCACACCATATTGAACCATAAGCAGAAGTGTGGGATGACCTATAATCTTAACACCCAAGCTTTTTAGAAATGCAATAAAAGCAGCTAACCTTATCTTAAAATGTCAACCATCTTTGTGCACTTGTCTTTTGATGTGTAGCTACTCAATACTTAGCTTGTCTGGCTAGTGCTCTATCCCTGTATGTTTATTTCAAAATAGGCTACTTCTATAAAGAAATTTCATGTCTTCTGGACTAGATTTTGTGAACTACTATAATCTGACTACTCGAGGTTTGCGGGTAAATGTCATAAAAGTCACAGATCTTCTCTTTAATGTTGTTATCCTTGCCATATTCTCTTTGATGTGGTGGCTGCTTGACTTTCTGGCTTTGCAGTATAATTGATGGGGGAAACTTCTTTTTCAATTGAACAAACTGCAATTAAGGTTAAACCTATCACATCCTTTTGTGATACTTTTGAAAAAAAAAAAAAAAAGCAGTTTCTGGTGTGAAGATATTTTCTGAAGAGAGCTATCACCTTATCCTGTGAATCATGATGCTATGATGGGTTTACTAGGGAGATGTACATTACTTTGAGTTACCAGGTGTTTGGCTGATTAAACATTAATTATGAACAATCCAAATAAAAAAAATCATTTAACCTAGTTAGGATGTACGCTTTGGAAGCTACTCATGCACAGAATAAATCAATCATGTTGCATTGGTCTGTGACCTGTGATGCCATCTAGCCTAGTTTAATCACAGATAGTCACTTTATTTTCTTGCATCATTAGTGTTTGGGGTCCCAATTGAGCTCGCCGTCCAGCAACGACTGTCCAGTATGCCAATCCCTAGTATATTGATGAAATGTGTGAATTCTCTCATATTATCAGGTATTGAAAGTGAAAGTGCTTAATTGCCTACTTAGTTTATATCACGATCCATGCTGAGTGGCAAGCTTCACCTTCATGGATTAGGATTGAACTCCCCAGAGTTGTTCAAGGCCCAAGGCGACAAAAAGGTTCTTCGGCAGCTAGTATCCTTGTACAATCAAGGTATCTCAAATATTCAGCGGGCGGATGTCATTTAATTTGCAATTTTGCATCATCTCCACTTATTCTCTCTCTTGTTAGTTTTGCATTCAGACCCAAATGCATCACTGCCGGAGGGTGTAAACTCAATTAATGTTGCAGCTCTTAGTAAGTGTTTAATTGAAAGCCTCCCTGAGCCATTTACCACCTTTGAGCTGTACAACGATGTCATAAATGCTAGCTCCAGCATACATTTAATGAGAAATATTCTCAAGAAACTTCCAACTGCTGACTATATGACCCCGTAACTAATTACAGCACTTTTACTTCGTGTTAGTCAGAAATCTCTTCTTAATAAGGTAGACTGCATGCATCTCCGTCTTTCTTTCTCTGTTTATGCTGCATATTTTTGTCTCCCTGACTGAGTCTCTGTGCATGTGTCCAATTCGACTTGTGCATGCCAAGTGGTGGAACGCTTGGCCTTGGTCCTCATCTTGCATGATGCTGTGGTTTTACCTTCTAGGTCTACATGGATTTGGTCTCTTTAATTTTATCAGATGTTTCTCTCAATCTAATATTTGCCATCTTTTGCTTCTTGCAGTGAGCACTAAGATTATATACAAAGTAAAGTAGGATCATAAATTACATTCATTTATGATAAAAGTCCTACATCCTTTCTTTGTGCTTTGTGTGCCACAGTTATACACGATACAAATATAGCAACACGCATCTAATCCAATCATTTTGGTCATTATCAAGCCCATAAGTTCAAATTGTCTTTGTACCAGATTGTGCTTCTTATATATTTCTAGAAGAATTAAACCTAGTCATAGTTATTCATCAATGATTTATGAAAATAATAGTCAGATTAAAATTACCCATTGAGTGTTTGGTGATTTATTTTACTTGATAAGCTGCTCGGATGTTTCACATGTTACAGATGGATGCTCAAAGCCTTGCAATGGAAATGGCCCCCATTATTACGTGGCAGAAAGGCTGGAGACCAGAACACTTCAAACAGTTCTGGGATCATTCATCAAAACTTGAGTCCAAGGAAAACATAGGTGCTGCCTCCAACTACAGTCAATGGGACATGCTTGCAGGTGATTTTGCAGTTCAAGCCCTTGATTCCATTTTTCTTTTTGTTTCTTTTGGTTTGGCTTTTTGCTCCATATAACTTATTCTTGTATGCTCATTAGTTGATATACTGTGGTAAAAATGCTAAATTCTTTTATTTTATCTTGTGTTTATCTGCAACCAGAATGTGGTGAAACTCAAGATGCATCATCCTCGATCCCTCTTGATGATGGGATGCCAGTGTACTTTCATGCTATCGAAGTTATTCAGTGCTTGATCAAGCACCACAATGCGGTTTTCACAGATGACAAAAAAACCATCTGGAGATGATTTGTGACAGTTGTTACATATTATATATACCATTGCACAGATTCTTTAGACTGGACTATGACCAATGACATGTCAGGAAAAATCGTCAGTGGTTTTTGTAAATATCCTACAGCTGATGTTTTTCTCCAGATTGTTTGTGTAATTTTGTGAATCTTTTTGTTGTCTGGTTGCAACTGATTCTAGAACTAATCATCATGATGATGATTACTCTTCATTGTCACCATTTTTACAGACCTAGCAGCATCCGGGTTCTGCCCGTCATCATAGGCATACACATACATAGTATACCTTTTTTATATGATGCAATTATTTATTTTCTATAATTGTTTAATCTGTAATAGGTAAAACTTGAAAGACCTGCAAAACACAATGAATGTTAGCATCCCTCCTTCCCTTACCAGAACATTTCAAACTAATATTTAAAATTCAAGAACTTGTATATATAATTTTCAGATATTTGTGTAGAACAATGGTACTTGTTATGGTATCAATAGAAAATAATGAAAAAATACACATCTATTGTGCGTTAAATTTGACTTGAGAAAAGAATAAAAATAATAAGATACCTGTACAAATTAAAGCGTTTGATTTGATTTAGTTCTCTAAATAACGGTTTAAATTCAGTTCAAATTCTCTATTCAAAATTTGATAAATTTTCTTTATACACCACAGAGGAATCTTGCTATAATGATAACCAATTGACGGTTCAAACTGTAGAAGTAGAGAGGATAGTAATGGAGCTGAAAGTTGGTTTTCTCATGCTATAATTAAACGAAAATACTAATAATTATCCATAGATAATACAAGCATTAGAAAGTACAAAAGATAGGAATACAATTGGAAGCAACTGAGAACCAAGAACTGAAAAGCTTAAACCTAACAATTTAAACTAAGATTATACCTGTAAACTTTTCCATCACCGGTTGCAAATAACAGTACTTCTCCATTCAAAACTGTGAAGCCGACAACACTCAGACCATGATCAGGATATGACAATCCCATGGCTTCTATCCGCATTTTGAAAACCCGATTCCAATAATACGAATCAGAAGTAATATTGTTCTCTACATCATCCCTGATCAGCACCCACACTGTGAAGACATTTTTCAATAATTTAACCAAACAGATTGATGAGTTAGAAGATGATCCCCGATCCCCACTTGAATATGCGCAGTTCGGATTCTTGCAGCCCTTTTCTTACTCCCTTTGGTAGTTTCAAGAATGTTGTACTAGATTTCTTGATGTCATAAGCCACAATATATGGCCAAAAGTAGAGGCTGCCCCTTCCTAAATACTCATGCCAGTCCGAGATTATATAAACCACACGATCGATTGTAACAGAAAACTCGAAAAGAAGAATTCTCGGGCCAAGATTTATGCTCCCTCTATCCTTCCAAATCCTCTCTTCAGGCGAGTAAATCTTGCATTGGGGCAGCGCAGCCCATTCGGGAGGATAATATAGTATCATCAAAAGGTAATCAACACTGTCTTCTGCTTCATCACACTCGAAAACAACGTATGTGCCATAGTCGGGTTCCATATTTTCATCTGGGAGTGGGATTGGCAAATAGCTCCGAGTCGTCGGATTAAATAGAAATAATGAGTTATCATTATTTCTTGTGGTTTTACAACAAATCAAGCCATTGCTCGAAGCCAGGATGGAACCTCGGTTTAGGACAAAGTCCAAGGATTGATCAGGCAAGATAGGAGTACTGGAGGTGCTAGGACACACTGCATGCAGATCGAGGATCCTATCCCCGAATCTATTATCGAAGTAACTTTGAATAAAAAAGTATGTATCCCCAAACAATTGCATGTTCTTGAACTGTTTTCTGATGAAAAAATCATCAAACAAAAGCTGGTTTGATGACATGCAAACTGTTGATAACTTGTATATATCGTTTGCTGGTAGCCATGAAAAGATTTCTAAGAGTTCTCCGTTGAATGACATCATTGGAGACCAAGAAAAGAAGTTTGAGCAAAGACAACAAACGAAAAGCAGAAGGGTTTTTTTGTTCTATTTACGGTGGTAGAATGGCTTGAGATACTTGGTTCTTTTATACTAGAGAAGGCAGTAATGGCTCCTAGGCCACATAGGAAACTTGGGGATGCGTAGAGTACTATTTCGATTAGGTTAAGGAATTAGTTTCATTGTAGTATCCTAAAATATCTGCAGTGTTATTTGGATATTAAGATGAATCTACGAAAAGACGAAACTAAAAGTAGAATTACTAGGAAATTGTTGTATTTGTGAACAAGGATTCTGCCATCAATTTTATCTTTGATTTCAAGTGATCAAATCGGGCTTTTGTGGATCCTGCATTGCCGCGCATTTAGATTTTATCTCAAATTTGAGTTTTGCTCCGATTTTAGTATAAATATGTTTTTTTTTTTTTTTTGGTCCTATAAATGCTATTAATTAAGTTTCCTCTTTTTCATTTTTAAATGCAGTATATGCATAGGACTAGTTTGTTTGGAGTGATGTAATTATGAATGATATATAAATAAATGGATATATTTTAAGTCTATCAAAATAAAACAATATAATTCCATATTTGGTTGGTAAGATTAACTGAAAAGTAAATTAAAACAAAATATATGATTATACGATTACAACCTTTTATTATTTATTTTAATATATCTTTTTATATACTAATTAAGTGTACTTTGGTCTTTTTGGATCTTATACGACCCAAGAAAATTGTATCAAGCATCTCACATCTTGATTCATATTTCAACTTAATATAAGGCCAATGACTTATGATAGGTCCTATATCAAGTCAAACAAATAATAAATTAGGAGTGATTATACATCTATCAAGTATAATCAATTGAAACAAACAAACCCATAGGCACGTTTGCTTGGAATGATGTGATTAGAAGTAATATATAAGCAAATGATACATTTTAAGCCAATTATGATAGAATATTTTAATTATATGTTTAGTTGGTATGATTAATATATAAATAAGTTAAAATATAATATATAAATTTACTATTATACCCTTTATACCTTTTAATAAGTTTTTCATAATTTTCTCATTCTTTGCCATTTTTAGGATCATGGTTTAATTGAAAATAAGATAAAAAATAGACCCTATTAAATTTTTGTAATTCTTATTACACATTATCAAGCATTCTCCCCCTTGATCCATTTTTCAAAAGCAACAATAACTAATGTAGGGCGTAGGATTTATCAAAGGCTTTTATCAATTGAAACAAACATTAAAAGATGCTTGATTATGTATGTATCACACCTAATCAAGCCAAGCAAACAAGACCTAAGGGATTGTCTAATATAGAATCTTGGTTTTTGGTGGTTATTTTCAAGAAACAGTAATATATCAGAATAAATTAAAACAAAATCAAATATTTTTACTAGAATTAGAAGCTGTCTTATTTTTCACTAATTAATCGCCATTATACATTTATTGGAAAGGTGCTTTTCCATTTACTTTTTTTTGGTGTGTGTGTTTGGGGGGGGGGGGGGCGTGTATGTTTCTCACTTATTTATCAGCAAAAGATATTTTCAAATAATCAAGTTTTCCAGACAAATAATTTTATATCTGGTCCCGGAATTTCATTATGAGTCTTGTCGCGCTAATTTAATATGATATAATTTTTTCGTCTGCATAAATTCCTTGTAAGTTTTTTTCTATAGCATAAATTCTAGGTTGAGAAATATATTGCCGGATGTAAGAATTTTTTCCTAATAAAATTTTTGGATACTTAAAGTAGAATATATTTATATATATATATTTTAATTGCTAGTAAAAGTATTAAAATTTCCTAGTAAGAACAATAATAATGAATATATATTGCTTTATATTTATAGTTGTTAAAGAATTGTATTTGAATTGATCGAACTATTTAAAATAAGTTATGATTCAACCAAGCTGTGTCCCTATTTGAAAAGAATATGATTCGATGTGAATGTGTCTTTGTACAGGCAGTATATAATTACATGTTCTATACTATAGGCACTTTTTTAATAATAATATTTTTTTTCCAAAAGTGCATTAACATGATTAGCCACGACTCTAACCTGTATATTAAAATTCAAAATACGTATTTTGAATTTTGATTTACTTTCTCCATCATAATTATTAAAATAATTATTCATTAATTTAGGACACAAAGAGAGACACGTTTAATATTATTTTTGTTTTTTCTAGTAATTTTTAATGATTTTCCAAGCATTCAAAACTTGTACTTTGACAAAGTATTTGGTGAAAGTTCTTTGAAAAAAATCCCACATCACCTAACATTTTCTTTGGTGTACGATTCAGATAGAAAAGATAAAGGATTCTAGTAAATTAATAAATGTGTTCAAATTTGTTTCGACAAGGTTAATACATAGCCCACTTAAAATTCTAGTAAATTAAAAGGGGTACTAAGTTTCCTTAAATGAGCCCACTTAAAATGGAGTTCATAACCCTAAATGAACTCAAACCCACCAAGAACTTAACTAATATAAAAATTAATTTTTACAGTAAAACATATATCTAAATACTCATTTTTTCAATTCAAGAACTGACTCTATGTGAGCGCATTTCAAAAATAGAAAACCACACTTCATCAATTTATAGGAACGATCTCAATCTAATTTTGTGCAATATCAATGCCAATGTTGAATACCAAAGTATCCATTGGTGCTTCCCTAGATGGTTTAACAATTAATTAATTCATATTGTCCAAGAACATTCCCCAAATGGGTCAGACTGAAAGAATTTAGTAGAATGTCTTTCCAATAATTACTTGACATGCTAGCAACTCTAAGGTGGTGACTGCTATGGAGAAATGTAATTAGGTGGAAATGGAATAATTTTAGGAATTGAATGAAGATGCGAAATGAACGATATTAGTAATACTTATCCCATTAATGGTATGCGCATGGAATGAGAAAGGAATGAAATTCTCATTCTCTATTTGATTCTAATCCCATAATTGGTAATTTGGAATGATTGATAGAAATTAAATGAAATTATTTTGTATTACCAAATTATCCTTTTATAAAAATTTATTAAAATAAAATTATTTGTTCACAAAAATTATTTTATTTATTATATCAAATATTCTATTCAAAATTAGATACATTATTTTCTCTTAAATGCCAGAAAGATTTTCAAAATACCAAAGAAGAATCAAAAGAATGAATAACTAATTTAAGCTGAAGAAATAAATGAGCCCAGAAATAGGAGCCTTGGATCACTCAAACCGATAGAAGATGGCACCTTGAGGAAAAGCACTAAAAAATAACAGGAATAAGAAGGTAAAGAAGTTTAGTTCTAAGTTTCTCTTCTGTGGTAGAATATACAAAAGGATAATGTGGAGCCTTCCATTTACATTATCTTTTAATGATAATTTTTTTTATGTATATGATAAATAATTTTTTTGTTATATTAGAAATTAGTTTATGGATTCAAACAATTATTGAAACAATACCAGAAAAATATTCTAATAGTTACATGGAGCATCCATTATCTCATCATAATTATTTTATCAAAATATTTAGATAAAGAAATTGAAGTCAAGATACAAAAAGTACTATTGAATGTAAGACAACCCACTAAGCAAAATGTTCGTGCTTATTAACAATCAAAAGGATTCAACAAAGTATTTAAAATATCATATAACCAATTTATATAACTAGAAGTTGTGCCCACCAAAATGAAAAAGCTAAACTTACTATAAAATGATTTTACATGGGCAAAAACTTTAGACATCACCACTTAGAATAGCTATGACCAACTGATCTTTTCTCTTATCTTTCATGCTAAAGAACACATCAATTAACTCATGTTAAATAGAGACCAGTTCAATATTATTTTTGTTTTTTCTAGTATATTTTAATGATTTTCCCAACATTCAAAACTTGTATTTTGACAAAGTATTTGGAGAATTATTTTTTTAAAAATTCCACGTCACCTAAGATTTTTTTTAGTGTACGATTTAGATTGAAAAGATAAAAGATTCTAGTAAATTAATTGATGTGGTATTCAATTCACATAAACTCCAAAATGGATAGCGCTAACAAAATTTTAATTCATTATATGTGGATAAAAATAATAATTATAAACTTATAGTTATATTTGATATGTCAAATTAAGGTCTAGGAATGTATAAATAAAAATTCAATACAAAATTAATTAAAAGGGACACTGAGTCCACATAAATAAGCCCACTTAAAATGGGTTTCATCACCCACATGGGCTTAATTAAGCCTGTCAAAAATTTAATTAATATAAAAAGTACTTTTTATAGTAAAAAAGACATCTAAATGCTCATTTTTTTAGTTTGAGAACTGCCTTTAGGCAAGAGCATTCCAAAAATAAAAAACACACTTTCTTAATTTACAAGAATAATTTCAATCTAATTTCGTGCAATGTCAATACCAAAGCATCCCCTGGTCCTTTCCCTAATTGGTTTAACAACTAATTAACCCATAGTATTCAAAGTATTCCCGAATTTGATCTGCTGCTACAGAAAGAATTTAGCAGGACGTCTTTCCAATAATTATTTGACAGGCCAATTGTATTTTCTAAAGTTGATCCATACCTTAATTATTGGCCGTTTGCAATTAAGTGGATGTTAGTAAACCTTCATTTGATAATTCTTCACTGAGTTTATTAATTTGTTTATGGAAGCAAAAATACTGGCAGAAGTGTTTGGATAATTGATCTCATTTTTGTATTTCCAATAGAAAAGAAAACAAGAACTCAAGAGTAAAACAGATTGACAGATTGAACTATTATGGACGTTCAAATGAAATTCTGCAATCACTTTATTATTATTATTTTTAAATAAGTATAATTTACAATGTACAAATTTGTTTAGGATCTCTAGTAGTGTGAACACAAATTCATATTACAATCTACTTTATTATTATTATTATTATTTTTTTGTGTGTGGATAAATATTGTTTTACAATCTACAACTTTTTAAATGGGCTTCTTTCCTGCAAATTACTTTTATAATAAAAGACTAAAATAAATGGAAAAAAAATTTAAGGCTCGAATCAATTTCCTTCTCTAATTTCTTGGGCGCTGCTTCTGTTTGTGTTTCTTGCCCGCCCAAACAATCACCCCAAACAAAGAGTAAATAAAAAGAAATGTAGAATAATAAATAAATAAATATATCGGTGGAAATCTAACTTCCAAATTCCAAAAAATCAACAATTCTATAGTATTTTCTATACTCTAATTCCTAACATGGATCCCCTTAATTTGATTGATTTTCAAGAAAACTAGTTGAGTTTTATCTCAGAAAATTCGGATTTTTCTAATGGAAAGCAAGGGTTAGTCAAAATCCATTCCATGCGGAGGCAATATAATTACACCTGGGATAAAAATATGAATAATATTGTGATTTCTTCTATTTTTTGAGGATAAAAATATTATTCACTAACAAAATTATCATATTCAATACTTGTGGCTTAATGATAATTACAATCAAACTATATTCATTTAATTAATTAGGTAGATAGCAAATAATAACTACATTAAATTGATTGAATCAAAATTTTCGACTTAACAAATGGATATACATTAACTGTATGTACTTTATATTTATTACATGTATTCCAAATTCAATATATTTTTAATTAAATTAATAAAAAATAATAATTACATTAAAGATAATTAAGTTAAAATTTTCTACTTAGCAAATGAGTTCCATGTACTGAAATTTATATATCCTTCTACCCATTCTCAATTGGATTCATAAAAATAACAACTAATTAAAATATTTAATTTAATTATATCCTAATTTATGAGATTATGGCTAGCACATCCCATATATATGGTTCCATGGTAATTACAACCAAACTAATTTTTCCTTTTTAATTAGGCCATAGAAAAAAGTAACTATATTGATATTAATGTAGAAAACCTCAATAAATGACAAAATATGATACTTCATAAATAAGTTCATATAAATATATATTCCTTATGAGGTCTCTCTGAAAAATAAGAAGTGAAAAATATTTGTGTACATCAAAATATGTGTTCAATTCAAATGTAATAATAAATTTAATATGATAATAAAATAAAATAGACTAAGTCTTATAATCACATGATTAACAAAAATTCAACTGCTAAGAAGAAAGAATAACATTTCATAAATGTGTTTGTACAAATATGGGCTCTTCTTAAAAATAAAAAGAGAAAATTCTTGTTATTTGTCAAAATAGTTGTCAAACTCAAATTTAATAGTATATTCAATATGAACAAGTAAACAAAGTCTTATTAATTTTTCTTTTAATTTATTTTTGTAGTTATATATTTATGGAATATATTTCGATTGGTTCTTACACATGATGATGTCGACACTTTATTTTCTTAAAATTAATATTAAAAGATACTTTCATATTATGTCACAAATCCAAGAAAAGTCAATAATTCTACTCACTAAAGTAGACAAAAAGTGGGACAAAATAAAAAATATATAGTTAATAATATTATTAGAAGCTATGTAAAAGAATAAAGCAGCAAATAAAATTTGATTTCTGAAATTGTCTTTCTAAAAATTATTCTTTTGAGTTAAGATAATGTATGTGACATTACTACCTTTCAATGGATAATAGGTTATAGAATAAATTTATTTTTCTCACATAAGCTTGTGCAGAATCAAACTAAATAGGCGAGGTGGAGGATGCGAAAAACCTTGTTAAAATCAAGTTTGGCGTGACTCAATTAATCATATGACATATTTTCTTAGAATATATATTAATGGCATAATGGTTGTAACTCACTTATTATACTTTTTACTTGAACTTTGTTATATTCAATTCAGATTTGAATTTTTTTCAAAAAAGTATATACGTATATTGGGCTTTCAATGGGTCGGATTCGCACCAAATCATGATAGATCCAAATCCAAATCCAATGATAATATGTTATATTCGAATTCGATCCAAGATCCTATAAGATATGTGGTTGACATTACCATATTCGAACCCAAATAAAAATAGGATATCCAAAAAAAAAAAAAAAATATTGAATCCAAATACTCCCGAATCATCATATATTGTTAAGTTTCTAGATATTTAGTAGAATCCAAATCCAAGGCAATCATCTTAAAAAAAAATATACACCCGACATATTAATGAATAAATTTTCAAATCTATTGATAATTTAAAAGCAATAATATAATATAACTTAATCACATTCATTTACCAGATCATTGCATTTTAGGTTGCATTGCTGATAATAATACTTGTTGATATTATAAATACATAATAGTTATACTTGATCATTTGATTAACTAATTACAGACTTAAAGTTTTATAAAAAATAAAGAAATTCATTTTGATCAAATCAAGATTTGCATTGTATTTCTTGCCATATCATGACATTCTATTCTTGTTCACTACATTATTTTCTGTTATAAAAATAGAGAAACAAGTAATACAATTATAATGTAGACAAGTTCAAAATCTAATAATTTATATAAAAAGCACCTGATTTTGTATATTGTATAGAAGCTCGTTACTTTCTTCATCCAAAAACTCACTTTGACATTGCTATAGGACCCAACGTGTACATATGTATAATATTATATATATTCGGATTCGGATTATTAAGGATTGAATCGAGCAAAATCTATATTCACTCCATTTATTTTGAATTATGAACTTTTTAACCAAATCATATTTGTCAAATTTTTTATCGGCTAAAGATCTTAAATAATCGAGTTGGATTCAAATTGGATTCGGATAAAAAACTACTCCATTCCTAGCCCTATATGTACAGTTGGTTGATTGTTCTATAATTCAAACTATAAAATTAAAAAATAATATCATTAAATGATATATTAAAATATTTCATTCAATATATAAAATGGAATAACATATACATTTCACTTGACAAAATGTCACATTGATCTATATGTCCTTCTATCCTTATGAGGTATATACTTATTAAATGTGAAGTACATACCTATTGAATATATAGCATCCAATAGTAAAAAATTCTTATTTTTTATATTGCTAAATGCTAAATAATTAATAAAATACAATTATTTATTTCAAATAATGAAATATATTTAACAAATTTATGTATATATTATATTAATAGGCAGCTTAATTCATAATCCAACTCTTGTAAATTTATGAATCAACATCTTAAACTTTAAAGAGACATTTTCCCCACATTAAAAAAAGTTATAAAAATAGTGTAATATTTTTATTTTACATGATGACATTTCAAGGTCTAAAATTAACTAGAATTCAATTTCCTCTATTTTTAGCTTCAGTTAGAAGAAAATAATTTGGTTCAAAAGTGAGGATAGATTTATTCCAGATGAATCACACACATGAAAAAGTTCTTTTCCTAATTTTAAATTAAAAACAAGTGGTCTATTAAAAAACTTATTTAAGTAAGCAACATAAGCATTCTTTCTTTATCTAATTTAGAGGAAATTAATTTATTAGCTGCTCAAAATCATTCGAAATCATATCTTTAGTTATTTCACAAAATAATAATTGAAGTTTATTATTAAAAAGAAATCAAACATAACAAGTAAGTGCGCATGCTAATGAATTTTCAATGAACAAAAGAGAAAAATAAAAATTAAATTAAAATGGAACGACAAGGGCACATACTCAATTTATTAAGGACGATGGCAAAGAAATTAAAAATAAAAGTTTCTTCAAATATCATCTAAAAATAAAATAGTTCAATACATTCAACCACTATTAATCATTAGATTGTAAAGGATACATATAAATCATGTCTTTTTAATATTAAGTTTTTCAAAATATGTTTTATTTTAATAATTCTTCAATTCACAGGTTTGCATTGTTTCCTTTTCCAACAAGGTTTGAATTTAACTCAAGTTTAGATGATTTATTACTGAACATTTTAATATATATATATATATATTTAATTAAAAAATTATATGTGGCTATTTAAAAAATTGTTCAACTTTTTCTATTTGGCATTTAAGAGATAGGCGTCATATCTTGATGCATTAGCATTAGTCCAAAGATTTGGAAAGCTAAGGGTTTCTATTAAAATGACTTGCAATAAAAAATGGAAAGAGATACAAGAAAACTTGTATAATGGTTAAAGAGCATAAGATCAACTAGATTTAACCTCTACAATTTGTTGATCAGTACAATGTTGGAAAGATTAGTTATTCAAGATGCAAATATTTGAAAAAGTTGTTGCAAATGAAAACGTAATTGAATTTTTGAAAAGAGGATTAACACATAATCATACGTTGATAATTCTAAAATTTGAGTGCAAATCGCAAGGCCAAGTTACTATGATATATTTGGCTGTACAAAACTTCTAGATCTAAAAAAACATCTTTTATTCTATAACTTATTTCTTAAGCAGAGGAAGCATGGAACATGTAGAGATAGAAATAAGAACAATTCTTGTGTAGTTGATAGAAATGCAAATGTCATCACTTAAATCCATATTGTGAAAACACAATTCAAAGGAAGGATGTATATTGGTTGTAATGCCCTAGAAATTCGTATCGTATTTATTTTATTGCATTTAATATATCAATGAAAGATGTAGTAAGGCATAAAATACTGTTCTTTTAAGAATATATTCATATATTAAAAAATTAAAAAATAAAAATTTAAATTCCCTCTTAGAAAGATAACAATAACTATGATAGTCAACCTTAATTTTATATCAATTATCAATCTTTAATCTTTAGTTATAGTAAATTTTATTCTTCTTGATTTGATTATAATATTACTAGAAGTAAAATTTATTAATTATAGAAATTGTCAAATTTTATGAAATTAGAATTGATAGCAAGCAACTATCCTAGTCCTAGAGGTATTATAATTAGAGTCCTCCTTAAATTAAATAACCTCTCCCATATATATTGTTAGGATCAAACACTTATCACTAGGCCAAAAGTTACAGCTGTTAGCAAAGGTGTAACTTTATTTTCTTATATATTTGGCAGCGCAAAGCACCGTATAAGGCTATAATCGACTTGAGGTGGCTGTGCTCTATAAGTACTATGGGCTGGCGGTTAGTCTCCAAGTCAAAGGATGATGCAGATAATAAATCCAACAATCTCTCCCCCAACAACAGCCTAGGGACTTGAACCCATGACCTTGCTCCGATACCAATTGATAGTAAAAAGGGATCAAGAGGTTTTGATGAAGATATGTCATTGATAGGTTTGAAAGATGTTTTGATTTGTTTTCCCTCAATGCATGCATCATATACTTTGTCTTTCACCAATCCAACCTTGGGAATCCCTTTAATGAGATCCTTTTTAGCAAGATGATCAAGCAAATTCATGTTTGCATGTCCAAGTCATCTATGCCATGTCTAACTGGGATCTTCTAAAGCCACCAGACAATCAACATTTTGGCTAGATAAATCATCCAAGTTGATGCATTAAATGTTTCTGTCTCTAACAGCGGAAAAAATAATTTTATCATCCTTAGTAACAATGCAATGCGAGGGTTGGAATTGTACCTGATACCTGCTGTCACAGAGCTGGCTAATGCTTTGAAGATTATGTTTCAGACCATCTACCAGCTGGACATTCTCAATGGAAGTTCCATTGATTTTTCCAATAGTGCCTTTACTTATGATTTTACCTTTTGTGTTGTCAGCAAACAGGACGTTCTTTCCACTAAAGTCTTGCAAATTTGTAAAGAATGATTTATCTCCAGTCATATATCTGGAACATTCGCTGTCCAGTTACCATTTCTCATTTTAATTCTTCTTGAGTGGTTCATGCATGACAATTCGTCAATATTTTAGATACCTATGTAGTACTGGGTCCTTACTTGTTAGACTTTGGAATCCATAAGTATTTAGTTCCAATGCCATTTCTTATTAGACAATTGTAGCAAACATAACCTTTCCTACCATAGGTATAACAAACTTCTTGTTGCCCTTTTTCAAAAAAATTAGTTTTGGGTTCGCCTATTTTCCTTTTTCCTTTAATAGTTCCTTTCAAGTTGTAATTCTCTTCTAATAGAAAGAAATTTTCATTTTCAAGCTCTTGAATTTTTCTAACAACCCTATTTCTATCATCCACGTCCTTATTGATAATATTGTTATAACTTTGAACAAGGTCAGCTTTTTGATCAAGAATATTCTTTATCTAATAGTTTAGAGAGTTTATATCCTGTTGCATCTCAGCTAGTTGATTTTCAAATTCCTCATGCAACCTAGCATTTTCTTGTTTAGAATCACTGGTTCTTATTTCACAAAAGAGAGTTACTTGTCGATTAGCTATAAGATAGTTGTCCTCGTTGTCGAATTGATCGAAATCTGAGTCATCCCACGTGATGGTCATTGCTCTGGCTTGGAACTTTTCTTGGGTTTGGGATTTCTCCTAGGCTTTGGATAGTCAAGTCTTTTGTGGCCAACTTTATATGACACTCATGGCAAATGATTTGCTCAGATCGTTGGTAGTCAATGCTACCTCTTCTGGAACTTGATTTGTTATCTCTTTTGAAGTGATTTCTTGCTTGAGTCAGTTGCCTGAGGCATTTTGTGATCATTGCCATTTCATCATTCAAGGCGTCCTCATCTAGATCTTCTGAATCTTCATTCCAGTCATCTTGTTCTGAGTTGAAAGCAATATTTTTCTTAACTTTGCCTTCAGAACTTTCTTCTTTTGATAGAAGTGTCATTTCATAAGAAGTAAGTGATCCGATGAGCTCTCCCATTAACAGAATTTCAAGATTTTTGGCCTCATGTATTGCAGTGACCTTTGGTGTCCACTCCCGAGGTATGGATCATAGGATTTTCCAAATTTGCTCACTTTCTAATATGACTTTCCCAAGTGCAAACATGGGGTTGACTATCTCCATGAAGTATGCGTACATTTGGCTGATTGATTCACCTGTTTTCATGGAGAACATTTCATATTGGTAAGTAAGTAAACCAATTCTTTCTTGTTTTACCTGCGATGTTCCTTCATGGGTGTTGACTCTATTATACTCTTCCTTGATCAAGGCACAAGATAGGATATTCTTGGCTTTGGCATTCATGGACAGTATTCTTTTGTGTTCCGTAGTAAATTCCATTATGCCTTTAGGAGACATGTTCTTGGTAGTTGGAATAAGCGGTCCATCAATGACTATGCTCCACAGGTCATAATCAAGAGCTATGAAAAATTCTTCAATTCAATTCGATTCTTCCATGTGGAGTAGTTTGTACCATCGAACAAAGGTGGATGAGTATGTGACTGTCATTTTGCATAAACATCAACGCTAGACGCAACCATTAGGATTGATTAAGCTCAAGTTTGTTAGAACTTATAGTATAAGCTCCGATGCTCCGATGCCAATTGATAATGAAAAGCGCTTACCACTAGGCAAAAAGCTATAGCTATTAGCAAAGGCGCAACTTTATTTTCTTATATATTTGGAAGCGTAAAGTACCGTATAAGGCTACGATCGGCTTGAGGTGGCTGCGCCCTATAAGCGCCATGAGCTGGGCGGTCAGTCCCGAAGTCAAAGAATGATGCGAATAATAAATCTAACATATATAGTCCCTACAATCTAAACCCTAGCCATACGACCAAATTACACAAAAAGAAAAAATAAAAAGAAAAGAAAAAAGGGAGAATGAAAGAATATGTCGGCCATTGATGGAATTTTCACAAATCGAAAGTGAGGCTTGCCAAAATATGAAAGGTAATTTCAACCCTTTGCTTGTACCTATTGCCAAATTGATTTCTAAGTTTCTAGATCATTCAAAAAAAAGAAAGAAAGAAAGAAAGAAAGGATAAAGAAACTAGTTCTAATGCCAAGCTCTAGCAATGTAATTAAGCAACAATGGTGGGCCAATGAGTATGACAAGGACTTTGTGCATAAAATTATATATTTTCTACAATTATGAATGTATATGGATGCTTTGATAGATTTAGTTTGTGTGTATGGTGCAATTTTTTTCATTTATTTAATTTAAGTTTCTATGTTGAAAAATTAGGAAAGGTGATGGTTATCATAGGATTTAATTAGAGACACAAAAATCGAAACTTAATACTTGATAGAAGATTTTTGTCAAATTTGATGCACATGAATCCGAAAACTACCTATGGGTTTAAGTTATGTACATGATATATATATATATATATAATATGGCAGCCAATGAAAATTTTGGTTTGTTCAAGAAGCACAAGTGGACAACTTTCTTTTGGTTTTATTTTAGTTTTGTCTTGTTAATAGGTTGCACCTTAAGGTACAAAGGAAACTCTATTTACTCTTCTAGAGTACCAAAATATGTTAAGAATTCTAGATTTTACAAAGGTTTAAATCTGCCTCCATGATATAACTCTATTCACATATATTTTTAATTTAATTAAAATTTTGTTACTGCTTATGTATATTACCAATTATAAAATTATATATACATATATATATATTTCTCTTAAATTTATCAAAGTTATGTGGATAGTACAATAAAAGTTAATTTTTCATGTATATTAGATCTTCCCCAAATTGCATTTAAGCTAGCTCATATTCAAGCTAGTTACTATTAAATTTCCTTCCCCCCCCCCCCCCCCCAAAAAAAAATTAAGTTTGGATTTTTGCTTGTTGCTTCACTCCAATAAGCACAAAGACACCGAGACCTTAGTCGAGGAACAAGTAGCTCTTAGGAAATCAACATTATACTTTTCATTTTATAATTAACCAGTAATTTAAGATATGGTGTTCTCCATTTAAATTGAAGCTAAGTAATAATAGATTATAAATTTTATTGTGCCAATTAAAATTATAGGTCATAAGGAACACGGGCTTAGGGCACTCATAGGGCTAGTTTTGAGCAAATTTCATCTCGCCAGTCATCTACATTAGTGATTGATATGTTTCTTAAATGAATCAGGTGCTCAACTACTGATCTTGAGTGACTCTGAAATAGGTGATTGACTCTTAAGATTGATCTTGAAGGTGAGTGCCTAAACTTATATGTATTATATAGTATTTTTTTTAAACCTAGAAGGATATCTGCTACGTAATCCACTGACAACTTTTTTTATTTTTTACTGCACTATATTTGTATTCTACTGTGTGCAAAAGGCAAAAATTTCTTGTTTTATTTCTAGATGAAAGAAAACATGTGCTTTTATGATATTCTTTAATGCTTCTAGAGTAGTAATTAAATTCGATGATCAATTGATTATTGGATTTACTGTTACTACTTATTTTATTGTTGGTTGAATCAAACTTTGTCTGGGTATGTGATAGACTTCACCAGGTGGCAGGAGCTTACTGGTTGAACCCCAAGCCCCCCATGGCCTAATTTTCCCAACTCACAACAGAAGCCGTTTGTGGCTGAGGTGGGTCGTAGAATTTCCCAAAGACCTAGGCTCGAGCACTGTTTTGGTAAGGTCATAGCTTACCGGAGTGATAAGAGACTGTTATAGTAGGAGTCATAAGGTTGACTGGCTACAACAAACTTTGTGTGATCATTGCATTTAATTTGTTAGTCTATAAAATGTCTACATAATTCTTGTTTCATTACTACTTGACTGTTTATTATTTTCCACTGATATTCTTTTTGAATATTTTTACTAAATGACTCATGTTAAATTCATGAATTCACTTTGCACACACTTGGCATTCGCAGATTCCTTTACTCACACTCTATGTTTTTCTTTAACTCCTTCTTGCAGACCTACATCTTAGCTTTAGAGGAGATGGATCCTGCTTATGATGAGAATAAAGACTGAAGTCTCAGTCTGAATCCTTGCAGTGGACTAGTTTATTTCTCTTTAGCTTATCAGTTCTACTTTATTTATTATGGATTCTATTTTGTTTTAGTTGAGGTGAAGTATTGGTACTTTAAGTCCTTGTGTTATAATGTTATAAGATTAACTTGAATTATTTTTAGTATTGAGAGTCCTTTTGTCTAGCTTCATGTTTTGGACAAAAAATATTGTTTATTGGGATTGAGTTTCACGCTTTGATACTAGAATGTATGCTTTGAATTTGGGGTGTGACAGAGTGGTATTCGAGCTTAAGTTTAAACTTAGGCTATGCTAGGATAAGATCTTTGGACTGTGGAATTTAGGTATAGAACTTTTAGGAATTAATTTTAGTATTAAAGTTTGACTACTGAAATGATTGGTTAAATGTCATTTGATGTTGAGGATTGTGAAGGATTTTATAAGGTTAGCTAGTTGATATGATTGAATACTTTTGATACTAGACGTAGGATCCATGACATACTATGCCATTAGGATTGAAAATGTTGTAGAATTTGCTCTCTTCCCTTAAGAATAGTGAACCCTTGACTATCTTCATTCAAGACCCCTTGGAGTACTTTGATATTTTCTTTTGCTTATCTATGCTTATTTTGGTAAGATGATGGGTGAAAGCCCATGCAAGTCGGTTCATCATATAAGTGCTTCACCCTATATGATCAAGGTTAGAGAAAGCAAACGATATAATCCTAGCTGCAAGCAACCCTTTTTTAAGAAATTCAATACACCTCGAAAGGATTACCACAACCTAATCGTACATTAGCTTGAGGAAGATAGGGACCATTATCAAAAGAAACATCTTTGATATAATTATATAAGCAAAGATTTGAGGAGTTAGAAAAATAGCTAGACTTCTACTGACAAGAGTAGATCATCGTAGCAACGAGTTACATGAGTGACATTACCGAGGACATATGGATTTCAAATGGCCATAAGAGATATTAGGGAAGTACAACATTTGTTAACTTGTTTTACTAATGAGTCAGAGAAAGACGATTCAGAAAAAAGTCAATTGAAGAAGAGCTCAATGAGGAGAATGAAGAAAGCTTTAAGAAAAATTTAGTAGTGGGCTCGAATGAGCAGATTGAAGAGATAGAATCAAATGAGAGCAATGATGTGGATTATAATAGGAGAATTATCATCTAGAATTGGATAGGACTTTGATTTTGAAATTTCTATCATATTATTTTAGATAATTAGGTTTTCTATTTAGTAGTTGCTATAGCTTAAAATTTCTATTTGCTAATAGTTAGTTTGTGCGAGCCTGAGAAGCCAAGAATTGAAGTAATTAGGGAATAGAAGCCAATTGAATGACTTTGATTTTGATGCATTGAGTAAGATAGTATACCTAGCCTACTTAATCAATAAACCTAAGGACAAGATTAAGATCGACGATGTCCTTGTTGTTGTGAATTTTCCTAATATATTCCTTGCAGAATTAACTTCTCTACCCCTAATTGAGAGTCGAATTTGCATTGAGGTTCTTCTAGGAATGACTAGTATCTAAGACACCACATAGGATGGCACTAGCAGAATTTAAAGGACTTAAGATATGGTTGCAAGAGCTACACGAAAGTAGGTATTTTAGTCAAGTTCATCTACTTGCAGAACCCCAATGCTTTTCTTTATAAAGAAGAAGGATGGGACTTTGAGGATGCGTATAGACTATTAAGGCTTGAATAATATTACGATTATGTATAAATACCCCTTGCCAAAATAGAGGAACTTTTGACTAGTTACAAGGATCATGGGTCTATATCAAAATGAATCTTAGACAAATGTGCTACCAACTAAAGATCAGAGAGAATGATATGTCTAACACGACATTGAACACTCAATATGGTGATTTTAAGTTCATGGTAATGCCGTTTGGGTTGACTAGTGCACTCAAGGCACTTATTGATTTAGTGCTCGTGTGTTTAAGTCAAATCTAGACCAAATTACGATTATTTTTATTGATGATATTTTGGTCTATTCAAAGATGTGAAGGAACAAGAAGAACACTTGAGGATAGTATTACAAACACTTTGAGAACATAAACTTTAAGCTAAGTTCAATAAGTATGAGTTTTGGCTTGATAAGGTAGCCTTTTTAGGTCATATCATTTCTGAAGATGAGATTATGGCTAATCCATCCAAAATTGAAACAATACTAGAATGGAAAAGGCCGAAAATACTAACTGAGATGAAAAGTTTCTTGGGGTTGGTAGGTTACTGTAGGAGATTGGGATTTCTCAAAAATAACAGCTTTGTTGTTCGGACTGACACAGAAGAATGTGTTATTTAAGTGGATTGAGAAATATGAGGTTAGTTGGCAGCCATCACTGACTCCCAGCTAGTTGTAGAACAGGTCGAAGGGAACTTTGAAGCTAAGGAGTCTACAATGAGCAAGTACCTAGCTAAGATGAAAAAACTGCAGTAGCTGTTCAAAAAATTCACCCTTAGCCAGGTCCCTTGATTAGAGAATAAACGGGATGATAGGCTGTCCAAATTTGCGAGCTCGACGAAGGTACCCGAGACAGAACAATAACATTTCTAGTTGAAAATAAGCCCACTATAAGTGGCCCCAACCAGAACTTGGTGGGGCAGGTCAACGAAGCGTCTTCCTCTTGGCAGGACGAGATAAAAGTTTACTTGAGAGAAGGATAGCCCCCAAGGACAAGAGGGAAGCACATAGGCTCAAAGGTTAAGCAGCCAAGTTCTCCCTCGACGAGCACGGTCAACTGTACCGAAGGTCAATATTAGGACCACCATTGAGGTGTTTGACACTAGCACAGACTAGCAACGTCTTGCACAAAGTTCATGCAAAATTTGTGGCAATCACTCCGGATGATGGTCCCTAGCACACAAAATCATCATATATGGGTATTTTTGGGCGACTTTACTAAAAGATACCATCAACTTTGCCAAAAAATGCCCAACCTGCCATCTCCACTCAAACATCCCCCACTAGCCCGTGGCATCAATGGTAAACGTCTAAATCACATGGCCATTTAAGCAGTAGGGGATCGACATAGTAGGCTCTTTTCCAAAGATGAAAGGCCAAAGGAAATTCATGATCGCCGTAGTTAAATACTTTACAAAGTGGGTCAAAGCAAAGGCAATCCCCAAAATAACTGATGCGGCCATTAAGAGTTTCATATGGAAGAATATCATCTGCCATTTCAGTCTATCCAAGGTCTTAATATAAAAAAATAGACCCCAATTCCAGAGCAGAAGTACGATGAATCGGTGCAAAAACCTGGGGATTCCTTATCACTTCACCTCAGTGGAGAACCCCCAAGCTAATGGTCAAATAGAGGTCACGAACAGAACTATGCTCGACCACCTCAAGGCTCAACTGGAAGGGACTGGTGCAAGTTATGCAGACGACCTCCTTGGCGTGCGATGGGCATACAGAACAACTCCCCGAATAGCCACGAGTCATAGCCTCTATAGTTTGGTCTACAGATCAGAGGCAGTTATCCCAACGGAACTAATACAACATAATGCTCGAGTAATCCATTTTAATCTAATTAGAAACACCTCAGAAAAAGAACTCAACCTGGAAACCATCGACGAGCTGCGCCAGCAAACTTACACCACAATGCAGAGATACAGATAAAAGATGGCAGAACACTACAACAAAGAAGTTCAACCAAGAAGCTTCAAAGTAGGTGACTTTGTCCTTGAAAAGGTCGAAGTATCAAAGAACGTGGGAAAGCTGGACCCAAAATGGGAGGGACCATACTCGGTGGTCAAGGTAGCAAAGCACAATGCATATCGACTTGTAGACATGAACGACAATGAGCTTCCTCGACCATGGAACGTGATGAACTTGAAAAAATTCTATACATAAAGAGACTCAGAGTCTCCATTGTACTACAGTATCTTTCCAGATCAATAACACTACACACATTTCTACAACTACCTGCTCGCACCGCAAATCAAAGGTTTCTAGCCTGAATTAACGAACGACTTCATCATTTAGAGTCGACCTCGTAGTCGAAGTTGGTTTCAAACTGTAAAATAAAAGCTTCCAGCCCAAATTAACAGGCGACTTCATCGTTCAGAGTTGACTCCGTAGTCGACCCCACAAACCGTAAAACAAAAGCTTCTAGCTTGAATTAACGAACGACTTCATTGTTTGGAGTCAACCCCATAGTCGATGTCGGTTTCAAAACTACAACACAAACTAATGAACGAGTTGATCATTCTTAGTCGACCCCATACCCAACGTCGTTTTCAAATTATATAGAAAGGCACTCAAGCCAAAATTAAAAATGCTCTACTTATTTGGAGTCGACCACGCAGTCGATCCCAAAGATGAAAAAACATACTTTGGTTCCAAGCCTAAATTAAGGCACACAGGATCGACCGCCTAGTCGAAAACAATTATAGCATTAAATGCCACGATTATAGCATTATTACCTCAATCGACCTCATAGTCAACGACAAATATGCAAATAGCATCCTGGAGTAGTTCTATTATTTTCATGTCAACCGATCTCCATAGATTATTTTAAACTTAGTTCCTTTGCTAAGGGATCCTTTAAAAAGAATTCTAACCATAGATCTTGTTGCTTATATTATTTTTTGTTAAGGTTAAACATTCGACAAGAATGACAAGTGCTAAAATTAGAATAAGTTGAACACAAATTGCTAAAAAGGAAACGCCATCAATTGCACTTCAATATTCAATTACAAAAGCTGAGAGCAACATTAATAGCACCCACCTCGCAGGGCGACTACAACTTGAAATAAAAATGCAAAAGTACAACGAGCTGAAAGCTCAGCTTAACATAACATCCTCAGTATGCACACCCAATGTACCTTCGTTAATTGCCTGGTCGTGCTCATCGCAGGAAAGGATGGGGATGACCACAAGAGGGCTTTGAACTTCATGCTCCGGCATATCAGCGAGAGGTGGTCAAGAAGGACCCACCTCATCGACCAAGAATGGGTACCCACCATCGAGAAAGAAGTCAGCCATGTTGATTTTGCCATCCCTGATGTCGAAAGCAAATTCATTGGAAGAATTGAACTCGGTGGTTACCGCATCGAGCTTAGCCAAATAGCCGGGCATTGGTGCGGTAACAGGCTCCTTGACAAGGGCAATCTCATCAGGGTTAGGCCTTTCAGCAGGAGTAGCCTCATCTGGATCGGCGTAAGCGTGAGCTGCTCGTCGAGAATTGGGTACGAGCGCTCTCTATCCTCTAGTCAAATGGAATAACCAAGATACTCCAACTACTTGATGGCCTTATCAAAGGCATCCCTAGTGTTGTCGAGGGAGAAAACGATGCTAGCATCCTGAAAAACAGATGTTAGCATAAATTGTTGTACTGCCTCTCGTCGAACAGCAGGTAACGTCCTGCCAAACTCGCCCCAAGTAAAGTGTAAGGTGCTGTTGTATCCATAGGCTCGATCAGTATCGTAATGGGTTTGTGTCTCTACCTTAACCTTGTTCAACAGCTCCTCGGCTGAACTCCTCGTGGCCACAATGGCTATTAACTCTACATCTTTTGCCTCGAGCTGCAAGTTCCTCTCATCTAGCTCATTCATCAGCTGGTCAATCCGCGACTGAGTAGATTCAACCTCAGCCCTTAGCACGTCCACTTCACTATGCTTCTAATGGAGCCTGTCACAGTCGTCGAGCACAAGCGACGAACTTCTATGCATATGGTAGCCCAATTGGCTAACCTACAAAATCCATAATCCTTCAATTCGAATAAAGAAAAAAAAAGAAGAAGAAGGAGAGAGGCGAAGCGAAAAAGCAAACAAAACAAGCCTCAGTTGACCAGAAACTTGGCATATTGTAGTGATAAGCTAAGGCTTTCAGCACGCCCCTTTGGCTCAAGTCCATCATCTTCAGCAAACAAAACAAGCCTAAGATGAAAATGGATCACATTTGCAAAGTCCTATATTGGAATTAAATATTTATCATTTAGCATAAAAAGTTTAGCCAAACAAGTTATTTTGAGGTGTTTTAATTCTTTTTAATATGACCAATTTTTTTTAATTTTTTTTTTTCCTTGAAGAAACTCTTCATAATGAAAATGAAAGTATGGTAGAAAAATATGTCGAAACAATTATATAAAAAGTAGAAAAGAACCCCTACACAATTTGCTTGAGCTTAATTACCTAGCTAGGTAATAAACTCCTACTGTCATGACAAAACCTCTTAATTAGATTATAATGATTAACCATTCTAAATTACTTTCTGTCGATACATCCTGCAAAAAGAATATCAAATAGTAATTTACTGATTGGCTAATTAAGAGAGAGCCAAACATAAGCACGAGGAAATATAAATTGATTCATCCGTAAAATTAAAGGAAATGAAAAAAACAATAATTCACAACAAGAAAAAGGAAAGTTAGTAAAAAATAGTAAATAACAATGCAAAATTGGTTGTCACTAATTATATAGATTAAATGACAACAAAAATTTTAATGTCACGTTAATAATTTTTACAAATTTAATAGTGATAAAAATAGTGTTCAAATTTTCTTCTCACCATTGATAATTAGTAACATATTTGTTATGATAATCTATTGAAAATGAGTACTTAATCACAATTTATAGTGACAATTTTTGCTGGTACTAAGTTTTCACTATATAGGTGTGTTGCTAATTGTTAATAATGATAAATTGAAATATTAGTTCTTATTGCTATTAAGTCATATTGTGACAAAATAAAAAGTCTTATCATTTAAAAAATATCATAATAAAACTTATTCTACTTAATATATGTCATTAGCAATAATTTTTATATTGTCACTTATTTTTTGTCACTAGTTAATATTATATTTTGTAGAGTGATTACTCAAAGCTAGTTTTTATATATGCAATTTCCATGATAAATTAACATGCCACTCCACATGCATTTATTTATTTTATCAGCCAAACTATACTACAAATCATAAAAATTTATAAAAATCATACAAATTATTATATGATAAATAATCATAAGATAACTTAAAAATCCAATCAAACTAGCCCTATGTCAAATCAAATTAGAATTTAATTGATGTGATAATAGGATGATATGGTGGGTTTAAAAAGAATTTGAAAATGAAAATAGAAATATTTTAAGCTAAAATAGGGAAAAAGTGATGGTTTTTATTTTTTATTTTTGCGAGAAAATGGAAATGGGTGTTGCAAATGTAACCAAACATCCACTTAATATATTAAAATGGGAGGAAAGCTACACTTGATTTTTGCGAATATTTTCATTTTTTTTTTGGATAAAGAGGTAAGAAAAGTATATGACTCCGTTTATAATAATCCCTTCTTTTTTTGGTTAGAATACCCCAAAATAATTTTTAAAATTTTGAAATAATTTCAAATCTCTTTTTAAGTAATGATGTAACAAGAAAACTTAAAACTGATAATTTTATAAATAAGAATTAAATATATAAAGAACTATTTAATTTGCGCTAATCGAATTAAATAAGACTCATCCCTCTACTGAAAATGGTTGGAGTTGAATAATTCTTTAGGCCTTACTTTTAATTATAGTCTTGAGGCATAGTATGTTCAAAATAAATAAATAAAAGTGATTGGGTGTGGATTTAGGCAACATAAAGTCCAAGCTGCACATTAACAAGTTTATATACAAAATCTTCTCTTTCCAACTTTTGGGAATATTCTTGCAACCATTAATTATTTAATAAGTATTTATAATATAAAGAGCTAGCTTGAGTAGGATGCTAAAGTGAGATATAATATTATTATCCCACCTTATTATAAAGTAACAATAAACACTCAAATTCGTACAAACACCAAAAGTTCATGTTTATATGTGTAATTCCCATGATAAGTTAACATGTCATTCCCTAAATTTATTTGTCATGCCAATTAAATTATACCACAATAATAAAAAATTACATAAATTACTACGTGATGAATAATTATGAGATAATTTAAAAATTCAATCAAACTAGCCTTAAAAGAAAAACAATTTTTTAATAATTCAATTCGCATAGGAACAAATGGTGTAACTTTGTTCTTCAAAAGATTGTTCGATTTGACTAAAAATAGCACACACATTTATTGGAGAGAAGTTGGATAATGGTCGGTATACCACGAACTTGATTGATTGGTACTTTTTCCTACTCTTTCTAGTTGCAAGTAAAACTTCAAAATTATATCCTAACTTTAAATTATTTTTTCAAAATATTAAAATTAAAATGTATTATATTTTTTTGTGGGAAGGGGTGTCTACTTTCTTATTTTGAAGGAACAGAGGCTTTGTTTGGTTGTAAATTCTTCCTATATTTTTTAATTCTCAAAATTTAAATAAATAAAGAATACATATTTTTCAATTCTATTCCCAAAACACAAAATTATTCCCCAAAATAGTCTTACTTTTCACACCACAAAACATTCCCAAACTTTATGCTACTTATCATAAATTGTCCCCTTTACATCATAAATATGTGCGCATACTACAAATCATCCAATCTATATATATATATATATATATATAATTTTAAATATATCTATTTCACTCCACCAACCCTACAAAAAAGTTATTGATGTGATATCTTATCCTCTCCCAATATACAAACAAACAAATAATTTTCTCCCAAAATATTCTCCATCTACCACTCAAAATATAGACAAACAACCATCACATTCCCCTACCCCATTTTCCAAAAACTATTTTACCAAAATATTTTAATAAAATGCTTCAATTTGCAACCAAACAAGCCCAAAGCAACAAAGTGATGGTAAAAATATAATTAAAAAGGAGAGAGTGAAAGTAGCCCTTCATGATGTATAGATGGCTAAAAATATTATTTGATATTGCTAACTATTCAAGGGAAGTATTTTATCGTATTATCTATACTATTTGATATGGGGTAGCTCAACAGACCCAACCCAATAATACTTGACTAGGGCAGTAATGTGGTGTCGGGAAGCCCAATTACCGATAGGCCCGACCTATCGACCGAAACTCGACCTCAGGGGCACCTTACCCATCGTAGTGAGTATCTGCCTAATATGTTTAGACCAGATCATGGTCAACTATAACTAGGATACACAAGCCGTCATCCGATCATAAAGGTTTAACCATGATGAGGTTGCACCTTGTTAACTAAAGCCTGAGAATGTATCTCGTAGAGGTACTCGCCTCGACCAAGGAGGTCGAACCAAGACGACAGCCCCTCAGCCGCATTGAATGCTCCACCAGGCAGCGTGCCCCTGCATTAATGGCGTATGCAACCATACTACTGCCTTTTCTCAGCAGCGTTAGGCTAGTGCGCGCCACCAGTGTACCACCATATCCTAGGCTGCGCCACCTGGAATAGTACACAGGCAGAAAAAGACTTCAAAGCCCTCAAATAAGGACAAGAGCCCTTCCTGCTCAATAAGGACATTGAAGTCATATCAACCCCCCTAAGAAGGCTATAAATACACCATTGCTAACCCTCAGCAAAGTATGCCATTTTTATCTTGAAGCCCTCACTTTGCAGCTCAATTCTTTAGTGGATCTATACTAACATGAGTGTCCGAGTGCCTTAGTCGAGGGCACCTCTGCTTGCCTGATATTTGCTGTTGATTGTAGGACTCGATCTCGATGCATTAAAAGTACCCTCCTCGACTACCCTCTGGTTGATTTCATTGGACTTCGCACATTTTCCTGATATACTATTTTCACCCTCATCATTTGGAGTCACCTGTTTGAAACTTGAGTTCGCAATTGAAAAAAATGGTTGACACTAGGCGAGCCGCTTTGAAGAGGGAGGAGAACAGAAGATCACCAATTCTCCCTCCTTGACCTCAAAAAGAACCAAATTTGGCGGAACACAGTGTGTAGCCAAAATAGGGGGTTACCTTGACCATGCTGTAATAGATGTAGTTAATAAGCGAGTAGATATCTGCTCAAATTTCTGCTAAACTCTTAGCTACCCTGAATGGACACAACAAGCAGCCCGATTCTGCCGCTAGTGCTATGCCCTAGCCTACTTAGCGCGAAAGAAGGCTCGTTAAAGATGAAAGGGGTTGCCCAAAACCCAAGCGATCACTGACTCGATGGAAAGATTGTCCTGGGCGTTTTCCAAGAGAAAAAGCCTAGCAGCACCCTCGGGAAAAAGTTGTAGGCTCAGTCGACCATGGCGTTCGACCCCATCGAGCCCCACAATGCAATAGGGTCAAATGCGCAAGACCTCAGACAAACAAAAACCTGACCTACGCTGACCAAAAGGAATGTAAGGAGGTCTCCCATCAAGTGCAACAATTAAACTGGAGTCTTGGAGAAATCTTGAAGAGAAACTCAGATAGAAATCCCTATTATGAAGGTGCTCCTCGTTCTCATTGAGAGAAGGAGTCGCCGTTCATCTAAGAAATTATCGATGAGTGTATCGCTGTCTACGCCATCCCGATCGGACGGCCCAAGTATGATGGCTCAATGGATCCAAATAAGACCTCGTCCAATTTGAACATATGATGCAATCGCAGGGACATAACAAGTACATTCACGCGAAAATATTGGTGACCACTCTACAAGGCATCGCACTCGATTGGTTCGTAAAGCTTGAACCAGCGTCAATTTATTCATATGACTGGTTGTGAGAAAAGTTCTTGCACCAATTTGCTAGTTGGAGAAAAGCAAAACTTCCTCACACCCACCTGCACATGGTCAAACAGAATGAGGGGAAGTCCTTTTGTAAATTTTTCACTAGTTTCAACATGGATCGAATTTCTGATCAATGTGCTCTTCTTGGGCCTTCGACACAAGAAATATGCCAACGCTTTGGTTCGTGAGCGGCCCAGGTCGATGGAGAAACTACTTGACCTCGTGGGGAGGTATATGGCTTAAGAAGATATGAACAGGATCAAGTATGGTAATCTTGAGGCCAACAAGAAGAAGCATAGAGAGAAAGATGACCACCAGCACAAAAATGGTCATCGATCCCCTATCAAACGATTCCATCACTACACTCCATTCAATGTTGCAAGAAATGAGGTATTGTTTGTTATTTTGCATGATAACCTCCTCAAGAAGCTCAGAAAGTTGATCGAAATAGAGGCCATGAAGAGGTCCAAAAAATATTGCCATTTCCATCGATAGAAGGACCATGAGAAGGTGTACTGTTTCAATCTACATGACGAGATCACGAGGCTTCTTCGACAAGGCCATCTAAAAAAATTTGTCAATGGGAAAGCTTGACAAGAAGCAGGTATAACCAATCAGATTCCCTGCAAAGAACAGTTGGTTAGCCCTAGGAAAGATGATAAAGGGAAAAAGCCTGCCTATAATCCTTGCCCATCAGAGTAATTGACACCATCAAAAGAGGCCCAATTAAAGGGGATTCCAAGTTAGCCAAGAGGCAGCACCAGTGCAAGCTGGAATCGACAAAATCCTCTTTGGTTGAAACTATTTATCAGCCATTGACCAGCGCAGAGCTGATTTTTTTTTTTCGATGCAAACCTCTCCCATATTAAAAATCACAGAGCCGACAATAAGCTGGACTATCCCTTGGTGGTTTCTGTTGAAATTGCAAATTTTGAGGTCAGGAAAATATCGATCGATAATGGTAGTTCCACGAATATCATATTCTTATCGACCTTACAGAGAATGAATTTAGGCAAGTTGAAGTTTGAGCCGTCCGCACGCGTTGGTTGGATTCGAAGGGTCGAATATCATCCCTGAAGGGTTTATCATCCTATCCACATCATTCGTGAAGGCCCACCAAAGGAGAACCCTCATGATTAACTACCTGGTCATCGACGCACCATTTGCTTATAGCGCCATAATTGGCCAACGAGCAGTGAACGATTTTCGTGTCATTGTCTTGATCTACCACATGAAACTTAAATTTCCAACCGCTATTGGGATAGGCCAACTCTAGGGTAACATAAAGGGGGCTTGGCGTTGTTACACAATTTCAGTTGAAGCAAATGAGCAAAAGAATTAACCAAAATTGAAACCCGTAGGGGACGCCCTAATAGCGAAACCTGAGGAGAGACAATAGAGTAAGAAATGCAAGCTTGAAGAGACCAAAGTCGAGCTTGTTGGGGAATTTAAAACCATTGAACTAGAGCCAACAACCCCAACAAGACTACTCGAATTAGAACAAACATAGGTAACATGGAGTGTCTCATGACTGATTTTCTCCAAAAAAACTGTAGATGTTTTTGCAAGGAAAGCCTTTGACCTCCAGGGAATCGACCCCAGTGTCATCATCCATTGTCTAAATGTGGACCTCATACAAGCCAATAAAGCAGAAGCATAGAAACTTCAATGTTGAAAGATGCCAGATCATCGAAGAGGAGGTCAACAAATGCTTAGAGGCAGGATACATTGTAGAAATTTAATACCTAAGTTGGCTTTGTAATATAGTCATTGTCCTTAAGAATGAGGGAAAATGGCGAATGTGTAATGACTTCACTGATTTGAATAAAGCTTGCCCTAAAGATCCTTACCCCTACATTGTATAGATTTGCTAGTCGATTCTACTACTGGTTGTGAATTATTAAGTATTGAGGATGTATTCTAATGTTATTACCAAATTTTTATGGCACCTAAGGACATGGATAAGAAGTCCTTTGTCATCCCCAATAAGGTTTACTATTTTCTGGTCATGCCCTTTGGGCTCAAAAACGCAGGTGCAACTTATCAAATGCTAGTGAACTTTATGTTCAAGAATAAGATCGAAAAATCCATAGAGGTCTATGTGGACAACATGATAATCAAAACTTAAAAAGCACAAGATCATTTAATCGACCTCAACCACACATTCTCAATACTAAGAGCATTTGGAATGAAGCTCAACCTTAACAAGTATACCTTCGGGGTACGAGGAGGTAAGTTTTTGGGATACATAGTTAGCCGATGAGGCATTAAAGCAAACAACAAAAAATTCAGGTCGTTTTGGACATTATGCCCCCTCGAACGGTTAGAGACGTGCAATGTCTGGTCGGAAGGATCATAACACTAGGAAGGTAACGTCCTGCCAAACTCACCTCGAGCAAAGTGTAAAGTGTTGTTGTATCCATAGACTCGACGAGTATCGTAATAGGTCTGTGCCTCTACCATAACCTTGTTCAACAGCTCCTCGGTTGAACTCTTCGTGGCCACAACGAGCATTAACTCTACATCTTTTGCTTCAAGCTGCAAGTTCCTCTCCTCTAGCTCCTTCATTAGCTAGTCAATCCGCGACTGAGTAGATTCAGCCTCAGCCCTTAGCACGTCCACTTCACTATGCTCCTGCCGGAGCCTGTCGCAGTCGTCGAGCACAAGTTGCGACCTTCTATGCATATGGTAGCCTAATTGGCTAACCTACAAAATCCATAATCCTTCAGTTCGAATAAAAAAAAAAAAAAGAAAGAAGGAGAGAGGTAAAGCGAAAAAGCAAACAAAACAAGCCTCAATCGACCATAAACTTGCCATATTGCGATGATAAGCCAAGGCTTTCAGCACGCCCCCTTGGCTCAAGTCCATCATCTTCAGCAAACAAAACAAGCCTCAGATGAAAATGGATCACATTTGCAAAGTCCTATATTGGAATTAAATATTTATCATTTAGCATAAAAAGTTTAGCCAAACAAGTTATTTTGAGGAGTTTTAATTTTTTTTAATATTACCTTTTTTTTTTCCCTAAAGAAACTCTTCATAGTGAAAATGAAAGTATGGTAGAAAAATATGTCGAAACAATTATGTAAAAAGTAGAAAAGAACCCCTACACAATTTGCTTGAGCTTAATTACCTAGCTAGGTAATAAACTCCTACTGTCATGACAAAACCTCTTAATTAGATTATAATGATTAACCATTCTAAATTACTTTCTGTTGATACATCTTGCAAAAAGAATATCAAATAGTAATTTACTGATTGGCTAATTAATAGAGAGCCAAACATAAGCATGAGGACCTATAAATTGATTCATCCGTAAAATTAAAGGAAATGAAAAAAACAATAATTCACAACAAGAAAAAGAAAAGTTAGTAAAAAATAGTAAATAACAATGCAAAATTGGTTGTCACTAATTATATAAATTAAATGACAACAAAAATTTTATTGTCATGTTAATAATTTTTACAAATTTAATAGTGATAAAAATAGTGTTCAAATTATCTTGTCACCATTGATAATTAGTAACATATTTGTTATGATAATCTATTGAAAATGAGTACTTAATCACAAATTATAGTGACAATTTTTGCTGGTACTAAGTTTTCACTATATAGGTGTGTTGCTAATTGTTAATGATGATAAATTAAAATATTAGTTCTTATTGCTATTAAGTCATATTGTGGCAAAACAAAAAGTTTTATCATTTAAAAAATATCAGAACAAATAAAACTTATTTCTACTTAATATATGTCATTAGCAATAATTTTTATATTGTCACTTGTTTTTGGTCACTAGTTAATATTATATTTTGTATAGTGATTACTCAAAGCCAGTTTTTAAATATACAATTCCCATGATAAATTAACATGCCACTCCACATGCATTTATTTATTTTATCAGCCAAACTATACTACAAATCATAAAAATTTATAAAAATCATACAAATTATTATATGATAAATAATCATAAGATAACTTAAAAATCCAATCAAACTAGCCCTATGTCAAATCAAATTAGAATTTAATTGATGTGATAATAGGATGATATAGTGGGTTTAAGAAGAATTTGAAAATGAAAATAGAAATATTTTAAGCTAAAATAGGGAAAAAATGATGGTTTTTATTTTTTATTTTTGAGAGAAAATGGAAATGGGTATTGCAAATGTAACCAAACATCCACTTAATATATTAAAATGGGAGGAAAGCTACACTTGATTTTTGCGAATATTTTCATTTTTTTTTTTGGATAAAGAGGTAAGAAAAGTATATGACTCCGTTTATAATAATCCCATTTTTTTTTTTTTTTTTGGTTAGAATACCCCAAAGTAATTTTTAAAATTTTGAAATAATTTTAAATCTCTTTTTAAGTAATGATGTAACAAGAAAACTTGAAACTGATAATTTTATAAATAAGAATTAAATATATAAAGAACTATTTAATTTGCGCTAATCGAATTAAATAAGACTCATCCCTCTGCTGAAAATGGTTGGAGTTGAATAATTCTTTAGGCCTTATTTTTAATTATAGCCTTGAAGCATAGTATGTTCAAAATAAATAAATAAAAGTGATTGGGTGTGGATTTAGGAAAAAGTTAACTAAAAGGCATCTTCTCTTTCCAACTTTTGGGAATATTCTTGCAACTATTAATTATTTAATAAGTATTTATAATATAAAGAGCTAGTTTGATTAGGATACTAAAGTGAGATATAGTATTACTATCCCACTTTATTATGAAGTGACAATAAACACTCAAATTCACACGAATATCAAAAGCTCATGTTTATATGTGCAATTTTTATGATAAGTTAACCTGTCATCCCATAAATTTATTTATAATGTCAATCAAATTATACTATAATGATAAAAAAATTATATAAATTACTGCATGATTAATAATTATGAGATATTTTAAAAATCCAACTAAACTAACATTAAAAAAAACAATTTTTTAATAATTCCATTCGCATAGGAACAAATGGTGTAGCTTTTTTCTTCAAAAGATTGTTCAATTTGACTAAAAATAGTAAACGCATTTATTGGAGAGAGGTGGGATAATGGTCGGTATACCACGAACTTCATTGATTGGTACTTTTTTCTACTCAGTCTAGTTGCAAGTAAAACTTCAAAATTATATCCTAACTTTAATTTTTTTTTTCAAAATATTAAAATTAAAATATATTATATTTTTTGTGGGAAGGGGTGTCTACTTTCTTATTTTGAAGGAACAGGGGCTTTTTTTGGTTGTAAATTCATCATATATTTTTTAATTTCCAAAATTTAAATAAATAAATAATATTACATATTTTTCAATTCTATTCCCAAAACACAAAATTATTCCCCAAAATAATCTTACTATTCACACTTCAATACATTCCCAAATTTTATGCTACTTATCATAAATTGGCCCCTTCACATTATAAATATATACGCATACTACAAATCATTCAATATATATATATAATTTTAAATATATCTATTTCACTCCACCAACCCTACAAAAAAGTTATTAATATGATATCTTGTCATCTCGCAATATACAAACAAACAAATAATTTTTCCCCAAAATATTATCCATCTACCACTTAAAATATAGACAAAACAACTATCACATTCCCCAACCCCATTTTCCAAAAAATATTTTGCTAAAATGCTTCAATTTGCAACCAAACAAGCCCAAAGTAACAAAGTGATGGTAAAAATATAATTAAAAACGAGAGAGTGAAATTTGCCCTTCATGATGTATAGATGGCTAAAAACATTATTTGATATTTCTAACTATTCAAGGGAAGTATTTTATTGTATTATCTATATTATTAATAAAGTGTGAGGGTTTTAGTGGTATTTTTTTTTTTAGTGATTGGATTAAAGTACCTTTAATTTTTGTTTTAAATTTTTCAAAATTATAAAGGTAACTATCAATTGCTTTATCCTATCATTATCCTCCTACTACAATCATTTCATATTCTTGCTTCATAAGAAAAGATAATCGGAGAAACGTGTTTTGTAAAGTTTCATATCCAATTGAAAATATCATCCTTTCGAGATATTAGGCATGCATTTATAAGACAACATAAACATCATGATAAAAAGTTTTTATACATGTACCTTATATATGTATGTATATTGATTGTGATTTAGTATGTAAAATGCGCATGCATCGAGTGTGCATCAATTGCTAGTAAAAATAATATGGTGCCTTTCTTCTATGCCATTACATGAGAATATAGTCAAGTATTTAATCATAAACTTTTAGATTATATATAAGAGTTAGAGGTATTTGTTTGACAATACTATCATATTTTAGTCCAATAATATACAATATTTAAATTTATACTTAAACAAATAGTGTGAAATTTCTCATTTTCATATTCTCTCTCTCATATGAATAATGTATTATATGTCGATAATATGCAGGGGGGCCACTTTCAGGGAATAAAATTTCAAACATCCATGTTCAAAATAGTAAAATAACTCATTGAAGCTAAAAGTAAAAATTAATAAAATAAATAAAAAAGAAAAAGGAAAAAGAGAATAATGTTGTGCACTACCAATTAAAAAAGTCAATAATGTGACTTGACTTCGCGTGTTACCGATGTCAAGTAAGATTAAGGGTGTAAACGGATATTAAATAAATCGGATACACTGTTTCTATATTCGTATCCGTTTAACTTTTCAAATATTCGAATATGGATACGGATTTAATGGATATTTAAAAATGATATCCGAATTCGAATCCATCAAATATGGTCGAATTCGGATATATCCGGATTCGATTATAATTCTTCAGATTTATTCATATTTTATTAAACTTATCAGTATTCGAATTATTTTTTTATATTCATATGCGATGATAATTATTTAGATATCTATTTACAAATCCAAATATGTGAATCTATGAAGCTATTATAAATACATATTTTGATTAATAGAAGGAACTATATAATTTTATTTAAACGAAAGTAATCAAACAAATAACATAATTTCTAATTAATAATCGACTTTATAACTGATTACTAGTACTTAATAATAATAATAATAATAATAATAATAATAATAATAATAATAATAATAATAATAATAATAATAATAATGGTATTTAAGTATGTTAATTATAAAGTCAATCAACAATAATTATGTTGATTAACTTTATTCTTCAATTTTTTTTTCTCTATATTATAATAATTTTTTAAATTTATTCTTTTTTCTTCTCAATTCTTCAATTATAATTTATATATACATATATGAATTATGATATTTTTATTGAAAAATATAAATAATATATTATTTAATAAATATATATTCGGATTGGATATTAAATAAATCGAATATGCATTTACCATATTCATATTCATTTATAATCGGATATCTACTAATCGAATATGGATAATATCCGCTTTAAACGGATGCGGATAGCTTTGGTATAAATGGATATAAATACGAACGGTAAATGAATTTTTGAATATCCATTCACAACTTTAAGTAAGATATTAAAATGAAAAAAGTGCATGTTATCCATCTACTTATATATTTTAAAATATATTATTATTATCGAATTAAAATATAGTAATATTATAAAAATAAAATATAATATCATTACATATGATTCCATGATTTACCATTTATTTAAATATATAATAAATTTAAAATTTGTAGTCTTTGTTATATATTATATCCCAAATAATAATAATAATAATAATAATAATAATAATAATAATAATAATTATTATTATTATTATTATTATTATTTTATTTTTATTTTTATTTTTTCCAAACCTAGTCTCTACTCCATATACTGACCTGAATTTGTTATGTTTCCAATTAGGTTATCTAAAAATAAATTTTTATATTTTTTGAAAAAGTTGTCTTAAAGTAATGATTTGACTTCATAGACATATAGATAACTTTTAACTATTTTTGTTCTCATGAAAAACCCAGGATTCAATCCAATTTAAACAACACAAATTTCTCTTTTAGAAAGGACTAGAGACTTGTATAATTTTGATCTATAAGTTCCTATTTTTCGAAAAAGAAAGTGATTGCTAAGCAATGTGTGTGGAATTATCTTTCCCTGTACAAAAAGTTCAAAATGTTTCCCGTAAATCAAATATCTCTAAAGATATTTTATCGTGCCCTGATTTATGTATTAAATATATCATCAAGTTTAGTTGTGTGGGCCCATGATCTAAACAAAGACGACGTCGGTCGACATAATTTCAATCGTATTAATTTAAAAACCCATAAAATTTAAAAAAAATCCATAAATTGAGTACATCTACGAGAGTTGAAGGACCAAAGTAGGAAGAGAATTGATCAAAAGTACCAAGATTTTTTAAACCGTAAGAACCCTGTTGAAACCCACCTTGTTGAAAGTCCCATGGTAGTTGTTCATTCAAAAATAGTTTTGACAACCCATAATCAAAACTTGTCTGAAGTTCACTGCTATCAACTCAAAAATATTGAGCCGCCCATCAGAGTGTTTGATGGCAACAGCATCATCCATCAGACGTGCAAGATTATCATCTACTCATGTCGGATCATGGCCGTCCAAACCAAAATTTTTGACTAGCCCATTAGAATGTTCGACAAGTGGAACATTAGCATTGTTGTTAGCTACTAAAGTATCGGCGCTGTCTATGATCCGATAATCATAATTTTAGTTAACAATCTATATTTCTTAAAAAATTAATACATGTACAAATAATTTTTTTAAACCATTGATAATTAGTTAATTTACATAATTATCCATAACTAATTAAATTAATACAAAAATAAATTTTAATTGTAAAAGCTTTATTTATCCTTAGCAAGATTTACATATAATTAAAAATTAAAAAAAAAGCAAAACATCACACACGAAGAAGAAGAAGAAGAAGAAGAAGAAGAAGAAGAAGAAGAAAGAACGAATCCAATTTAAAACTTTGAATTAGCCCCAATCTCTGAAAACCCTAGAGGCAAAGTTCTCTTCCTTCCGAAAATAGTCCATGCCCTCAACAATTACTCATCTGGCCGCCGGCTATGTTCATTCTCTGGGGACAAAATTTTTTGTTTTTTTGAGATGCGAGAGCCATTTGACAATGGACAAAACATAAGCTCAATTTACCATGTAGATCTACAAATGAATTTTGACTTTTGGGGTAGTTTGCTGTGTATTAGATTCATATGAATTATGATCCTGAAAAATTATTAACTTTTTTATATGAGTCGCATTCGGAATCGTTGCTGGAGATAGTGATTGTCGGGCAAACTAGCAATATTTTGAAGATTGGGACTTGTTTTGTGAGGATTGAATTTGGGGATATTTGTAATGTTCTGTTAGGATTTATTTGCATCATCCAAAATTATTAATTTGATTCTTTTTTCATTTTATTTTGTTAATGTATGTAATTTTATTTTATTTTTTATTTTTAATTGTATAGTATTTTTATAAGAATAAATAAGATATTTCATAATTAAAATTATTGTAGTATTATTTAAATGAGAAAAGGTTAATTTAATAAATTAACTTGATTATTAATGGTTTAGAAAAACAATTTGTATGCATGTTAAATTCTTGAGGGATATAGGATGTTGGTTAAAATCATAGTTATATGAACCTTGTCAACCCGCATTAGAGGATTTTGTTATTATTGACATATTACTTAAAGGCATATATATTTTACATATTACTTAAAAACATTAGATGTGCACCTGCATTAGAGGATTTACACTTTCTTCATGACTCCCTTTTTTTTTTTATTATTATTATTATTTGCCTAGCTATATGCAAAAAGGGAGGGAATGCTAATCACAAATTGAATTTTATGTGTACAAGCAAATTACAAGTTGCTCTAATTATTCTCCTTCATCCCTTGTTCTCTGTGTGAGCGATTTGGATGAGATAGATTTTCTCTCTCTCCAATACAGTAGGAATTATATTTCCTATATGCAAATAGATATACTTTGAGCCATAATAATATTATAATTTAAATTTACTTTTGTATATAGGTAGTTATATTTGCTGTGGAATAATGTAAGATATAATTGTTCTACATACAAGCACTTTATATATTTGAGGAATGTTTGATAGTCAAATAAATTTAATTCTGAAACAACTTGAATGTTGCAAAGTTTCTTTACAACTCTCCGAAGTACATACTGTTTTAGTACTTGATCTTATGGGCTTCATGCATGTATAAGTTGGGCAATTAATTTTTAAACTCGGTCATGCACTTATTTTATGAGTTCAAGCAAATAGTTACACAAAAGTATTCTATTTATTGATACTTGTAGAATTTGTGACATGTTGCATGCATATCTCAAATTGATATTATCATGCATTCTTACCTACCCAAAGGAGGTTAGATATGTGTGATAATTACTTTTGTTAGTGCAGAACATATTGACAGGGATATATTAATCTAGAAGATTTGTTTTCCAAAGGAGGCAACTCTCAACAATTAGTATATCTTTGTATCATTGTTGCATCAAAGACCTCATGTTTATAGCATGCTTTGTCCAAAGGGGATTTTGTCATGATTCACGAGGATTCTACGAGGAATTAAGCTATATTGTTCTAAGCTTATTCTTGTAAATTGCTATTGACATGGTTTGTTGCATTTTTGTTATTTTGAACAGTTACTATGAATTTGAACAATGATGGTGTTACCATTGAACTGTTGAGTGGTGGAAATTATTGGAGATTAAAACGTGAAATTGAGTTTGCTCTAAGTTTAGGTTTTATTGATATAGCTTTTGGGGAGGATTAACCTCCACAACCTTCTAATGCTTCTGATGTTGTGAAAAGAGCTTATGCCTGGTGGGAAGGATCCAATCGCCTAAGTCTTTTGGCTATAAAAAAATTCAATGGAGAGTATTTGGTTAGTGTACATTCTTAGACTAATAATGTTTGGGAATTTTTCCACACAGTAGGACAAACATATCAAGCATTTGATAAGTTTTGAGGCTAGGAATCTAATGGTTGGTGGTGGGTATGAAGTGTAATAATTCTGGAGGGATTATGTAGTATGATCTAAAAAATTATTCATATTTGATTCAAACTCAAAGGTTTTGATATTTCTCTTTTTGATAACTCTAATGTTCACACTGCTTTCAATTTCTTATTTGTGGAATTTAATTAAATAAAAATAACCTACAATACCCAAAATAAATTATGAGCATTCTTACTAGGTCCAACTAAGTTGATGTTAGTTGAACTATACTCATCACCAAAGGGGTAAAAAAGGAGGAAAAGACATGACCTCAACTGCATAGTAAAAACGTGAATGTGACGCGAGCCACGTTACCAATTAAACATAAGATATCAAAATGGGAGGAAAGTCCCCGTTTGGTTTCAGTTCTCAAATTCTATTTTCATATTTTTTATTATTTAAAACTGAAATATATTATTTTATACATATTTTCACTCATTTTTTTTATTTTTATTTTTAAAATATATTCTCTAATAACCTATTTATCTTCTCTCAACAATTTTATATTTTTTCTCTCTATTATCATTATTATTATATCTCTTCACCTGCAACATATTAAATCCAATATTATCATTATTTTTACAATATTCTATTCAAATTCAAACTTATTTTTAACTCATTGTCACTAACTACCTTCTTAAATTTTAAAAATAATGAAATAAAAAATAAGAATGAAAATAAAACCAAACGGATGCTATGATTCATTATTGTGAAAATGTATTCCCTTTATTTTTTTAAATTTTCTTTGGTAAAAATTGTAAGGAAGTACTCTACTCCATATATAGTAGTCCCATAGTTTTTCTTGAAAATTACTCCTTGTTAGCCTGGTAGTAGGTAGGGTATTGCCCAAAAATTTATACTCTAACCCACACTTAAATTCATACTTCTTAAAAATAATGTAACAGATTAGGATATGGTTGTAAGCACAAATTTCTTTATCTGCAATAAATAAAATTACAAGACAAGAAAAATCGTACAAATGAAATAAAATTGAAATTTATCAAATGTAGATTCAATCTCTAATCTGATCCTTTGATTCTTCCTTTTTATATATGACCTTGAATTTAATGAGCTCCGCGAAGAACGCCTTAATGTCGTGGATCTTCTTAAATTTGATTTGAAGAAAAATAACGCCAATTCGAGGGTTTCGCACCTTAATCTTGAATCAAACGCCAAAATATATGAGTTTCTTAAAGAACACTTTGAACGTCGTGTATCTCCTTAAATTTGATTTGAAGAAAAACAACGCCAATCCGAGGGCTTCACACCTTACCTCGAATCAAACGCCAAAATATATGAGCTCCGCAAAGAACACCTTGAATGTCGTGAATCTCCTTGAATTTAATTGAGAGAATTGCTGGACCCCTTCAAAGCTCCTCTCATTTGCTGGAATTTGTGTTGTGTGTTGAATGAACTTTGATCACCCCTTTATATAGATGCTTGATGAGAGACTTCCAAATTGACTTGAACTTCTTTGATAGTTATTTATTTGATAAGATAATATTAAATATCAAGAGATAATATCAGATATCAAGAGATAGTATCAAATATCTTTGATTTAATTAGTCCATAGAAGTAGACACTTTATCTTTGACACTTATCAATATTTGATTTGAGCATAAAATAAATACTAGAGTATTAATTAAAATTAACTATTTATCTTTTGGAACTAAATTTAATAAATTCCAAGATAAATAGAAAATTTTGAATTAATAACTAAAATATTATTTTATACGTGTCACTCTCCAATTGGACAAAACTAATATGTCTACAAATGCCTCCACTTCAAGGCTTGCGAAAGATGTGCCGATGATCCATGAAAGAGGCAAGACTTGAATTATTTGAGAAATTTTCCTTTCTCTCTCCATTTTTTTAAAGATGTCTATGACAAGAAATCCTCCAAGCATTCCTTAAGGTATGGTGCCCAATGAAAGGATCAAGTCATAACATAAGTCAAAGTAAATATCCTTTTGAAGGGGCTGCCGTACACAGTTTTTACTCATGTGGGCTAGGAGTAACATACAATCTAGGCTCATGTGTCAAAGAGAGTATTTAACTTGAATAGACATTTTATACTCGTGTCAAGGAGTTTGCTTGAATTTGATTGATAATTTATACTTATGTCAAGGAGTTTACTTGAGTTTGACTTAATAGATAGTTTACACTTTTATCAAGGAGTACGTTGAGAGAATTTGAATTTTTAAATAGTTTATGCTCGTACCTAGGAGCTTTATTGAAAGTTTAAGCTCTTATCAAGTAGCACATGGGGAGACTTTGAATATTTAGATAGTTTATGCTCGCATCTAGGAGCCTTATTGATAGTTTAAGCTCATACGAAGAAGCACATAGGAAGACTTTAAATATTTAGATAGTTTATGCTCGTATCTAGGAGTATTATTGACAGTTTAAGCTCTTATCAAAGAGCACATGGAAAAATTTTAATTTAAAAATTTCAGATAGTTTATGCTCATATCTAGGAGCATTTGGAGTTTGAATACTTGAACTTTGGACTTGAAGACTTGAAGATTTGAGTCTTTGATTTTGAAAGACCTGAGTTTTGAATTTGAAGACTTGAAAACTTGAGTTGTAGATTTAGAGATTTGCATACTTGAGTTTTGAATTTGAAGACTTCGAAACTTGAGCTTTGACTTGAATACTTGGAGACTTGTATTTGAAGGCTTGAAGATCTGAGTTTGAATTTGGAGAATTGAGGATTTAAGTCTTGAATTTGAAGACTTGAGTTATGAATTTAGAGACATGAAGACTTGAAAATTTTAGATAGTTTATGCTATTATATGGTAGCATTATTGACAATTTAGGCTCATATCGAGGAGCATTTAGGATTTGGAGACAAAAATTAATTCCCCCAACATCTTCATCATCATCGGCATCACTTGAGTCTTCTTGTTCATCAAAATTCATGTCGATTTCAATATTATGTGCACGCGTTGCCAAATTTTCAAAGGTTTTTGGTTTGATTCCTTGAAGTATACAGCAAAGACTCCAATGCAATCCTTGGGTACACATCTCAATTGCTGAAGTTTCCGACAATTGATCTTTGCAGTTAAAACTCAAATTTCTCCAGTGATTGATGTATTTAATGATTGGCTCTTCTTTCCACCGGCGAGAGTTGGTGAGTTCAATCATGTTGACTATCCTTCAAGTGCTATAGAAACGATTGAGAAACTCTTGTTCTAGTTGCCCCCAACTATCGATAGAGCCTACCTCCAAGTCAACATACCAATCAAAAGCATTGCCCTTTAATGAACGAATAAATTACTTGACCAAATGATCACCATATGTCCCAACATTATTACAATTCTCAATGAAATGAGTCATGTGCTGTTTTGGATTGCTTTTGCCATCAAATTGCTAAAACTTTAGAGACTTTAGGGGTTGGCAACCGATCGGCATCTTCAAGTTATCAATCCTTTGAGTATATGGCTTGGAGTAAGTCTTAGACGACTTAGAACTTCCATCAACCTTGTCTTTCATAGTCTCCATGATAAATTTCTTTAGTGGGTCAATGGGAATTAGTCCAATGAAAACTTTTAGTTTTTTTGTTGCAATTTCTTCATCTTTGGTTGATTGTCTCATTGCGGATGTTTTGCCCTTGTCTTGGGCCTCAATTTGTTTCTCCATCATGCAGCTGGTATCAAGATTGTCCATTTTGCTCATCAATTTGGAGATTTGAAAGTCTCGCTCTTGAACATGCTTCGTGAGTCCTTCAATGGCCCTCATCAAATTTGAAATTTGTTCCTCCAAGTTGTAGCACTTATCACCATCACCATCGCCATGCTCGAGGAATTCGATGTTGAGTAGGGAATGGATGATGCGGATTCTTCTGTCAAGTCTCCATTATCTTCATTTATATCAATAGATACAGCAACACCTTTTCCATAGCAAGCAAAAGAGCCACCTCCAAAGATGATTGCAACTTCTTAGACAGACTTCTTGTGATGATGTCAACACTTTTTACTCCAGCACTTGAGGAATTTGAGGTAGTAATTTTTAGTGTTGTACTCTTGTTGAGGGCTATTGGATAATTCAATCTTGATGAAGGAAAGAGATGAGAGGTAGAGATAATCCCACCGGGCGTGCCAAAAACTTGTAAGCGCAAATTTCTTTACCTGCAATAAATAAAATTACAAGACAAGAAAAATCATACAAATAAAATAAAATTAAAATTTATCGAATGTGGATTCAATCTCTAATTTGATCCTCTAATTTTTTTCTTTCTAAATATGACCTTGAATTTAATGAGCTCTATGAAAAATGCCTTGAATGTCGTGGATCTCCTTAAATTTGATTTGAAGAAAAATAATGTCAATCTGAGGGCTTCGCACCTTAATCTCGAATCAAATGCCAAAATATATGAGCTCTGCGAAGAACACTTTGAATGTCGTGGATCTCCTTAAATTTGATTTGAAGAAATATAAAGCCAATCCGAGGGCCTCGCACTTTAATCTTCAATCAAACGCCAAAATATATGAGCTCTGCGAAGAATGCTTAAATGTTGTGGATCTCCTTGAATTTAATTGAGAGAATTGCTGGACTCCTTCAAAGCTCTTCTCACTTGCTGGAATTTGTGTTGTATGTTGAATGAACTTTGGTCACCCCTTTATATAGATGCTTGATTGGAGAGTTCCAGATTGACTTAAAATTCTTTGATTGTTATCTATTTGATAAGATAATTTCAAATATCAAGAGATAGTATCAAATATCTTTGATTTAATTGGTCCATAGAAGTAGACACTTCATCATTGACACTTGTCAATATTTGATTTGAGCATAAAATAAATACTAGAATATTAATTAGAATTAACTATTTATCTTTTGAAACTAAATTTAATAAATTCCAAGATAAATAGAAAATTTTGAATTAATAACTAGCATATTATTTTATACGTGTTACTCTTCAATTGGACAAAATTAATATGTCTATAATGGTCTACACTCATAAATTACCCATATATTCTATATCTAAAACTATTCATTACAACATACTCAAATTTACTCTATTCACTTGAAAGTATCTTTATCAAAATTAAATGTATACTAATAATAAAATTTTAATATTAAAAATTAAAAATATTTAGTAATTTTTATGTAATAGTATATATTTTTGACTGTTTACATATATTTGCTTGAATATATCCTATGAAATAACACCATTAGAAAAAAAGATTAATCTTTTTTTATATTTTTGATATTTTAGTATACCCAAAATTAAATGTAAAGATTAACCAAATTAAATATAATGATTAAATTAAATTTAGGAGATAATTTTTTTGTATCTTATGCAAAATTGTTTATTTAATATATATTGAGAAAATTAGTTTGTACATTAAAAATGTAAGTCCAATAAATTAGAATTAGATAAGGTAGGGTAGAGTTAAGAGTCTTATTATTTTGGGTATATTAGGATAGAATAAAATTATGATATTTTTCTTTGGATATTTTAGGGTATAGGTTTAGGTTGGATGATACCCTACCCATGGAAATACCTACTCCTTACTCTGTATAAGTAGTCCCCAATTTATTTGATGATACATTATTTTATCTTATATTCAATAGTGTAGGAATATTTGGGTTCCCCTTTTCCATCCATATTTTGATGTGCCTTTTAAAATTAAAACCTCTACTTAATAATTATTGATGTGATAATACCTCAATGTAATTGTACTTTTATATTTAACAACGAATTTAGTCTTTACTATTGACGCCAGTTCTACATCCTTCACCTACCTTTTGATGCCCCATTTCACAATAAAATGCTTCACTAATGCGAGTGGGTAGGACAATCTCCGCGGGACCATACCTTATTTTTATTTGTTGGCATTCCAAAATAAAATTTTATTATAAAAAAATACTTCTTCACTAATAAAAAATTTATGATTAAGAGGATTTCGTCAAAGTTCGAAGATAATTATGATGAATTACTAACGGTTTTAATAAAATAAACAAAAATATATACTAGTTATGATATTTGTAACGGATATGAAGAGTATATATTGATATGAAGAGCCCATCACAAATTATATAACCTAAATATGAATTTTCGATCTGCGATCAAAATTCCATCACAAAATTGGTTTTGTGATACATTTTATTTTCATCACAAAACTAATATCAACCTGCCATGCGACCATGTAGCTCGGCATACCCCAAGCTAGAATTGGGAACCGCTTCTTAAAATCCCAAACGTCCATTCTATGGTGTTCCTCAGTCGTGTATGTCTATGGTTGAACAGCTCCCTTGGCCCAATATACATAGGGGTGCCATTGAATTGTTGGAAGTGGTACCAAGACTGTCTGTATGGGGATAAGAAGCATATATACTTCGTGGAGCCAGCATCGACGAGGTAATACTTTTCTAAATGAGAATATCTAAATTTGTTAGTGTCTTCTGTGTAGTAGTTGAACAATATAAATTTTGTGCAACACATAGAAACAAATATGTAATGTTATTAGGATCAAATCGTGATACCTAGTGGGGGAAGGAAAAGGTAGGGTCACTTTGGATTATGTTCAGCAATACCCGTGCATCATTGGCACTACCCTCCCAGCCCGCATATACATACGTAAACATTTGGTCAAAATTGACTATGGTGAGCACATTTTGAGAGACATTCCCTTTTCGGGAATGATACGCATTTTGTCTGTGAGCGGGTACCCAGGCATAGACCAATGTGCCGTCAATTGACCCCACCGCACCCTACGGATCAAATGTGAGCAGTTCAGGTACAAAAAATTATTAGATGGGTAGCATAGTAAGAGTTGACCCTACATATATTCCATACCTGAAAATACGAGAAGAAGTCGGGATTCGATTGAATTTGAGTGGGCACCTCATTAAAATTTAGGGGGGTTATGAGCTCAGACGCTAACATATTTAGTGACCTAATTACATGACGTATATAGCAATTAACTGTCTACAAAGAGTGTTAGAAACGTTCCATGATATTCCTCTGTCTCTGATATTTGCCAACTGTCTGCATTAACATTGCAACCTCCTCAGTTGGTGATATATGACACTGTTGTGTTTGAGGTAAAAGCCCATGATTGGTTAATTCATGGACTAATCTCATGAATGTGGGCTTCATCATGCGCAGGTTATCGTAGAATTGGTCAATATGGCTATCCATTATCTCGCCAACCCAATCCACACCACGGAGAGCATATGTGTTATATGGCATTTTATCGTGTACAGATTAGGCAACAAGACATCCACGATGAATAATACATTATTCGCACCATCGAATACATCACTGCTAGGTGTGCTAGGTTATCCTTCGCTAAACTCCAACTCATCATCATGTGGTGGCATCGAGCTCGATCTGCTAGCCATCTATGGGAATAAAACATGCATCACACGCAATGTGAAATCTGAAGCGATATCACTACATAGACTGTTGGGGGGATCATAAAAAATTCGTACACTAAGGGATTGCAAGTTCTTAAGTTAGTCATAAATAAGTTCGTACAAACAAATGCAGGAATAAAGTAAACTGACAAGTACTGAACACATAAACAAGCAACATAAGTATTTAACAAGCCATCATCAAATGTGGAGTAATACATGAGTTGTGTGTGCCTAATTGCCTAGGGATTCTGCCCAAATGCGTCTCTCTCTATCATCAAGTTGTAGGAAAAAAATTCTCATCATCGCACTTTGAAGAGCGTTAATAGCCGTTCCAAACAAGTAGTCTGGTAGGCCCTTAATGTGCCTCAATACATCACCATACTGGGCAATTGAGTTATAGGCTTTAGGCCAAATCCTCTCAGACTTGGCGTCCATCATGCCATCCCATTTGTTTAGGACCTCCTCCAATCGATCTTGTTTATCCCTGTCATAGAACTTCCCTTAATTGCCCCTCCTCCATCGTGATGAACCCTCTCCCTGGGTACCAGCTGTGTCGGCAAAGACGTTATATGATGAAGCTTAGCGTTTTGACCCACCAATACTCCTTCCAGTCACATTATCACTCCCACTTGGATTACTGTCTGGCTAGATCGGGCTGATCAGAAGACCCAGCATTAGAAATCGATGCAACATTCTTCGAGAACATCTTAGTACAATAATCATAATAGAGTAAGCGATGGTCTATCAACGAGGTATGATCCCGGTGCTCCTATATTACAAAAGAGAGCAATATTAAACGAGTAATTGATAAAGTTGTATAAAGATAAGATAATATAATATATGTACTGAGAGCCAGTGGGCGATGCGATCCTCGCTAGCTGTGATCATGTTGTGATCATAATCCCAACCGTAACCTATAACCATTCGTTATCAATGAATGAAACATTCGCCAAGATGCACGGAGTCTATTTCATTTTTGCTTCAGCTGCTTCACATTGTAAGTATATGAAGGATGTAGCACCACTTTCATCTTGTGGCAAATCTTATTCCACGTGTACACTGAGAACGTGGTGGAAAAAAGTTGACCAACTTGGTATTCATCATATGCAGACTTAATTAATAATTTTTCATTCGCGAATGGCCATCTTATGTATCCGAACCTACGACCCCCGGATTAGGTGTTGTATTGGCCCTCATCGTCATGTGATGGGACATGTCCATATGGATCCATGTACTTTACAAGTATTTTTGCATGACGTACATCATAAAGCTTACAGTTAACTAAAAATGTTAGCAATGTTAAATGAAGTATATAACACATATATCACTGCCGGAAGGCAAGATTGTAGGATTTATGCAACTATACGTACAACCAGGAGTAGATAGGCGCAGATACTCATGAATCGACAAGACAGATGAATAAGTGCAATAATACAGGAAGTACAAAAGTGTCCAATTAATTTAGGAATGATCAAATTTACCTGTGGAATACACGGGTTGTATCTTATATACTCAGTACACCCTATCCTATTAAATCCTTTGCATTATCATTAAAGTAAGCAATATAATGGAACATGGGATACAATAAATGAAAGTGTTGACGTTCTTTATTTTTTTGAGAAACATGAAAAATTAAAATTCCAATTTAAAACCTCAAAGTACGAATTTATATATTTGTACAAAAAGAAATACATATATCTAAATAAATATATGGATATATATTCCATAAAAGGAAATATTATGTTTATTATACAAGGAAGATTAAATTATATTTATTTATAACATACATTTTTGTATTATTGTACAATTTGGCCTTTTCATACTAAATGTGGTTGAGCGGAAATTTTTTTCATCAATGTATTTAATTATATTGTTTTTTGGCTGTCCTATGATACTATATATATTGATTAATGTTTCTAATATTTATTACTTTCTTGGACATGTATTTATATTAGTTAGCACAATTATTTATATATACATAATATATAGCTTTGTCTAAAATTGAGATATAAGTATGAATTAAATTAATTATAAAACAGGGACATTTTGTATGTTACATTCCGTTATATCATATTAATGTCCACTGCACTCGTTCAACTAATTTTCATATTAATGTAGTCATTACATTATAAGGTATTGTTCCTGTCGTTATCTTTTTACTTTATTTTATTTGGTTTTAGTTATTTATTTTTTGAATATATTTCTTTTAATACATATTTTATTTACTATATAACTAATTATGTTATATAAATATTTCAAAATTTTCATATTATAGTTACATGCACAATATCATTTTATGTCAACATATAAATAGTATCAATAGTACATACTGTATATATATATATATATTTATATTATCACGTATCATTGGAGAGTAATTATTAGTAGTTCCATATATTTTTTTAACCTGAGTTGTAGCAAAATTATTTTTCATGAATTTGTACTATTTGCTAAAGTATTCAATATATAAAACATACTTTATGTTCATTATCTAATTATATTTCACATATAAATTTACATTTTTTTTACCTAACGTATTGTGTACAATATGATAATTTATATTAGATTGTTTCGTGAATTATTATTTACAAAAGGACATTTTGCATATGTGTATTAATATTTTTTCTCATCCGAATTTTGTAATTTATTATACTGACCATATATTACATTACATATAAATAATTTATAAAATGTACATGTATACACTTTTTTCTTATGTAAATCTTCATATTTTCACATCTACGTATGCACGGTTGTGTTTTTATTTTTTTCAACATACTTGTAAACAAATTTCAATTTGTTGAAATTACATATATAATTTAATGTATATATATACATATATTTATATGAATATATCGGTTCAAACACACATACATAGGTAGATATACGTGGCCTACTTCTACGTATCACAACAAAGAAAACAAGTCAAATATACGAATACTTTGTTATATTTCCATCCTATCCTTCATTTTATTGAACTTGTGCTTTCACATCTTTAGTTAGATTATTTGAAGCAAACATGTAATATGTTTTGTATTTGTTATTACAAGGAAGATAATATTTATTTTTAAAAATTCTACATTACTTATTATACTTAAATGTATGAACATGGTACATTTCACATGCCCTGTATTTTTATAATATAAATTTTCTTTAACATATATTGAAGATTATATGCATATATGTTTTGTAAAATTTACAAGGAAGAGAATATTTATTTCTTTAAAATATATATGTTTTATTATACTTCAATATTTGAATATGGTATATTTCACATGCAGGTATATTTTCGTACTATAACTTTTGTTTAACATTTATGTAAGATTATATATATTGCTATATGTAAAGTGTTTTTCATACTTTATTAATTATTCATTACAACTATTCTACTGATTGTAATTAGTTTTTATAAATTTATAATCTAACTTTATGTCCACTACAAGATGGTATTAGATTGTTAATTGTCAATCGATGTAAATATGTATAGCATGCATGCGATGTGTGGTACATTATTCCAACAATTGTGTGATATGGAAGATATGTATTTGAACATTTGAATATGTAAATAGTATGTTCCCCAAGATCAAAATATAACTTCATTTCTTTGGTATTTGTAAATAAACTTTTTTCCTTATATATACATATATTTATAATTCCTTTTTTTAATATTCCTTCCTGCCTATCAAAATTATTATTTGATTAGGGAATAGTTGAGAGCTTTAGGTGTAAGTCCCATGTATGTGGATCTCTTTATTTGCACATGGAAAACCAAAAAAATCCCTATTACATGTGCATTACACAATACGTTCAATTAAATTATGAATGGAGAAAATGGAAGACGTATTCAGTTTGACAGTAGAGGCATAAAAAGATGATCCGGTTTATTCATTGGCCAGGCCATCCAATTTATAGTACTCATGAAACCCAATTGTCACAGAAGGTAAGCACATACTACACCATGAGTAATTACACTAAAAATGAACTTCTATAACATGGTATTAATAAATTCAAGCTGCCATCATAACTGCAACCTTCCATAATAGTTTTCATATTAATCTATTCAATAAGTAAACACTAATGAAAATGTCAATATACAAAAAAGTGAAACCAACAACCATTTCTTCCCAGTAACAATTTTAGCCTAGCAATGGTAGGGATCCCCTCTGTTACAAAAGGCAAACAAGCAATGCATCTCAGCCAGGTGGGAAAGATGCATTTTGTTGGGTGAAGAAGTAAAATGTGATATGGAGAAATTTGGGACCACATCAACATGAAATGATGTGATCCACTTAGATGCCCAATCACTTGTATGCTTTTTTATGTGGTCATTCACATTCAATGCAACAAAAATAGCCAATTTACTTGACCGTTTGCTGCTTAAATATGCTAACAACGAAAAGGAAGAAGACAGGAATATAGAGATAGTATAGGAGCTTCTAAAACGAAGCATCTGCCATAATAGACAACTCACAGAGGACACATCTTATGTAAACAATTATATTGCCCGGCAAACTGATGCATATGCACAAGAATCTCATTTCACCGGATAAATGAAAAGGAGATACAGTCAAGGTGAGAACAGACCACACACCCTAACTCACAAACAGATCAGAGTATGATGAATGACAAGCAAAGGACTGCTAACCCCGAAAAGAGTTAAAGGATCAAAATTGAAGGAAACCAACTTAGTAATGGAATGATCACAGTTTTTCGTCACAGACAGAATAAGAAAAGGGAATAGAATCGGAGGAAAGCTGCCTGACATGAATGACTCAACAGAATAGTGAAGAAGGCGTTGGCAGCACCTCAAACCCACCCAAGCATCATGATGCAAACGGGGGACTCACACATTGTGTGAAAAGTTTTGTAGCATCATCAACTACAAATTGCATTTACAGAAGTAGGCTAGTCAAAAGAAGGCTTGTACTTCATGAAGTCTCAGAACGAGGCCTTCAATAATACAATCCTAAGTAGCCATCACGGGTAATGACTTACTTCTCCATTTTTGGCATGGAGTAACCCTAAGAGTGATGCTATACACACTAAAGGGTCAAAGGTCCTTATTATGGACAGAAACACAACAATGAGCAAATTAAAACAAACTACAACCTCAACAGCCTCATCAATATACCATATAATGTAGAGCATAGTATTCAAAGCAAACACATAGGTACACACATAAAAGAATCAAGCATGTTGGGAAAAAATACAACCAATGAGAACAAGAGAAGGCCAAACAAAAGAAGTAGCAAAGAGGAAGGGCAAGGACTACAACTTACTAAGGAGCTACAACAGGTTAGGGTTGGTGAACCTAGTGGTAGGCTGCACGGGGAGGTGGAGATGCAGATGTTGTCCCCCATCTCACTAATAGAAGCGATGAGCTTAATTAATAACAGAAATACCTAAAATATCATTATCAACACAAGCAGAGTGGCATAGGGAGTGTCAAATTTGTGAGTGGAAGTACTTGCCGTATTGGTAGATTAGTTTTCTCACAGGGTCACTGCTGATAAATTGTTTAAACAGTAGAGGGATACAACCCCAAGTTTAGTGAAGACAACACATTATTTGGAATTGGTAGTCTCCATATGCTCGTAGTGTCCAAGTGTAGGATTCAGTAAAAATATGCAAGGAAGGGGTCAATATATGGGTGGATGGAGGAGTATGTCTACACTTTAAGGTTCAATAATAGAGTAGCAGGAATAGCAAACTGATATGACTACACTCACACATACACAGGAAATGCAAAAACCATTTTAAAAAAAGCAGTCAAGATTCCATGACAGAGGGTAGAAAAATAAAACAGTGCAGTTTCATGGAATCTAATAGAGCAAACACAATGTCAACCTTAGTAAAGCAGGAGCAGCAACACAGTGAGTCCAGTTCAACAAAAAAAAGTCATATAAAATACATTCTGGCCCAAATTATAGAGTAGTCTCAGACATAGTAGCCTCAAACACAGGAGGTTTATATAGTGTCGCCACATTTAACTCCATGTCAACATAACAGACAAATACAAGCATAAACAGTGTACTTATCACAAGAACCTTATTGCTAACAAGTGAAAATAGAAATATCCGCCACTTTAGCAACCCAAGAACCAATCCAGAATTCATGAAAGTAGCCCAGATTAAATGAAAGTAAGAAAGTAGCATGGTCAAATGTAAACTGCACGGTTTAGGCGATAATTGGGGGAAAAGGGGGATACAGGAGCTAACATTCATTTAGACATTCATGTAACTACCAATTAAAGCTAAACAGAGCAATATATGTCAAAAATTGGTTAAAGGAAGTACTAATTTGCGTTAAGAAAACAAGTAACAGAAATTGCCCTAGGAATAGGGTACAAGAAAAAGATTGCAAAGCACAATTTCTCAAAACTTCGGACTCGTGTTCTTTCCAGAACACCCCAACAAGGACAAATGTCAACATAGACATCAGATTGGCCAAAAGAACTGAAAACAGAGAGGTTCAACAAGGCAAGATATGCACAAATCTCAAGTTCACATACAATGAAAGTAATACCATTAATCTGAAATGAAAAACATAGAACCCACAAACCCTTAACACACTTTCTACATCTTCACAGCTCATTACATATTCATGACAAGGGAGAACTTACCCCAAGTTCGAGAGATAAAGCAAGAAATCACATAGTACACTCACCACCGAGGGCTTCCAGAGTATAAATCAAAACATCCCAAATTTTTTTCAATGGGAAAAAACAAACGGCGTCCACAAGTACTCACAATCCTTAGCTCACTGGTAACTCGCAAGGAAACATAAACCACAAGCACCCCACTGATAAGACCGATTTCAAACAAAAGCCACACGGTACAAACAAATATACCCATCGGCGTTGGAATCTCTCCACGATTTCCCCAAATTTATGAGGGGATTAGGTTTTAAACACCTTCATTGGGATACAACAACATAAACTAAACGAGATTCAACACTGCCATGTTAACTAGAGTAAGAGGGAAAGGGTTGCGGGGGAAGGGAATGGGAAGGGAATGGGAAGAGAAGATGAAGAGAGATAGTGTGTATGGGGGAGAGGGGCGCGACATGGGGCAGAGAGGAGACAGAAGAAATGCTGCGCAGATCAGTGCATTGGAGAATGATAAATGTAAAGGTTAATGGTGTAGTAATTGTGGTATGACAAGGGATTTTTGGGGAATGAAAACAGTAAAATCAAACAAAAAATGGACAGTAATTTTTGGAAATGTTTCCCCGAAACAACGGCATTCTGGAAAATATTTCCAAACAAGCCCTCAGTTTTGCATTTCAATTAATTGAATCGGAGTGCGGGTTGTCTAAAATAAGAACCCCAAAAAGGAAGCGCAACATTTCGACTGTCATTTTTCGTTTGATCAATTTCCTATTGTTTTTAGTTTAGTCCTTTCTAAAACACGCTACATTTTGAAACCCTAGAGGAGGCACGACTGTTATATTATTTGGGTGCCTCTAGAAGCAGAGCCTGCCACTGACTGCAGTGCAATGTAAACTACCACGTGTTCTATGTCCATTGGGTTAAGACACCGAAAGAAATGGAAATAATCCTTCTCATCTTTTATTTTCTCCGCAGGCGGATTTTCTGTTTTCTTCTCCCATTCCTTTCCCGTCGACTTTTCAAGCTTCGACTACCTGCCAGCACAAAAGAAAAGGGTGAGAAAATCCTAATTTTCTCTCTGCTTTGGGGTTCTAGAGAAAGTACCTTCCGGAACTGAAATCACGATCGTTTCTATTCTTTTTATTTCTAGAGGACAAGGCAAAAAAATCAAGCGGAAAAATGAAAAATATATGATTTTTTGGGGTTTAGATTCTTCAATTCGCACCCCCCCCCCTCCCTCATTTGTGTCCATGTTTTTTGAATCATTGCTTATTGTTTGACTTTTTCTTTTTTCTTTTTTCCTTTTTTTTTTTAATTTAAATCTTGATTAATACTGTTATCCATTGATCACTTTCTGGATGATTAATCAAAGCCTTAGTGGTGTTACACATGGTAATAGTTCTGGTCTTTAGTTGTGAGTGTTTTCAAATTATTAAGTTGGGGATTTAGAAAATTTTACTTTGTTGGTGATTACTTAATGCCGACTCAATTGTTTAACAATAATGCTGAAGGAAAAAGGAAAACATAATTATGAAAAAATTGCCTTCAAGATATGTTTATTAAATGATGATTTTCAGTTATTTTATTTTAGTGAAAAGCTTATTTTCAAATCAATGAAAAAAGATGAGTTGCTGGCATAATTAGTGTCAACAGTTATTAATGTATCAAAAAGTTTGCTTGTAGACGGAACCTGACTGAAGTAACAATGCTTAACCGTATGTCTCATTGGTTTGTGTGGCTGAATTGAACAGATTTACTTAGATAGTTTTCCTGGTGAAAGTTGGTACTTCAGGAAACTTCAAATGCCTTCAGCAGCCTCGCCTCAGTGGCAAGAGAAGGCTAGTGATTTCATTCAATCCTCAGGTACTTCTAGTAGATTCCATATTTGTCTAGGTAGTCCTTATCTTTATGTATTCTTTTAGAATTTGTTTATAGGATGGACAGGTACTGCCCAAGTGTTGATAAATAGGGGTCAAGCTTAAAGAAGCAGGACACGCTGCCGGAGCTTTTGTTGGGAGGTTGCAAAAGATGCAAAGGAAAATGTTGTTGATGTGGCTGAAAAAGTCAGCTCAGCAGTCAAAAGCAAATGGTGTACCCTCCAGCAACCATCGACCAGGCATGCCATGCAGGAACATCTTACTTCTGCTGCTCTATGACAAGCATGTTTTTGTGGAGGGGATTTTCAGAGACAAAAGATAAAGTGGCTATTGGAAAGACAAAAGCTGAAGAGGTAACAAAAGCCAAGCTCTTGATGCTTGAAGCCCATCCAGACATAATTTAATAAACGAAGTTGATGGCTGGCTTAGTTAAATCCTACTACTTCTAGCTGATTTCGGTGAGTTACTAGATTCACCATCACACGTGCCATTATTCAGTGAGACATCTAGTGAATGTTATAATTCATGCCAAGATATGAAGCATTTTTCCCAAATTTACTTGTGATGTGGTAACTGCCATGCAGAGTTCTGGATGTGAGTGTTGCAAAGTATGGTTTCTTTTTGTGTAAGTATTGCAAGTAACTTTGATGGAGAGTATGATGATGTTTTGGAAATATGTGTTTCAGTTAACATCAGCTCAATTTGATAAATCCTCTCCATATATGGCCCTTGGATCGCCAAATATGAATCTTGTAAAACAGTTCAATCATCTTTGGAATGGTATCTTATCTTCAAGTTAAAAAAGAGGTTGTTCGTTGTGGTTAAGTTCTGATATGTTAACTGCAACTTAATTCTTCACACTTCACACAAACTGTTAATAGCCATGATTACTATAGTTGACAATGCTAAATAGCATGGCTTTTATGCTTCTTTTCTAGTCTATCACTTTGCGAAGAAATTAGTCTACCCTCTGTCTTTCTACCAATCTATTATATGCTGCATTAAAATTGTTCTCTTAATGTAAAAAAGGAAAAGGATAGGAAGAACAAAATATGGAAAATCAGAATTGGGAATATCCAGTTGCTTTCTTAGTCTTTCTACGTGGCGTGTCTAAAGTTGGCTGGTATGAGATAGTGCATATTGAATCATTTGAACTTCTTTTTCTTTCTTATCTTTTTCTCGTGCATGCATGTGTGCGTGTCAAAGATATTTAAATCTGATATTATGGGCTCTGCATGATCAGCAGGAAAGTATATTTCTTATGATTACCTACCCGTAAAATTTGTTAGGTTCGTAGTATTTTCCATCTTGTTTTAATCTACTCTTGTCCTTCTGGATTACACTAAAAATGTTATGTTTGTTGAGTTAGGGGAAAATGGGTGGGAAATAGGCCACTCTTCCATATTTTGAAGCTTTATGTCCTCTCTAAACCACACCATATTGAACCATAAGTGGAAGTGTGGGATGACCTATCTTAACACCCAAGCTTTTTAGAAATGCAATAAAAGCAGCTAACCTTGTCTTAAAATGTCAATCATCTTCGTGCACTTGTCTTTTGATGTGTAGCTACTCAAAACTTCTCTTGTCTTGCTAGTGCTCTATCCTTGTATGCTTATTTCAAAATAGGCTACTTCTATAAAAAAAATTCATGTCTTCTGGACTAGATTTTGTGAACTACTATAATCTGACTACTCATGGTTTGCGGGTAAATGTCATAAAAGTCACAGATCTTCTCTTTAATGTTATTATCCGTGCCGTATTCTCTTTGATGTGGTGGCTGCTTGACTGTCTGGCTTTGCAGTATAATTGATGGGGGAAACTTCTTTTTCAATTGAACAAACTGCAATTAAGGTTAAACCTATCACATCCTTTTGTGATACTTTTTAAAAAAAAGGCAGTTTCTGGTGTGAAGATATTATCTGAAGAGAGTTATCACCTTATCCTGTGAATCATGATGCTATGATGGGTTTCCTAGGGAGATGTACATTATTTTGAGTTACCAGGTTTTTGGTTGATTAAACATTAATTATGAACAATCCAAATAAAAAAAATAAAAAAAATAAAAAAATCATTTAACCTATTTTGGATGTATGCTTTGGAAGCTGCTCATGCACAGAATAAATCAATCATTGTTGCATTGTCTGCGGCCTGTGATGCCATCTAGCCTAGTTTAATCACAGATAGTCACTTTATTTTCTCGCATCATTAGTGTTTGGGGTCCCAATTGAGCTCGCCATCCAGCAACAACTGTCAAGTATGCCAATCCCTAGTATATTGATAAAATGTGCAAATTCTCTCATATTATCCGGTATTGAAAGTGAAAGTGCTTAATTGCCTGCTTAGTTTATATCACGATCCATGCTGATTGGCAAGCTTCACCTTCACGGATTAGGATGGATTAGGATTGAACTCCCCAGAGTTGTTCAAGGCCCAAGGCAACAAAAAGGTTCTTCGGCAGCTAGTATCCTTGTACAATCAAGGTATCTCAAGTATTCAGCGGGTGGATGTCATTTAATTTGCATCATCTCCACTTATTCTCTGTCTTGTTATTTTTGCATTCAGACCCAAATGCATCACTGCCGGAGGGTGTAAACTCAATTTATGTTGCAGCTCTTAGTAAGTGTTTAATTGCGAGCCTCCCTGACCCGTTGCCCACCTTTGAGTTGTACAACGATATCACAATTGCTCGCTCCAGCATACATTTAATGAGAAATATTCTCAAGAAACTTCCGACTGCTAACTATATGACCCTGTAACTAATTACATCACTTTTACTTCGTGTTAGTCAGAAATCTCTTCTTAATAAGGTAGATTGCATGCATCTCTGTCTTTCTTTCTCTGTTTATGGTGCATATTTTTGTCTCCCTGACTGAGTCTCTGTGCATGTGTCCAATTCAATGTGTGCATGCCAAGTGGTGGAACGCTTGGCCTTGGTCCTCATCTTGCATGATGCTGTGGTTTTATCTTCTAGGTCTACATGGATTTGGTCTATTTAATTTTATCAGATGTTCCTCTCAATCTAGTATTTGCCATCTTTTGCTTCTTGCAGTGAGCACTAAGATTATATACAAAGTAAAGTAGCATCATAAATTACGTTCATTTATGATAATAAGTCCTACATCCTTTCTTTTATTGCTTGTGCTTTGTGTGCCAAAGTTATACACGATACAAATATAGCAAAATGCATCCAATCCAATCATTTTGGTAATTATCAAGCCCATAAGTTCTAATTGTCATTGTACCAGATTGTGCTTCTTATATATTTCTAGAAGAATCAAACCTAGTCATAGTTATTCATCAATGATTTATGAAAATAAGAGTCAGATTCAGATTACCCATTGAGTGTTTGGTGATTAATTTTACTTGATAAGCTGCTCGGATGTTTCACATGTTACAGATGGACGCTCGAAGCCTTGCAATGGAAATGGCCCCCATTATTATGTGGCAGAAAGGCTGGAGACCAGAACACTTCAAACAGTTCTGGGATCATTCATCAAAACTTGAGTCCAAGGAAAACATAGGTGCTGCCTCCAACTACAGTCAATGGGACATGCTTGCAGGTGATTTTGCAGTTCAAGCCCTTGATTTCATTTTTCTTTTTGTTTCTTTTGGTTTGGCTTTTTGCTGCATATAACTTATCCTTGTATGCTCATTAGTTGATATACTGTGGTAAAAATGCTAAATTCTTTCATATCATCTTGTGATTATCTGCAACCAGAATGTGGTGAAACTCAAGATGCATAATCCTCGATCCCTCTTGATGTTGGGATGCCAGTCGACTTTCATGCTATCGAAGTTATTCAGTGCTTGATCGAGCACCACAATGTGGTTTTCACAGATGACAAACAAACCATCTGGAGATGATTTGTGACAATTGTTACATATTATATATACTATTGCACAGATTCTTTAGACTGGACTATGACCAATGACATGTCAGGAAAAATCATCAGATGTTTTTGTAAAAATCCTACAACTGATGTTTTTCTCCAGATTGTTTGTGTCATTTTGTGAATCTTTTTGTTGTCTGGTTGCAACTGATTCCAGGACTAATCATCACGATGATGATTACTTTTCATTGTCACCATTTTTACAGACCTAGCAGCATGCGGGTTCTGCCCGTCATCACAGGCATACATGCATAGTATACCTTTTTTATATGATGCAATTATTTATTTTCTAGAATTGTTTAATCTGTAATAGGTAAAACTTGAAAGACCTACAAAACACAATGAATGTTAGCATCCCTCCTTCCCTTACCAGAACATTTCAAACTAATATTTAAAATTCAAGAACTTATATATATAATTTTCAGATATTTGTTTAGAACAACGGTACCTATTATGGTATCAATAGAAAATAAAGAAAAAATGCACATTTTATCGTGTATTAAATTTGACTTGAGAAAAGAATAAAAATAATAAATAAGATATTTATACAAATTAAGGCGTTTGATTTGATTTAGTTCTCTAAATAAATGTTTAAATTCAGTTCAAATTCTCTATTCAAAATTTGATAAATTTTCTTTATACACCAAAGAGGAATCTTGCTATAATGATAACCAATTGATAGTTCAAACTGTAGAAGTAGAAAGGATAGTAATGGAATTGAAAGTTCGTTTTCTGATGCTATAATTAGACGAAAATACTAATAATTATCCATAGATAATACAAACATTAGAAAGTACAAAAGATAGGAATACAATTGGAAGCAACTGAGAACCAAGAAACTGAAAAGCTTAAACCTAACAATTTAAACTAAGCTAGGTTTCTCCAAAATTCATTCAATGTAACTGCACCAGGCCCGCAAGGACGAAGAGTACTGGAAAATGATTTGAAACAGACCTTGTCATTGCACCGATGCCAACAAACTTTTTCAACTCCTTTTCTCCAATATCTAAGATTATACCTGTAAACTTTTCCATCACCGGTTGCAAATAACAGTACTTCTCCATTCAAAACTGTGAAGCCGACAACACTCAGACCATGATCAGGATATGACAATCCCATGGCTTCTATCCGCATTTTGAAAACCCGATTCCAATAATATGAATCAGAAGTAATATTGTTCTCTACATCATCCCTGATCAGCACCCACACTGTGAAGACATTTTTCCATAATTTAACCAAACAGATTGATGAGTTAGAAGATGATCCCCACTTGAATATGCGCAGTTCGGACTCTTGCAGCCCTTTTCTTACTCCCTTTGGTAGTTTCAAGAATGTTGTACTAGATTTCTTGATGTCATAAGCCACAATATATGGCCAAAAGAAGGGGCTGCCCCTTCCTAAATACTCATACCAGTCCGAGATTATATAAACCACACGATCGATTGTAACAGAAAACTCGAAAAGAAGAATTCTCGGGCCAAGATTTATGCTCCCTCTATCCTTCCAAATCCTCTCTTCAGGCGAGTAAATCTGGGATTGGGGCAGCTCAGCCCATTCGGGAGGATAATATAGTATCATCAAAAGGTAATCAACACTGTCTTCTGCTTCATCACACTCGAAAACAACGTATGTGCCATACTCGGGTACCATGTTTTCATCTGGGAGTGGGATTGGCAAATAGCTCCGAGTCGTCGGATTGAATAGAAATAAAGAGTTATCATTATTTCTTGTGGTTTTACAACAAATCAAGCCATTGCTGGAAGCCAGGATGGAACCTCGGTTTAGGACAAATTCCAAGGATTGATCAGGCAAGATAGGAGTACTGGAGGTGCTAGGACACACTGCATGCAGATCAAGGATCCTATCCCCGAATCTATTATCGAAGTAACTTTGAATAAAAAAGTATGTATCCCCAAACAATTGCATGTTCTTGAACTGTTTTCTGATGAAAAAATCATCAAACAAAAGCTGGTTTGATGACATGCAAACTGTTGATAACTTGTATATATCGTTTGCTGGAAGCCATGAAAAGATTTCTAGGAGCTCTCCGTTGAATGACATCATTGGAGACCAAGAAAAGAAGACAACAAACGAAAAGCAGAAGGGTTTTTTGTTCTATTTACGGTGGTAGAATGGCTTGAGATACTTGGTTCTTTTATACTAGAGAAGGCAGTAATGGCTCCTAGGCCACGTAGGAAACTTGGGGATGCGTAGAGTACTATTTCGATTAGGTTAAGGAATTAGTTTCATTGTAGTATCCTAAAATATCTGCAGTTTTATTTGGATATTAAGATGAATCTACGAAAAGACGAAACTAAAAGTAGAATTACTAGGAAATTGTTGTATTTGTGAACAAGGATTCTGCCATCAATTTTATCTTTGATTTCAAGTGATCAAATCGGGCTTTTGTGGATCCTGCATTGCCGCGCATTTAGATTTTATCTCAAATTTGAGTTTTGCTCCGTTTTTAGAGTAAATGTGGGTTTTTTTTTTTTTTTTGCCCGTCCTATAAAGGCTATTAATTAACTTTCCTCTTTTTTATTTTTACATGGAGTATATGAATAGGGCTAGTTTGTTTGGAGTGATGTGATTATGAATGATATACAAATAAATTGATATATTTTAAGTCTATCAAGATAAAATAATATAATTCTATGTTTGGTTGTTAAGATTAGCTGAAAAGTAAATTAAAAAAAAAATAATTTTACAATTATAACCTTTTATTATTTATTTTAATATATCTTTTTATATACTGATTAAGGGTAATTTGGTCTTTTGAATCTTATTCAATCCAAAAAAAATGTATCAAGCCTCTCACCTCTTAATTCATATTCCAACTTAACACAAGGCCAATGACTTATCATGGGTCATATATCAAGGCAAATAAATAATAAATTAGGAGTGATTATGCATCTATCAAGTATAATCAATTGAAACAAACAAACCCATAAGGGATTGTCTAATATAGAATCTTTGTTTTTGGTGGTTATTTTCAAGAAACAATAATATATCGGAATAAATTAAAACAAAATCAAATATTTTTACTAGAATTAAAAGCTGTCTTATTTTGCACTAATTAATCGCCATTATACATTTATTGAAAAGGTGCTTTTCCAAAAAAAATTTTGGAGGGGGGGGGGGGGGGGGTGTTGTTTCTCAGTTATTTATCAGCAAAAGATATTTTCAAATAATCAAGTTTTGCAGACAAATAATTTTATATCTGATCCCGGAATTTCATTATGAGTCTTGTCACGCCAATTTAATATGATATAATTTTTTTGTCTGCATAAACTCCTTAAAAGTTTTTTTCTACAGCATAAATTCTAGGTTGAGAAGTATATTGCCGGATGTAAGAATTTTTTCCTACTAAAATTTTTTGATACTTCAAGTAGAATATATATATATATATTTTAATTGCTAGAAAAAGTATTAAATTTCCTAGTAAGAACAATAATAATGAATATATATTGCTTTATATTTATAGTTGTTAAAGAATTGCATTTGAATTGATCCAACTATTTAAAATAAGTTATGATTCAACCAAGCTGTGTCCCTATTTGAAAAGAATATGATTCAATGTGAATGTGTCTTTGTACAGGCAGTATATGATTACATGTTCTATACTATAGGCACTTTTTTAATCATAATATTTTTTTTCCAAAAGTGCATTAACAGGATTAGCCACGACTCCAACCTGTATATGAAAATTCAAAATACGTATTTTGAATTTTGATTTACTTTCCCCATGATGATTATTAAAATAATTATTCATTAATTTAGGACACAAAGGGAGACACGTTTATTATTATTTTTGTTTTTTCTAGTAATTTTTAATGATTTTCCCAACATTCAAAACTTGTACTTTGACAAAGTACTTGGAGAAAGTTCTTTGAAAAAAATCCCACATCACCTAACATTTTCTTTGGTGTGAGATTCAGATAGAAAAGATAAAGGATTCTAGTAAATTAATAAATGTGTTCAAATTTGTTTCGACAAGGTTAATACATAGCAAATATGGTAATGGATTCGTATGGACTATGAAACGCATAGCATAATAAAATTTTAATTCATTGTATGTAGATAAAAACTAGGGCCATGGATATAAAAGTACAAATCCATTAAAAAAATTAATATAATTAATTAAAAGGGGTACTAAGTTTCCATAAATAAGCCCGCTTAAAATGGAGTTTATAACCCAGATTAGGGGTGTAAACGGATATTAAATGGATCGGATACATTATTTTCATATTCTTATTCATTTAACTTTTCAAATATTCGGATACAGATACGGATTTAACGGATATTAAAAAATGATATCCGAATTCGTATCCATCGGATATCGGTCGAATTTGGATATATCAGTATTCGATTATAATTATTCAAATTTATTCATATTTTATTAAACTTATCAATATTCAAATTATTTTTTTATATTTATATTCAATGATAATTATTTAGATATCTATTTACAAATATCCAAATACGTAAATTTATAAACCTATAACAAATACATATTTTAAGCAATAGAAGGAATTATATAATTTCATTAAAAAAAAAAAGCAATCAAACAAATAACATAATTTATAATTAATAATTGACTTTAAATTGATCATTACTACTTAATAATAATAATAATAATAATAATAATAATAATAATGGCATTTAAATATATTAATTATAAAGTCAATCAACCATAATTGTGTTGATTAACTTTATTCTTTAATTTTTTCTCTATATTACAATAATTTTTGAAATTTATTCTTTTTTTTTTCCAATTCTTCAATTATAATTTATATATATACATATATGAATTATGAGATTTTTATTAAAAAATATAAATAATATATTATTTAATAAATATGTATTCGGAGCGGATATTAAACGGATCAGATACATATTTACCATATCCGTATCCATTTATAATCGGATATCTACTAATTGAATACAAATAATATCCGCTTTAAATAGATACGGATAAATTTTGTCTAAACGGATACGAATGCGAACGGTAAATAAATTTTCGAATATCCATTTACAGCTTTAACCCAAATGAACTCAAACCCACCAAGAACTTAACTAATATAAAAAGTAATTTTTACAGTAAAAAATATATCTAAATACTCATTTTTTCAACTCAAGAACTAACTCTATGTGAGCGCATTTCAAAAATAAAACACCACACTTCATCAATTTAGAGGAACGATCTCAATCTAATTTTGTGCAATATCAATACCAATTTTGAATGCCAAAGTATCCATTGGTGCTTTCACTAGATGGTTTAACAATTAATTAATTCATATTATCCAAGAACATTCCCCAAATGGGTCAGACTGAAAGAATTTAGTAAAATGTCTTTCCAATAATTACTTGACATGCTAGCAACTCTAAGGTGGTGACTGTTATGGAGGAATGTAATTAGGTGGGAATGGAATAATTTTAGGAATTGAATGAAGATGCAAAATGAATGATATTAGTAATACTTATCCCATTAATTGTATGCGTATGGAATGAGAAAGGAATAAAATCCTCATTCTCTACTTGATTCCAATCCTATAATTGGTAATTAGGAATGATTGATAAGAATTGAATGAAATTATTTTGTATCATCAAATTATCCTTCTATAAAAATTTATTAAAATAAAATTATTTATTCACAAAAATTCTTTTATTTATTATATTAAATATTCTAGTCAAAATTAGATACATTATTTTCTCTTAAATGCCGGAAAGATTTTCAAAATACCAAAGAAGAATCAAAAGAATGAATAACTAATTTAAACCGAAGAAATAAATAGGTGTAGCAATAGGAGCCTTGGATCACTCAAACCGAGAGAAGAGGGCACCTTGAGGAAAAGCACTAAAAAATAACAGGAATAAGAAGGTAAAGAAGTTTAGTTCTAAGTTTCTCTTCTGTGGTAGAATATACAAAAGGAAATGTGGAGCCTTCCATTTACATTATCTTTTAATGATAATTTTTTTTATTTATATGATAAATAATTTTTTTGTTATATTAGAAATTAGTTTATGCATTCAAATAATTATTGAAACAATACCAGAAAAATATTCTAATAGTTACATGGAGCATCCATTATCTCATCATAATTATTTAATCAAAATATTTAGACAAAGAAATTGAAGTCAATATAGAAAAAGTAATACTGAATGTAAGACAACCCACTAAGCAAAATGTTCATGCTTATTAACAATCAAAAGGATTCAACAAAGTATTTAAAATATCATATAACCAATATATATAACTAGAAATTGTGCCCACCAAAATGAAAAAGCTAAACTTACTATAAAATGATAATACATAGGCAAAAATTTTAAACATCACCACTTAGAATAGCTATGACCAACTGATCTTTACTCTCATCTTTTGTGCTAAAGAACACATCACTTAACTCATGCTAAATAGAGAAAAGTTCAATATTATTTTTGCTTTTTCTAGTATATTTTAATGATTTTCCCAACATTCAAAACTTGTGTTTTGACAAAGTATCTGGAGAATTATTTTTTTAAAAATCCCACGTCACCTAAAATTTTTTTTTAGTGTACGATTTAGATTGAAAAGATAAAAGATTCTAGTAAATTAATTGATGTGGTCAAATTTGTTTAGACAAGGTTAATACATAGCCAATATGGTATTCAATTCACATAAACTCTGAAATGCATAGCGCTAACAAAATTTTAACTCATTATATGTGGATAAAAATAATAATTATAAACTTATAGTTATATTTGATATGTCAAATTAAGGTCTAGGAATGTAAAAATAAAAGTTCAATGCAAAATTAATTAAAAGGGACAATGAGTCCACATAAATAAGCCCACTTAAAATGGATTTCATCACCCAAATGGACTTAATTAAGCTTGTCAAAAATTTAATTAATATAAAAAGTACTTTTCATAGTAAAAAAGGCATCTAAATGCTCATTTTTTTAGTTCGAGAACTGATTTTGAGCAAAGCATTCCAAAAATAAAAAACACTTTATTAATTTACAAGAATAATCTCAATCTAATTTCATGCAATATCAATACCAAAGCATCCCTTGGTCCTTCCCCTAATTGGTTTAACAACTAATTAACCCATAGTATTCAAAGTATTCCCGAATTTGATCAGCTGCTACCGAAAGAATTTAGCAGGACGTCTTTCCAATAATTATTTGACAGGCCAAGTGTATTTTCTAAAGTTGATCCATACCTTAATTATTGGCCGTTTGCGATTAAGTGGATGTTAGTAAACCTTCATTTGATAATTCTTCATTGAGTTTATTAATTTGTTTATGGAAGCAAAAATACTGGCAGAAGTGTTTGGATAATTGATCTCATTTTTGTATTTTCAATAGAAAAGAAAACAAGAACTCAAGAGGAACACAGATTGACAGATTGAACTATTATGGACGTTCAAATGAAATTCTGCAATCACTTTGTTATTATTATTTTTAAATAAGTATAATTTACAATGTACAAATTTGTTTAGGATCTCTAGTAGTGTGAACACAAATATATTACAATCTACTTTATTATTTTTATTCTTTTTTGTTTTTTTGGATAAATATTGTTTTACAACCTACAAGTTTTCAAATGGACTTCTTTCCTGCAAATTACTTTTTATAATAAACGACCAAAATAAATGGAAAAAAAAATTAAGGCTCGAATCAATTTCCTTCTCTAATTTCTTGGGCTCTGCTTCTGTTTGTGTTTCTTGCCCGCCCAAACAATCACCCCAAACAAAGAATAAATAAAAAGAAATGTAGAATAATATATAAATAAATATATCGGTGGAAATCTAACTTCCAAATTCCAAAAAATCAACAGTTCTATAGTATTTTCTATACTCTAATTCCTAACATGGATCCCCTTAATTTGATTGATTTTCAAGAAAATTAGTTGAGTTTTATCTCGGAAAATTCGGATTTTTCTAATGGAAAGCAATGGTTAGTCAAAATCCATTGCATGCCGAGGCAATGTAATTGCACCTGGGATAAAAATATGAATAATATAGTGATTTCTTCTATTTTTTGAGGATAAAAATATTATTCTCTAACAAAATTGTCATATTCAATACTTGTGGCTTAATGATAATTACAATCAAACTATATTCATTTAATTAATTAGGTTGATAGAAAATAATAACTACATTAAATTAATTGAATCAAAATTTTTGACTTAACAAATGGATATACATTAACTGTATATACATTATATTTATTACATGTATTCCAAATTCAATATATTTTTAATTAAATTAATAAAAAATAATAATTACATTAAAGATAATTAAGTTAAAATTTTCTACTTAGCAAATGAGTTCCGTGGACTGAAATTTATATATCCTTCTACCCATTCTTAATTGGATTCATAAAAATAACAACTAATTAAAATATTTAATTTAATTATATCCTAATTTATGAGATTATGGCTAGCACATCCCATATGTATGGTTCCATGGTAATTACAACCAAACTAATTTTTCCTTTTTAATTAGACCCATAGAAAAAAGTAACTATATTGATATTAATGTAGAAAAACTCAATAAATGAGAAAATATGATACTTCATAAATAAGTTCATATAAATATATATTCCTTATGAGGTCTCTCTAAAAAATAAAAAGAGAAAAATATTTGTGTACATCAAAATATGTGTTCAATTCAAATGTAATAACAAATTTAATATGATGGTAAAATAAAATAGACTAAGTCTTATAATCACATGATTAACAAAAATTCAACTGCTAAGAAGAAAGAATAACATTTCATAAATGTGTTTGTACAAATATGGGCTCTTCTTAAAAATAAAAAAGAGAAAATACTTGTTATTTGTCAAAATAGTTGTCAAACTCAAATTTAATAGTATATTCAATATGAACAAGTAAACAAAGTCTTATTAAATTTTCTTTTAATTTATTTTTTCAGTTATATATTTATGGAATATATTTCGATTGGTTCTTACACATGATGATGTCAACACTTTATTTTCTTAAAATTAATAGTAAAAGATACTTTCATATTATGTCACAAATCCAAGAAAATTCAATAATCCTACTCACTAAAGTAGACAAAAAGTGGGACAAAATAAAAAAAATATAGTTAATAATATTATTAGAAGCTATGTAAAAGAATAAAGCAGCAAATAAATTTTGATTTCTTAAATAGTCTTTCTAAAAATTATTCTTTTGAGTTAAGATAATGTATGTGGCATTACTACCTTTCAATGGATAATAGGTTATAGAATAAATTTATTTCTCACATAACCTTGTGCAGAATCAAACTAAATAGGCGAGGCGGAGGATGCGAAAAATCTTGTTAAAATCAAGTTTGGCGTGACTCAATTAATCATATGACATATATTCTTAGAATATATATTAATGACATAATAGTTGTAACTCACTTATTATACTTTTTACTTGAACTTTGTTATATTCAATTCAGATTTGAATTTTTTCCGAAAAAGTATATACGTATATTGGGCTTTCAATGGGTCAGATTTGCACCAAATCATGATAGATCCAAATCCAAATCCAATGATAGTATGTTATATTCGAATTCGATCCAAGATCCTATAAGATATGTGGTTGGCATTACCATATTCGAACCCAAATAAAAATCGGATATCCAAAAAAAAAAAAAAAAATTGAATCCAAATACTCCCAAATCATCATATATTGTTAAGTTTCTAGAAATTGAGTAGAATCCAAATCCAAAGCAATCATCTTTAAAAAAATTATACACACGACATATTAATGAATAAATTTTCAAATCTATTGATAATTTAAAAGCAATAATATAATATAACTTAATCACATTCATTTACCAAGTCATTGCATTTTAGGTTGCATTGCTGATAATAATACTTGTTGATAGTATAAATACATAATAGTTATGCTTGATCATTCGATTAACTAATTATAGACTTAAAGTTTTATAAAAAATAAAGAAATTCATTTTGATCAAATCAAGATTTGCATTGAATTTCTTGCCATATCATGACATTCTATTCTTGTTCACTACATTATTTTCTGTTATAAAAATAGAGAAACAAGTAATACAATTATAATGTAGACAAGTTCAAAATCTAATAATTTATATAAAAAGCACATGATTTTGTATATTGCATAGAAGCTCGTTAATTTCTTCATACAAAAACTCACTTTGACATTGCTATAGGACCCAACGTGTACATATGTATACATATGTATTTAACTATATATATGTATTTATATATATTCGGATTTGGATTATTAAGGATTGAATCGAGCAAAATATATATTCACTCCATTTATTTTGAATTATGAACTTTTTAATCGAATCATATTTGTCAAATTTTTTATTGGCTAAAGATCTTAAATAATCGAGTTGGATTCAAATTGGATTCAGATTAAAATCTACTCCATTCCTAGCCCTATATGTACAATTGGTTGATTGTTCTATAATTCAAACTATAAAATTAAAAAATAATATCATTAAATGATATATTAAAATATTTCATTCAATATATAAAATGAAATATCAACATATACATTTCACTTGACAAAATGTCACATTGATCTGTATGTCCTTCTATCCTTATGAGGTATATACTTATTAAATGTGAAGTACATACCTATTGAACATATAGCATCCAATAGTAAAAAATTCTTATTCTTTATATTGCTAAATGCTAAATAATTAATAAAATACAATTATTTATTTCAAATAATGAAATATATTTAACAAATTTATGTATATATTATATTAATAGGCAGCTTAATTCATAATCCAACTCTTGTAAATTTATGAATCAACATCTTAAACTTTAAAGAGACATTTTCCCCACATTTTCAACAAAAAAAAAAAAGTTATAAAAATAGTGTAATATTTTTATTTTACATGATGACATTTCAAGATCTAAAATTAACTAGAATTTAATTTCCTCTATTTTTAGCTTCAGTTAGAAGAAAATAATTTGGTTCAAAAGTGAGGATAGATTTATTCCAGATGAATCACACACATAAAAAAGTTCTTTTCCTAATTTTAAATTAAAAACAAGTGGCCTATTAAAAAACTGATTTAAGTAAGCAACATAAGCATTCTTTCTTTATCTAATTTAGAGGAAATTAATTTATTAACTGCTCAAAATCATTCGAAATCATATCTTTAGTTATTTCACAAAAATAATAATTGAAGTTTATTATTAAAAAGAAATCAAACATAACAAGTAAGTGCGCATGCCAATGAATTTTCAATGAACAAAAGAGAAAAATAAAAATTAAATTAAAATGGAACGACAAGGGCACATACTCAATTTATTAAGGACGATGGAAAAGAAATTAAAAATAAAAGTTTCTTCAAATACATCTAAAAATAAAATAGTTCAATACATTCAACCATTATTAATCATTAGATTGTAAAGGATACATATAAATCATGTCTTTTTAATATTAAGTTTTTCAAAATATATTTTATTTTAGTAATTCTTCAATTCACAAGTTTTCATTGTTTCCTTTTCGAACAAGGAGATCTTAAAATAGTAATGTACCAGTAAACTTCTACCTTGAATTTAACTCAAGTTTAGATGATTTATTACTGAACATTTTGATATATATATATATATATAATTAAAAAATTATATGTGGCTATTTAAAAAATTGTTCAACTTTTTCCATTTGGCATTCAAGAGATAGGCGTCATATCTTGATGCATTAGCATTAGTCCAAAGATTTGGAAAGCTAAGGATTTTTATTAAAATGATTTGCAATAAAAAATGGAAAGAGATACAAGAAAACTTGTATAATGGTTAAAGAGCATAAGATCAAGATTTAACCTCTAGAATTTGTTGATCATACAATGTTGGAAAGATTAGTTATTCAAGATGCAAATATTTGAAAAAGTTGTTGCATATGAAAACATAATTGAATTTTTGAAAAGAGGATTACCACATAGTCATACGTTGATAATTCTAAAATTTGAGTGCAAATTGCAAGGCCAAGTTACTATGATATATTTGGTTGTACAAAACTTCTAGATCTAAAAAAACATCTTTTATTCTATAACTTATTTCTTAAACAGAGGAAGCATGGAACATGTAGAGATAGAAATAAGAACAATTCTTATGTAGTTGATAGAAATGCAAATATCATTACTTAAATCCATATTGTGAAAACACAATTCAAAGGAAGGATGTATATTGGTTGTAATGCCCTAGAAATTCCATGAGATGGTCATTGCTCTGGCTTTGAACTTTTCTCGGGTTTGGGATTTCTTCTAAGCTTTGGATAGTCAAGTCTTTTGTGGCCAACTTCATATGACACTCATGGCAAATGATTTGCTCAGATCGTTGGTAGTCAGTGCTACATCTTCTGGAACTTGATTTGTTGTCTCTTTTGAAGTGATTTCTTGCTTGAGTCAGTTGCTTGAGACATTTTGTGATCATTGCCATTTCATCATTCAAGGCGTCCTTATCCAGATCTTCTGAATCTTCATTTCAATCATCTTGGTCTGAGTTGAAAGCAATATTTTTCTTAACTTTGCCTTCGGAACTTTCTTCTTTTGATAGAAGTGTCATTTCATAAGAAGTAAGTGATTCGATGAGCTCTCCCATTAACAGAATTTCAAGATTTTTGGCCTCATGTATTGCAGTGACCTTTGGTGTCCACTCCCGAGGTATGGATCGCAAGATTTTCAAATTTGCTCATTTTCTTATATGACTTTCCCAAGTGCAAACATGGGGTTGACTATCTCCATGAAGTGTGCGTACATTTGGCTGATTGATTCACCTGTTTTCATGGAGAACATTTCGTATTGGTAAGTAAGTAAACCAATTCTTTCTTGTTTTACCTAAGATGTTCCTTCATGGGTGACTTGAAGCATATTTTACATCTCCTTTGCAGTGGAGCAAGTGTTGACTCTATTATACTCTTCCTTGATCAAGGCACAAGATAGGATATTCTTGGCTTTGGCATTCATGGACAATATTCTTTTGTGTTCCGTAGTAAATTCCATTATACCTTTAGGAGACATGTTCTTGGTAGTTGGAATAAGCGGTCCATCAATGACTATGCTGCACAGGTCATAATCAAGAGCTATGAATAATTCTTCAATTCGATTCGATTCGATTCTTCCATGTGGAGTAGTTTGTACCATCGAACAAGGGTGGATGAGTATGTGACTGTCCTTTTGCATAAACATCAAAGCTAGACGCAACCATTAGGATCGATTAAGCTGAAGTTTGTTAGAACTTATAGTATGAGCTCCGATGCCAGTTGATAGTAAAAAGCGCTTACCACTAGGCAAAAAGATATAGCTATTAGCAAAGGCACAACTTTATTTCTTTATATATTTGGAAGCGTAAAGTACTGTATAAGGCTACGGTCGGCTTGAGGTGGCTGCGCCCTATAAGCGCCATAGGCTGGGCTATCAGTCCCCAAGTCAAAGAATGATGCAGATAATAAATCTAACATATATAGTCCCGAAAATCTAAACCCTATCCATACAACCAAATTACACAAAAAGAAAAAAGAAAAAGAAAAGAAAAAAAGGGAGAATGAAAGAATACGTCGGCCATTGATGGAATTTTCACAAATCGAAAGTGAGGCTTGCCAAAATATGAAAGGTAATTTCAACCCTTTGCTTGTACCTATTGCCAAATTGATTTCTAAGTTTCTAGATCATACAAAAAAAAAAGAAAGAAAGAAAGAAAGGATAAAGAAACTGGTTCTAGTGCCAAGCTCTAGCAATGTAATTAAGCAACAATGGTGGGCCAATGAGTATGATAAGGACTTTGTGCATAAAATTATATATTTTCTACAATTATGCATGTATATGAATGCTTTGATAGATTTAGTTTGTGTGTGTGGTGCAATTTTTTCATTTATTTAATTTAAGTTTCTATGTTGAAAAATTAGGAAAGGTGATGGTTATCATAGGATTTAATTAGAGACACAAAAATCAAAACTTAATACTTGATAGAAGATTTTTGTCAAATTTGATGCACATGAATCCCAAAGCTACCTATGGGTTTAAGTTATGTACATGATATATATATATATATATATATTATGGCAGCCAATGAAAATTTTGGTTTGTTCAAGAAGCAAAAGTGGACAACTTTCTTTTGGTTTTATTTTATTTTTGTCTTGTTAATAGGTTGTATCTTAAGGTACAAAGGAAACTCTATTTACTCTTCTAGAGTACCAAAATATGTTAAGAATTCTAGATTTTACAAAGGTTTAAATCTGCCTCCGTGATACAACTCTATTGACATATATTTTTAATTTAATTAAAATTTTGTTATTGCTTATGTATATTACCACTTATAAAATTATATATATATATATATATATTTCTCTTAAATTTACCAAAGTTATGCAGGTAGTACAATAAAAGTTAATTTTTCATGTATATTAGATCTTCCCCAAATTGCATTTAAGCTAGCTCATATTCAGGCTAGTTACTATTAAATTTCCTTTTTTTCCCCCGAATAAATTAAGTTTGGATTTTTGCTTGTTGATTCACTCCAATAAGCACAAAGACATCGAGACCTTAGTGGAGGAACAAGTAGCTCTTAGGAAATCAACATTATACTTTTCTTTTTATAATTAACCAGTAATTTAAGATATGGTGTTCTCCATTTAAATTGAAGCTAAGTAATAATAGATTATAAATTTTATTGTGCCAATTAGAATTATAGGTCATAAGGAACGTGAGCTTAGGGCACTCATAGGGCTAGTTTTGAGCAAATTTCGTCTTGCTAGTCATCTACATTAGTGATTGATATGTTTCTTAAATGAATCAAGTGCTCAACTACTGATCCCGAGTGACTCTGAAATAGGTGATTGACTCTTAAGATTGATCTTGAAGGTGAGTGCCTAAACTTATATGTATTATATAGTATTTTTTTTAAACCTAGAAGGATATATGCTACGTAATCCACTAACAACTTTTTTTATTTTTTACTGCACTATATATGTATTCTACTACGTGCAAAAGGCAAAAATTTCTTGTTTTATTTCTAGACGAAAAAAAACATGTGCTTTTATGATATTCTTTAATACGTCTAGAGTATTAATTAAATTCAATGATCAATTGATTACTGGATTTACTATTACTACTTCTTTTATTGTTGGTTGAATCGAACTTTGTCTTTCACCAGGTGGCAGGAGCTTATTGGTTGAACCCCAAGCCCCCCATGGCCTAATTTTCCCAACTCACAACAAAAGTCGTTGTGGTTGAGGTGGGTCGTAGGATTTCCTAAGGACCTAGGGTCGAGCACTGTTTTGGTAAGGTTATAGCTTACCCGAAGTGATAAGAGACTATTATAGTAGGAGTCATAAGGTTGACTAACTACAACAAACTTTGTGTAATCATTGCATTTAATTTGTTAGTCTATGAAAATGTCTACTTAATTCTTGTTTCATTACTACTTGACCATTTATTATTTTCCACTGATATTCTTTTTGAATATTTTTACTAAATGACTCATGTTAAATTCATGAATTCACTTTGCACACACTTGGCATTCGTAGATTCCTTTACTCACACTCTATGTTTTTCTTTAACTCCTTCTGGCAGACCTAGATCTTAGCCTTAGAGAGGAGGTGGATCCTGCTTATGACAAGAATAAAGACTGAAGCCTTAGTTTGAATCCTTGCAATGGACTAGTTTATTTCTCCTTAGCTTATCAGTTCTACTTTATTTATTATGGATTTTATTTTGTTTTAGTTGAGGTGAAGTATTGGTACTTTAAGTCCTTCTGTTATAAGATTAGCTTGAATTATTTTGAGTATTGAGAGTCCTTTTGTCTAGCTTTAAGTTTTGGACAGAAAATATTATTTATTGGGATTGAGTCTCACGCTTTGATACTAGAATGTATGGTTTGAATTTGGGGTGTGACAGAGTGGTATCCGAGCTTAGGTTTAAACTTAGGCTATGCTAAGATAAGATCTTCAGACTGTGGAATCTGGGTATAGAACTTTTAGGAATTAATTTTAGTATTAAAGTTTGACTACTGAAATGATTGGTTAAATGTCATTTGATGTTGAGGATTGTGAAGGATTTTATAAGGTTAGCTAGTTGATACGATTGAATACTTTTGATACTAGACGTAGGATCCATGACATACTATGCCATTAGGATTGAAAATGCTCTAGAATTTGTTATCTTCCCTTAAGAATAGTGAACCCTTGACTATTTTCATTCAAGACCCCTTGGAGTACTTTGATATTTTCTTTTGCTTATCTATGCTTATTTTGGTAAGATGATGGGTGAAAGCCCATGCAAGTCGGTTCATCATATAAGTGATTTACCCTATACGATCAAGGTTAGAGAAAGCAAATGATATAATCCTACCTGCAAGCAACCCTTTTTCAAGAAATTCAATACGCCTCGAAAGGATTACGAAAACCTAATCGTACGGTAGCTTGAGGAAGATAGGGACCATTATTGAAAGAAACATCATTGATATAATTATATAAGCAAAGATTTGAGGAGTTAGAAAAATAGCTAGACTTCTACTGACAAGAGTAGATCATTGTAGCAACGAGTTACATGAGTGACATTGCTGAGGACATATGGATTTCAAATGGCCATAAGAGATATTAAGGAAGTACAACATTTGTTAACTTGTTTTACTAATGAGTCAGAGAAAAACGATTCAGAAAAAAAGTCAATTGAAAAAGAGCTCAATGAGGTGAATGAAGAAACCTTTAAGAAAAATTTAGGAGTGGGCTCGAATGAGCAGATTGAGGAGATAGAATCAAATGAGAGCTATGATATGGATTATAATAGGAGAATTATCATCTAGAATTGGATAGGACTTTGATTTTGAAATTTCTATCGTATTATTTCAGATAATTAGGTTTTCTACTTAGTAGTTGCTATGGCTTAAAATTTCTATTTGCCAATAGTTAGTTTGTGCGAGCTTGGGAAGCCAAGAATTGAAGTAATTAAGGAACAGAAGCCAATTGAATGACTTTGATTTCGATGCATTGAGTAAGATAGTAGACCTAGCCTACCTAATCAATAAACCTAAGGACAAGACTAAGATCAACGATGTCCTTATAGTTGTGAATTTCCTAATATATTCCTTGCAGAATTAACTTCTCTACCCCTAATTGTGAGTCGAATTTGCATTGAGGTTCTTCTAGGAATGACTAGTATCTAAGACACCACATAGGATGGCACTAGTCGAATTTAAAGGACTTAAGATATAGTTGCAAGAGATACACGAAAGTAGGTATTTTGGTCAAGTTCATCTACTTGCAGAACCCCAATTCTTTTCTTTATAAAGAAGAAAGATAGGACTTTGAGGATACGTATAGACTATTAAGGCTTGAATAATATTACGATTATGTATAAATACCCCTTGCCAAAATAGAGGAACTTTTGATCAGTTACATGGATCTTAGGTCTATATCAAAATGAATCTTAGACAAATGTGCTAGCAACTAAAGATCAGAGAGAATGATATGTCTAACACGACATTGAACACTCAATATGGTGATTTTAAGTTCATGGTAATGCCATTTGGGTTGACTAGTGCACTCATGGCACTTATTGATTTAGTGCTCTGTGTGTTTAAGTCAAATCTAGACCAAATTACGGTTATTTTTATTGATGATATTTTGTTCTATTCAAAGATGTAAAGAAACACGAAGAACACTTGAGGATAGTATTACAAACACTTTGATAACATAAACTTTAAGCTAAGTTCAATAAGTATGAGTTTTGGCTTGATAAGGTAGCCTTTTTGGGACATATCATTTATGAAGATGAGATTATGGCTAATCCATCCAAAATTAAAACAATACTAGAATGGAAAAGGTCGAAAATACTAACTGAGATGAGAAGTTTCTTGGGGTTGGTAGGTTACTGTAGGAGATTGGGAATTTTCAAAAATAGCAGCTTTGTTGTTCGGACTGACATAGAAGAATGTGTTATTTAAGTGGATTTAGAAATATGAGGTTAGTTGGCAGCCATCACTAGCTCCCAGCTAGTCGTAGAATAGGTCGAAGGGAACTTTGAAGCTAAGGAGTCTACAATGAGCAAGTACCCGGCTAAGATGAAAAAAATGCAGCAGCTGTTCAAAAAATTCACCCTTAGCCAAGTCCCTTGATTAGAGAACGAACGAGATGACAGACTGTCCAAATTTGCGAGCTCAACGAAGGCACCTGAGACAGAGCAATAACATTTCTAGTTGAAAATAAGCCCACTATAAGTGGCCCCGACCAGAACTTGGTGGGGCAGGTCAAAGAAGCGCCTCCCTCTTGGCAGGATGAGATAAAAGTTTACTTGAGAGAAGGAATAGCCCCTAAGGACAAGAGGGAAGCACATAGGCTCAAAGGTTAAGCAACCAAGTTTGCCCTCAACGAGCACGGTCAGCTTTACCGGAGGTCAATATCAGGACCACCATTGAGGTGTTTGACACCAGCCCAGACCAGTAATGTCTTGCATAAAGTTCATGCAAGAATTTGTGGCAATCACTCCGGAGGATGGTCCCAAGCATACAAAATCATCATGTATGGGTATTTTTGGCCAACTTTACTAAAAGATGCCATCGACTTTCCCAAAAAATGCCCGGCATGCCATCTCCACTCAAACATCCCCCACCAGCCTGCGATGTCAATGGTAAACGTCCAAATCACATGGCCATTTGAGCAGTAGGGGATCGACATAGTAGGCTCTTTTCCAAAGATAAAAGGCCAAAGGAAATTCATGATCATCTCAGTTAAATACTTTACAAAGTAGGTCGAAGCAAAGACAGTCCCCAAAATAACTGATGCGGCCATTAAGAGTTTCATATGGAAGAATATCATCTTCCATTTCGGTCTATCCAAGGTCTTAATATCAAAAAATGGAACCCAATTCTAGAGCAGAAGTACGATGAATTGGTACAAAAACCAGGGGATTCGCCAGCACTTCACCTTAGTGGAAAACCCCCAAGCTAATGGTCAAATAAAGGTCACGAATAGAACTATGCTCGACCACCTCAAGGCTCAACTGGAAAGGACTAGTGCAAGTTACGCAAACGACCTCCTTGGCGTGCTATGGGCATACAGAACAACTCCCTGAATAGCCATAGGTCATAGCCTCTATAGTTTGGTCTACGAATCAGAGACAATTATCCCAACGGAACTAATACAACATAATGCTAAAGTAATCCATTTTAATCCATTTAGAAACACCTCAGAAAAAAGAACTCAACCTGGAAACCATCGACGAGTTGCGCCAGCAAACTTACACCACAATGCAGAGATATAGATTAAAGATGGCAGAACACTACAACAAAGAAGTTCGACCAAGAAGCTTCAAAGTAGGCGACTTTGTCCTTGAAAAGGTCGAAGTATCAAAGAACATGGGAAAGCTGGACCCAAAATGGGAGGGGCCATACTCGATGGTCAAGGTAGCAAAGCACAATGCATATCGACTCGCAGACAAGAACGTCAATGAGCTTCCTTGACCATGGAACATGATGAACTTGAAAAAATTCTATGTATAAAGAGACTCAGAGTCTCCATTGTACTACAATATCTTTCCAGATCAATAACACTACACACATTTCTACAACTACCTACTCGCACCACAAATCAAAGGCTTCTAGCCTGAATTAACGAACGACTTCATTATTCAGAGTTGACCCTATAGTCGACGTTGGTTTCAAAGTGTAAAATAAAAGCTTCCAGCCCAAATTAACAAGCAACTTCATCGTTTAGAGTTGACTCCGTAGTCGACCCCTCAAACTATAAAACAAAAGCTTCTAGCCTGAATTAACGAATGACTGCATCATTTGGAGTCGACCCCATAGTCGATGTCGGTTTCAAAACTACAAAACAAACTAATGAAGGGTTGATTATTCTTAGTCGACCCCATACCCGACATCGTTTTCAAATTATATGGCAAGGCAGTCAAGCCAAAATTAAAAATGCTCTACTTATTTGGTCGAATTCGACCACACAGTTGATCCCAAAGATAAAAAAACATACTTTGGTTCCAAGCCTAAATTAAGGCACATAGGATCGACCGCCTAGTTGAAAACAATTATAGAATTAAATACCATGATTATAGCATTATTACCTCAATCGACCTCACAGTCAACGACAATATGCAAATAGCATCTTGGAGTAGTTCCATTATTTTCATGTCAATCGATCTCCACAGATAATTTTAAACTTAGTTCCTTTGTTAAGGGATCCTTTAAAAAGAATTCTAAACATAGATCTTGTTGCTTATATTATTTTTTGTTAAGGTTAAACATTCGACAAGAATAACAAGTGCTAAAATTAGAATAAGCTGAACACAAATTGCTAAAAAGGAAACGCCATCAATTGCACTTCAATATTCAATTACAAAAGCTGAGAGCAGTATTAACAGCACCCGCCTCGCAGGGTGACTACAAGCTTGAAATAAAAATGCAAAAGTACAACAAGCTGAAAGCTCAGCTGGACATAACACCCTCAGCACGCGCAGCCAACGCGCCTTCGTTAATTGCCTGGTCGTGCTCGTCACTGAAAGTGATGGGGATGACCACAAGAGGGCTCTGAACTTCCTGCTTGGGCACATCAGCGAGAGATGGTCAAGAAGGACCCACCTCATCAACCAAGAATGGGTGCCTACCCGCGAGAAAGAAGTCAGCCATGTTGATTTTGCCATCTCTGATGTCGAAAGCAAATTCATTGGCAAAATTGAATTCGGTGGTCACCGCCTCGAGCTTAGCCAAATAGCCGGGCATTGGTGCGGTAGCAGGCTCCTTGACAAAGGTGATCTCATCAGGGTTAGGCCTTTTAGCGGGAGTAGCCTCATCTGGATCGGCGTAAGCGCGGAGTTGCTCTTCAAGAATTGGGTTCGGGCGTTCTCTATCCTCTAGTCGAATGGAATAACCAAGATACTCCAAGTACTTGATGGCCTTATCAAAGGCATCCCTAGTGTCGTCGAGGGAGAAAACGATGCTAGCATCCTGAAAAGCAAATGTCAACATAAATTGTTGTACTGCATCTCGTCCAGCAGCAGGTAACGTTCTGCCGAACTCACCTCGAGCAAAGTGTAAAGTGTTGTATCCATAGACTCGACCAGTATCGTAATGGGTCTGTGCCTCTACCATAACCTTATTCAACAGCTTCTCGGTTAAACTCTTCGTGGCCACAACGAGCATTAACTCTACATCTTTTGCTTCGAGCTGCAAGTTCCTCTCCTCTCGCTCCTTCATTAGCTGCTCAATCCGCGACTGAGCGGATTCAATCTCAGCCCTCAGCACGTCCACTTCACTATGCTCCTGATGGAGCCTGTCGCGGTCGTCGAGCACAAGCTGCGACCTCTATGCATATGGTAGCCCAATTGGCTAACCTACAAAATCCATAATCCTTCAGTTCAAATAAAAGAAGAAGAAGGAGAGATGCGAAGCGAAAAAGCAAACAAAACAAGCCTCAGTTGACCAGAAACTTTCCATATTGTAGTGATAAGCTAAGGCTTTCAACATGCCCCTTTGGCACAAGTCCATCATCTTCAACAAACAAAACAAGCCTAAGATGAAAATGGATCACATTTGCAAAGTCTATATTGGAATTAAATATTTATCATTTAGCATAAAAAGTTTAGCTAAACAAGTTATTTTGAGGAGTTTTAATTTTTTTTTAATATGATCAATTTTTTTAAAAAAAAAATTTCCTTGAAGAAACTCTTCAGAATGAAAATGAAAGTATGGTAGAAAAATATATCAAAATAATTATATAAAATGTAGAAAAGAACCCCTACACAATTTGCTTGAGCTTAATTACCTAGCTAGGTAATAAACTCCTACTGTCAGGTCAAAACCTCTTAATTAGATTATAATGATTAACCATTCTAAATTACTTTCTGTCGATACATCTTGCAAAAAGAATATCAAATAGTAATTTACTGATTGGCTAATTAAGAGAGAGCCAAACATAAGCACGAGGACATATAAATTGATTTGTCCGTAAAATTAAAGGAAATGAAAAAAACAATAATTCACAACAAGAAAAAGGAAAGTTAGTAAAAAATAGTAAACAACAATGCAAAATTGGTTGTAACTAATTATATAGATTAAATGTCAACAAAAATTTTATTGTCACCTTAATAATTTTTACAAATTTAATAGTGATAAAAATGTGTTCAAACTGTCTTGTCACCATTGATAATTAGTAACATATTTGTTATGATAATCTATTGAAAATGAGTACTTAATCACAATTTATAGTGACAATTTTTGTTGGTACTAAGTTTTCACTATATAGATGTGTTGCTAATTGTTAATGATGATAAATTGAAATATTAGTTCTTATTGCTATTAAGTCATATTGTGACAAAATAAAAAGGTTTATCATTTAAAAAATATCATTACAAATAAAACTTATTTCTACTTAATATATGTAATTAGCAATAATTTTTATATTGTCACTTATTTTTTGTCACTAGTTAATATTATATTTTGTATAGTGATTACTCAAAGCCCCTTTTTATATATACAATTCACATGATAAATTAACCTATAACCCCGCATGAGTTTGTTTATTATGCCAACCAAACTACACTACAAATCATCAAATTTATAAAAATCATACAAATTATCACATGATAAATAATTATAAGATAACTTAAAAATCCAATCAAACTAGCCGTATATCAAATCAAATTTGAATTTAATTAATGTGATAATATGATGATATGGTGGGTTTAAAAAGAATTTGAAAATGAAGATAGAAATATTTTAATTGAAAATAGGGAGAAAATGATGGTTTTTATTTTTTATTTTTGAGTGAAAATGGAAATGGGTGTTGCAAATGTAACCAAACATCCACTTAATATATTAAAGTGGGAGGAAAGCTACACTTGATTTTTGTGAATATTTTCATTTTTTTTGGATAAAGAGGTAAGAAAAGTATATGACTCCGTTTATAATAATCCCTTCTTTTTTTTTTTTTTTGTTAGAATACCCCAAAGTAATATTTAAAATTTTGAAATAATTTTAAATCTCTTTTTAAGTAATGATGTAACAAGAAAACTTAAAACTGATAATTTTATAAATAATAATTAAATATATAAATAACTATTTAATTTGCGCTAATCAAATTAAATAAGACTCACCCCTCTACTGAAAATGGTTGGAGTTGAATAATTCTTTAGGCCTTATTTTTAATTATAGTCTTGAAGCATAGTATGTTCAAAATAAATAAATAAAAGTGATTGGGTGTGGATTTAGGAAAAAGTTAACTAAAAGGCATCTCCTCTTTCCAACTTTTGGGAATATTCTTGCAACTATTAATTATTTAATAAGTATTTATAATATAAAGAGCTAGTTTGATTAGGATACTAAAGTGAGATATAGTATTACTATCCCACTTTATTATGAAGTGACAATAAACGCTCAAATTCACACGAATACCAAAAGCCCATGTTTATATGTGTAATTCATATGATAAGTTAACCTGTCATTCCATAAATTTATTTATCATGCCAATCAAATTATACTACAATGATAAAAAATTATATAAATTACTGCATGATTAATAATTATGAGATAATTTAAAAATCCAACAAACTAACCTTAAAAGAAAAACAATTTTTTAATAATTCCATTTGCATAGGAACAAATGGTGTAACTTTTTTCTTCAAAAGATTGTTCGATTTGACTAAAAATAGCAAACGCATTTGTTGGAGAGAAGTTGGATAATGGTCGGTATACCACGAACTTGATTGATTGGTACTTTTTTCTACTCTGTCTAGTTGCAAGTAAAACTTCAAAATTATGTCCTAACTTTAAATTATTTTTTCAAAATATTAAAATGAAAATGTATTATATTTTTTTGGGGGAGGGGGTGTCTACTTTCTTATTTTGAAGGAACAAAGGCTTTGTTTGGTTGTAAATTCTTCCTATACTTTTTAATTCTCAAAATTTGAATAAATAAATAATACATATTTTTCAATTGTATTCCCAAAACACAAAATTATTCGCTAAAATAATCTTACTATTCACACCACAATACATTCCCTAATTTTATGCTACTTATCATAAATTATCCCCTTTACATCATAAATATGTACGCATACTACAAATCATCCAATATATATATAATTTTAAATATATCTATTTCACTCCACCAACCCTACAAAAAAGTTATTGATGTGATATCTTATCCTCTCCTGATATACAAACAAACAAATAATTTTCTCCCAAAATATTCTCCATCTACCACTCAAAATATAGACAAACAACCACCACATTCCCCAACCCCATTTCCCAAAAACTATTTTACCAAAATATTTTAATAAAATGCTTCAATTTGCAACCAAAGAAGCCCAAAGTAACAAAAGTGACGGTAAAAATATAATTAAAAAGGAGAGAGTGAAATTAGCCCTTCATGATGTATAGATGGCTAAAAACATTATTTGATATTTCTAACTATTCAAGGGAAGTATTTTATTGTATTATCTATGCTATTTGATATGGGGTAGCTCAACAGACCCAACCCAATAATACTCGACTAGGGCGGTAATGTGGTGTACGGCGGCTTAATTACCGATAGGCCCGACCTATCGACCGAAACTCGACCTCAGGGGCCTTACCCATCGTTGTGAGTATCTGCCTATTATGTTTAGACCAGATCATGGTCGACCATAACTAGGATACACAGGCCCTCATCCGATCGTGAAGGTTTAACCATGATGAGGTTGCACCTTGTCAACTAAAGCCTGAGAAGGTATCTCACGGAGGTACTCGCCACGACCAGGGAGGTCGAACCAAGACAACAGACCCTCAGCCGCATTGAATGCTCCAGCAAGCAGCGTGTCCCCGCATTAATGGCGTAGGCCACCACACTACTGCCTTTTCTCAGCAGCGCCAGGCTAGTACGCGCCACCAGTGTACCACCATATCCTAGGCTGCATCACCTGGAATAGTACACAGGCAGAAAAAGACTTCAAAGCCCTCAAATAAGGACAAGAGCCTTTCCTGCTCAACAAGGGCATTTAAGTCATATCAACTCCCCTAAGAAGGCTATAAATACCCCATTGCTAACCCTCAGCAAAGTATGCCATTTTTATCTTGAAGCCCTCACTCTGCAGCTCAATTCTCTAGTGGATCTATACTAACTTAAGTGTCCAAGTGCCTTAGTCGAGGGCACCTCGCTAGCCTGACATTTGCTATTGATTGTAGGACTCGATCTCGATACATTAAAAGTACCCTTCTCGACTACCCTCTGGTTGATTTCATTGGACTTCACACATTTTCCTCATATACTATTTTCACCCTCATCATTTGGAGTAGCCTGTTTGAAACTTGAGTTTGCAATTTAAAAAAATGGTTAACATTAGGCGAGCCACTTTGAAGAGGGAGGAGAACAGAAGATCACCAACTCTCCCTCCTTGAACTCAGCAGGAACCAGATTTGGTAGAACACAGTGCCCAACCAGAATAGGGGATCACCTTGACCATGCCGCAACAGATGTAGTTAATAAACGAGCAGATATCTGCTCAAATTTCTGCTAAACTCTCAGCTACCCTGAATGGACACAACACGCAGCCCGAGTCTGCCTCTAGTGTTATGCCACAACCTACTTAGAATGAAGGCTCGTTAAAGACGAAAGGGGTTGCCCAAAACCTAAGCGATCACTGACTCGATGGAAAGATTGTCCTGGGCGTTTTCCAAGAGAAAAAGCTTGGCTGCACCCTCGGGAAGAAGTTGCAACTCAGTCGACCAGGGCGTTCGACCCCATTGAGCCATGCAACGCAATAGGGTTGAATGCGCAAGACAATAAACAAACAAAAACCTGACCCACGCTGACCAAAAGGAATGTAAGGAGGTCTCCCATCAAGTGCAACAATTAAACTGGAGACTTGGACAAATCTCAAGGAAAAACTCAGATAGAAAGCCCTATTATGAAGGCGCTTCTCGCTTTCTTTGAGAGAATGAGTCACTGTTCATCTAAGAAATTATCGATGAGTGTATTGCTGTCGACGCCGTCCCAATCGGACTGCCCAAGTATGACGGCTCGATGGATCCAAATAAGACCTCTTCCAGTTTGAACATATGATTCAATTGCAAGGACATAACGAATACATTCACACGAAAATGCTGATGACCACTCTACAAGGTATCGCGCTCGATTGGTTCGCAAAGCTTGAACCAGCATCGATTTATTCATATAACCAATTGTGCGAAAAGTTCTTGCACCAATTTGCTAGTCGGAGAAAAGCAAAATTTTCTCACACCCACCTGCACACGATCAAACAGAATGAGGGGAAGTCCTTTTGTAAATTTTTCACTTGTTTCAACGTGGAACGAATTTCTGATTAATGTGCTCTTCTTGGGCCTTCGACAAAAGGAATGTGCCAATACTTTGGTTCGTGAACAGCCTAGGTTGATGGAGGAACTACTTGATCTCGTGGGGAGGTATATGACTTAAGAAGATATGAATAGGATCAAGTATGGTAATCCTGAGGTTGACAAGAAGAAGCACAGAGAGAAAAATGACCGCCAGCACATAGATAGTCATCGATCCCCTATCAAATGATTCCATGACTACACTCCACTCAATGTTGCAAGAAATGAGGTATTTTTTGCTATTTTGCATGATAACCTCCTCAAGAAGCTTAGAAAGTTGATCGAAATAGAGGCCATGAAGAGGTCCAAAATATACTGCCATTTCCATCGATTGAAAGACCATGAGATGGTGTACTATTTCAACCTTCATGACGAGATCGTGAGGCTTATTCGATAAGGCCATCTAAAAAAATTTGTCAATGAGAAAGCTCGACGAGAAGCAGGCATAACCGATCAGATTCCCCACAGAGAACGGTCGGTTAGCCCCAGGAAAGATGATAAAAGGAAAAAACTTGCCCATGATCCTTGCCCATTAGAGTAATCGACACCATCACAAGAGGCCCAATCAAAGGGGATTCCAAGTTAGCCAAGAGGCAGACCAGTGCAAGCTGGAATCAACAAAATCCTCTTTGGTCGAAACTATTTATCAACTATCGACTAGCGTAAAGCTGATTTCTTTTTTCGATGCAGACCTCTCCCACGTTAAAAATCACAGAGCCGACAATAAGTTGGACTATCCCTTGGTGGTCTCTGTTGAAATTGCAAATTTTGAGGTCAGGAAAATCTTGGTCGATAATGGTAGTTACTCGAATATGATATTCTTATCGACCTTACAGAGAATGAACTTAAGCAAGTTGAAGTTTGAGCTCGTCCACATGTGTTGGTTGGATTCGGAGGGTCAAATATCATCCCTGAGGTGTCTATCATCCTATCCACATCATTCGCGGAGGCCCCCCAAAGGAGAACCCTCATGATTAACTACCTGGTCATCAACGCACCATTTGCTTATAGCGCTATAATTGGCCAACGAGCAGTGAACAATTTTCATGTCATTATCTCAATCTACCACATGAAACTTAAATTTCCAATCGCTATCGGGATAGGCCAACTCTAGGGTAACATGAAGGGGGCTTGGCGTTGTTACACAATTTCAGTCGAAGCAAATGAGCAAAAGAATCAACCAAAATTGAAACCCTCAGGGGATGCCCCAGTAGCGAAACCTAATGAGAGACAGCAGAGCAAGAAATGCAAGCTTGAAGAGACCAAAGTCGAGCCTGTTGGGGAATTTAAAACCAGTGAAATAGAGCCAACAACCCCAACAAGACTACTTGAATTAGAACAAACATAGGTAACATGTATTTTCTCATGATCGATTTTCTCCAAAAAAATGTAGCTGTTTTTGCAAGGAAAGCCTTTGACCTCCAGGGAATCGACCCCAGCGTCATCATCCATTGTCTAAATGTGGACCTCTCATACAAGCCAATAAAGCAGAAGCATAGAAACTTCAATGCTGAAACATGTCAGATCATCGATGAGAAGGTCAACAAATGCTTAGAGGCAGGATACATTATAGAAGTTTAATACCTAAGTTGGCTTTGTAATATAGTTATTGTCCTTAAGAATGAAGGAAAATGGCAAATGTGTAATGACTTCACTTATTTGAATAAAGCTTGCCCTAAAGATCCTTATCCCTACCTCGTATAGATTTGCTAGTCGATTCTACTACTGGTTGTGAATTATTAAGTATTGAGGATGTATTCTAATGTTATTACCAAATTTTTATGGCATCTGAGGACAGAGATAAGGCGTCCTTTGTCATCCCCAATAAGGTTTACTGTTTTCTAGTCATGCCTTTCGGGCTCAAAAACACAGGTGCAACTTATTAAATGCTAGTGAACTTTATGTTCAAGAATGAGATCAAAAAATCCATGGAGGTCTATGTGGACGACATGATCATCAAAACTAAAAAAGCACAAGATCATCTAATCGACCTCAACCACACATTCTCAATACTAAGAGCATTTGGAATGAAGCTCAACCTTAACAAGTATACCTTCGGGGTACGAGGAGGAAAGTTTTTGGGATACATGGTTAGCTGATGAGGCATCAAAGCAAACCACAAAAAATTCAGGTCATTTTGGACATTATGCCCCCTCGAACGGTTAGAGACGTGCAATGTCTGGTCGGAAGGATCATAGCACTAGGAAGGTTCATTGCCCGATTAGCCGACAAGAGTTTACCTTTCTCCAAGATACTGAGAAATGCGAAGAAGTTCGGTTTTCAATGGTCAGAGCACTGCGACCAGGCCCTGTTCGAGCTGAAATGTTACCTCTCCTCAACACCTATGTTAGCCAAACCTGAACTGGAAGAAGTGTTGCACCTATACTTAGTAGTTTCGTCGGCATCAATCAGCTCGGTATTAGTGTCAATCAGAGATGGCACCCATCAACCTGTCTACTACAGCAGCAAAGTGCCGCAAGGCCTCAAACATAACTATCTTGAGATTGAGAAATTTTCCTTCTCTCTAGTTACCACAGCCAGAAAATTGAGGACCTATTTCCAATCTCATGCCATCATAGTTTTGATGAATCAACCATTACGACAGGTGCTATTAAAGCCGGATACATCTAGAAGATTAATAAAATGGGCAATCGAGCTGGGTGAATTCGACATAATATCTTAGCCCAAACCACTATAAAAGCCCAAGTTTTAGCTAATTTTGTCACCGAGAAACTCAACATACCTGATCAGCATAACAACTACTCCCTAGTATAGACTTTGAACGTCGATGGATCGGCAACCTCCTCAGGAGGTGGAATTAGCATCTCACTACGTACTCCACTCATTGAGGAATATGATTTTGCAATCAAGTTCGACTACCTAGTAATGAATAACAAAACAGAGTACGAGTCTTTCCTCGCCAGCATGAGAATGGAGCAGATCGGGGAGTCGAGCAGTTGACAGCCATCACTGACTCCCAGCTAGTTGCAGAACAGGACGAAGGGAACTTTGAAGCTCAGCAGTCTATAATGAGCAAGTACCTATCTAAGATGAAAAAACAGTAGCAATTGTTCAAAAAATTCACCCTTAGCCAGGTCCCTCAATTAGAGAACAAGCTGGCCAACGAGTTGTCCAAATTCGTGAGCTCGATGAAGGCACTCAAGATAGAACAACAACATTTCTAGTCGAAAATAAGTCTACTATAGTGGCCCCAACCAGAACTTGGTGGGGGCAGGTCAAAGAAACGCTTCCCTATTGGCAGGATGCGATAAAAGTTTACTTGAGAGAAGGAATAGCCCCTGAGGACAAGAGAGAAGCATGTAGGCTCAAAGGTCAAGGCGCCAAGTTCGCCCTCAATGAGCACGGTCGGCTTTACCGGAGGTCAATATTAGGACCACCATTGAGGTGTTTGACACCAGCTTAGACTAGCAACGTCTTGCACAAAGTTCATGAAAGAATTTGTGGCAATCACTCCAGAGGATGGTCCTTAACACACAAAATCATCATATATGGGTATTTTTGGCCGACTTTACTAAAAGATGCCATCAATTTTGCCAAAAATACCAGTCCTGCCATCTCCACTCGAACATCCCCCACCAGCCCGCATCGTCAATGGTAAACATCCAAATCACATGGCCATTTGACCAGTAGGGGATCGACATAGTAAGCTCTTTTCCAAATATAACAGGCTAAAGGAAATTCATGATCGTTGCAGTCAAATACTTTACAAAGTAGGTCGAAGCAGAAGCAGTCCCTAAAATAACCAATGCGGCCATTAAGAGTTTTATATGGAAGAACATCATCTACCATTTCGATCTGCCCAAGGTCTTAATATCAACAAAAGAACCCTAATTCCAGAGCAAAAGCACGAGGAATTGGTGCAAAAACCTGGGGATTCGCTAGCACTTCATCTCATTGGAGAACCCCCAAGCTAATGGTCAAACAGAGGTTATGAATAGAACTATGCTCGACCACCTCAAGGCTCGACTAGAAGGGACTGGTGCAAGTTGCGCAGACGACCTCCCTGGCGTGCAATGGGCATATAGAACAACTCTCGGACAGCCACGGGTCATAGCCCCTATAGTTTGGTCTATGGATCAGAGGCAGTCATCCCAACGGAACTAATACAGCATAATGCTCGAGTAATCCATTTTAATCCAATTGGAAAAACCTCAAAAAGAGAACTCAACCTGGAAACCATCGATGAGCTACGCCAGCAAACTTACACCACAATGCAGAGATACAAATCAAAGATGGCAGAACACTACAACAAATAAGTTTGACCAAGAAGCTTCAAAGTACATGACTTTATCCTTGAAAAGGTCGAAGTATTAAATAACACGGGAAAGCTAGACCCAAAATGGGAAGGACCATACTCGGTGGTTAAGGTAGCAAAGCACAATACATATCGACTCACAGACAAGAATAGCAATGAGCTTCCTCAACCATGGAACATGATGAACTTAAAGAAATTCTACGTATAAAGAGACTCAAAGTCTCCATTATCTTACAGTATCTTTTCAAATCAATAACACTATGCACATTTCTACAACTACCTGCTCGCACCACAAAACAAAGGTTTCTAGCCTGAATTAACGAACGACTTCATCATTCAGAGTAGACCTCGTAGTCGATGTTAGTTTCAAACTATAAAACAAAAGCTTCCACCCCGAATTAATGAGCGACTTCATTGTTCAGAGTCGACTCCATAGTCGACCCCTCAAACCGTAAAACAAAGGCTCCTAGCTCGAATTAACGAATGACTTCATCATTCGGAGTCGACCCCATAGTTGACGTTGGTTTCAAAACTGCAAAATAAACCAATAAATGAGTTGATCATTCTTAGTCGACCCCATACCCGACGTCGTTTTCAAATTATATGGCAAGACGCTCAAGCCATAATTAAAAATGATCTACTTATTTGGAGTCGACCTTGCAGTCTATCCCAAAGATGAAAAAACATACTTTGGTTCCAAGCTTAAATTAAGGCACACAGGATTGATCGCCTAGCTGAAAACAATTATAGCATTAAAATCCATGATTATAGCATTATAACCTCAATCGACCTCACAGTCAACAACAAATATGCAAATAGCATCCTAGACTAGTTCCATTATTTTCACGTCAACTGATCTCCATAGATTATTTTAAACTTAGTTCCTTTGTTAAGGGATCCTTTTAAAAGAATTCTAACCATAGATCGAGCTGTTTATATTATTGTTTGTTAAGGTTAAACATTCAACAAGGATGACAAGTGCTAAAATTAAAATAAGTTGAACATAAATTGCTAAAAAGGAAACGCCATCAATTGCACTTCAATATTCGATTACAAAAGCTGAGAGCAGCAATAACAGCACCTGCCTCGCAGGGCGACTACAAACTTGAAATAAAAATGCAAAAGTACAACGACCTGAAAGCTCAGCTGGACACAACACCCTCAGTATGCGAAGCCAACGCGCCCTCGTTAATTGCCTGGTCATGCTAGTTGCTAGAAGGGATGGGGATGACCACAAGAGGGCTCTGAACTTCTTGCTTAGGCACATCAGTGAGAGGTGGTCAAGAAGGACTCACCTCATCGACCAAGAATGGGTGCCCACCCTCGGGGAAGAAGTCAATCATGTTGATTTTGCCATCCCTGTTGTCGAAAGCAAATTCAATAGCAAAATCAAACTCGGTGCTCACCGCCTCGAGCAAGCCAAATAGTTGGGCATTAGTGCGACAACAGGCTCTTTGACAAGGGAAATCTCATCAGGGTTATGCCCTTCAGCAGGAGTAGCCTCATCCGGATCGGCGTAAGCGCAAAGTTGCTCGTCAAGAATTGGGTTCAGGCATTTTCTATCCTCTAGTCGAATGGAATAACCAAGATACTCCAACTACTTGATGGCCTTATCAAAGGCATCCTTAGTGTCGTTGAGGGAGAAAATAATGCTGGCATCCTGAAAAGCAGACGTCAACATAAATTGTTGTACTGCCTCTCGTCAAACAACAGGTAACGTCCTGCCGAACTCACCTCGAGCAAAGTGTAAAGTGTTGTTGTATCCATAGACTCGACCAGTATCGTAATGGGTATGTGCCTCTACCATAACCTTGTTCAACAGCTCCTCGGTTGAACTCTTCATGGCCACAACGGGCATTAACTCTACATCTTTCGCTTCGCGCTCAAGTTCCTCTCATCTAGCTCCTTCATTAGCTTGTTAATCCATGACTAAGCAGCTTCAGCCTCAGCCCTTAGCACGTCCACTTCACTATGCTTCTACTGGAGCCTATCACGGTCGTCGAGCACAAGCTGCGACCTTCTATGATATGGTAGCCCAATTGGTTAACCTACAAAATCCATAATCCTTCAGTGTGAATAAAAAAAAAGAGAGAGAGAGGCAAAGCGAAAAAGCAAACAAAACAAGCCTCAATCGACCAGAAACTTGCCATATTGCCGTGATAAGCCAAGGCTTCAACATGCCCCCTTGGCTCAAGTCCATCATCTTTAGCCAAAAAAACAAGCCTCAGATGAAAATGGATCACATTTGCAAAGTCCTATATTGGAATTAAATATTTATCATTTAGCATAAAAAGTTTAGCCAAACAAGTTATTTTGAGAAGTTTTAATTTTTTTAATATGACCTTTTTTTTTTTCTTGAAGAAACTCTTCATAATGAAAATGAAAGTATGGTAGAAAAATATGTCGAAACAATTATATAAAAAGTAGAAAAGAACCCCTACACAATTTGCTTGAGCTTAATTACCTAGCTAGGTAATAAACTCCTACCGTCAGGACAAAATCTTTTAATTAGATTATAATGATTAACCATTCTAAATTACTTTCTATCGATACATCTTGCAAAACGAATATCAAATAGTAATTTACTGGTTGGCTAATTAATAGAGAGCCAAACATAAGCATGAGGACATAAAAATTGATTCGTCCGTAAAATTAAAGGAAATGAAAAAAACAATAATTCACAACAAGAAAAAGGAAAGTTAGTAAAAAATAGTAAATAACAATGCAAAATTGGTTGTCTCTAATTATATAGATTAAATGACAACAAAAATTTTATTGTCACTTTAATAATTTTTACAAATTTAATAGTGATAAAAATAGTGTTCAAATTGTTTTGTCACCATTGATAATTAGTAACATATTTATTATGATAATCTATTGAAAATGAGTACTTAATCACAAATTATAGTGACAATTTTTGCTGGTACTAAGTTTTCACTATATAGGTGTATTGCTAATTGTTAATTATGATAAATTAAAATATTAGTTCTTATTGCTATTAAGTCATATTGTGACAAAACAAAAAAATTTATCATTTAAAAAATATCATTACAAATAAAACTTATTTCTACTTAATATATGTCATTAGCAATAATTTTTATATTGTCACTTGTTTTTTGTCACTAGTTAATATTATATTTTGTATAGTGATTACTCAAAGCCAGTTTTTATAAATACAATTCCCATGATAAATTAACATGCCACCCCACATGCATTTATTTATTACATCAGTCAAACTATACTACAAATCATAAAAATTTATAAAAATCATACAAATTATTATATGATAAATAATCATAAGATAACTTAAAAATCCAATCAAACTAGCCCTATGTCAAATCAAATTAGAATTTAATTGATGTGATAATAGGATGATATGGTAGGTTTAAAGAGAATTTGAAAATGAAAATAGAAATATTGTAAGCTAAAATAGGGAAAAAGTGATGGTTTTATTTTTTATTTTTGAGAGAAAATGGAAATGGGTGTTGCAAATGTAACCAAACATCCACTTAATATATTAAAATGGGAGGAAAGCCACACCTGATTTTTGCGAATATTTTCATTTATTTTGTTTTTTGGATAAAGAGGTAAGAAAAGTATATGACTCCGTTTATAATAATCCCTTTTTTTTTTGTTAGAATACCCCAAAGTAATATTTAAATTTTAGAAATAATTTTAAATCTCTTTATTTAAGTATGATGTAACAAGAAAACTTAAAACTGATAATTTTATAAATAAGAATTAAATATATAAAGAACTATTTGATTTGTGCTAATCGAATTAAATAAGACTCATCCCTCTGCTGAAAATGGCTGGAGTTGAATAACTTTTTAGGCCTTTTTTTTAATTATAGTCTTGAAGCATAGTATGTTCAAAATAAATAAATAAAAGTGATTGGGTGTGGATTTAGGAAAAAGTTAACTAAAAGGCATCTTCTCTTTCCAACTTTTGGGAATATTTTTGCAACTATTAATTATTTAATAAGTATTTATAATATAAAGAGCTAATTTGATTAGGATACTAAAGTGAGATATAGTATTACTATCCCACTTTATTATAAAGTGATAATAAACGCTCAAATTCACACGAATACCAAAAGATCATGTTTATATGTGCAATTCATATGATAAGTTAACCTGTCATTCCATAAATTTATTTATCATGCCAATCAAATTATACCACAATAATAAAAAATTATATAAATTACTGCATGATTAATAATTGTGAGATAATTTAAAAATCCAACTAAACTAACCTTAGAAAAAGCAATTTTTTAATAATTCCATTCGCATAGGAACAAATGGTGTAACTTTTTTCTTCAAAAGATTGTTCAATTTGACTAAAAATAGTAAACGCATTTATTGGAGAGAAGTTGGATAATGGTCGGTATACCACGAACTTGATTGATTGGTACTTTTTTCTATTATGTCTTGCAAGTAAAACTTCAAAATTATATCCTAACTTTAAATTTTCAAAATATTAAAATTAAAATATATTATATTTTTTGTGGGAAGGGGTGTCTACTTTCTTATTTTGAAGGAACAAGGGCTTTTTTTGGTTGTAAATTCATCATATATTTTTTAATTCCCAAAATTTAAATAAATAAATAATACATATTTTTTAATTCTATTCCCAAAACACAAAATTATTCCCCAAAATAATCTTACTATTCACACTTCAATACATTCTCAAATTTTATGCTACTTATCATAAATTGGCCCCTTCACATTATAAATATATACGCATACTACAAATCATTCAATATATATATATATAATTTTAAATATATCTATTTCACTCCAACAATCCTACAAAAAAGTTATTAATGTGATATCTTGTCATCTCTCAATTTACAAATAAACAAATAATTTTTTTCCAAAATATTCTCCATCTACCACTTAAAATATAGACAAAACAACTATCACATTCCCCAACCCCATTTCCCAAAAATTATTTTGCTAAAATATTTTAATAAAATGCTTCAATTTGCAACCAAACAAGCCCAAAGTAACAAAGTGATGGTAAAAATATAATTAAAAACGAGAGAGTGAAATTAGCCCTTCATGATGTATAGATGGCTAAAAACATTATTTGATATTTCTAACTATTCAAGGGAAGTATTTTGTTGTATTATCTATATTATTAATAAAGTGTGAGGGTTTTAGTGGTATTTTTTTTTTTAGTGATTGGATGTACTTTTAATTTTTGTTTTAAATTTTTCAAAATTATAAAGGTAACTACCAATTGCTTTATCCTATCATTATCCTCCTGCTACCATCATTTCATATTCTTGCATCATAAGAAAAGATAATCGGAGAAACATGTTTTGTAAAGTTTCATATCCAATTGAAAATATCATCCTTTCGAGATAATAGGCATGCATTTGTAAGACAACATAAACATCATGATAAAAAGTTTTTATACATGTACCTTATATATGTATGTATATCGATTGTGATTTAGTATGTAAAATGCGCATGCATTGAGTGTGCGTCAATCGCTAGTAAAAATAATATGGTGCCTTTCTTCTATGCCATTACATGAGAATATAGTCAAGTATTTAATCATAAACTTTTAGATTATATATAACAGTTAGAGGTATTTGTTTGACAATACTATCATATTTTAGTCCAATAATATACAATATTTAAATTTATACTTAAATAAATAGTGTGAAATTTCTAATTGTCATATTCTCTCTCTCATATGAATAATGTATTATATGTCGATAATATGCAGGGGGGCCACTTACAGGGAATAAAATTTCAAACATCCATGTTCGAAATAGTAAAATAAGATTAAGGGTGTAAACGGATATTAAATAAATCAGATACACTGTTTCTATATTCATATCCGTTTAATTTTTCGAATATTCGAATACGGATATAGATTTAATGGATATTTAAGAATGATATCCGAATTCGAATCCATCAGATATGGTCGAATTCGGATATATCTATATTAGATTATAATTCTTCAAATTTATTCATATTTTATTAAATTTATCAGTATTCGAATTTTTTTTTATATTCACATTCGATGATAATTATTTAGATATCTATTTACAAATCCAAATACGTGAATCTATGAAGCTATTATAAATACATATTTTAAGTAATAGAAGGAACTATATAATTTTATTTAAACGAAAGTAATCAAACAAATAACATAATTTCTAATTAATAATCAACTTTATAACTGATTACTAGTACTTAATAATAATAATAATAATAATAATAATAATAATAATAATAATAATAATAATAATAATAATGGTATTTAAGTATATTAATTATAAAGTCAATCAACAATAATTATGTTGATTAACTAATAATAATAATAATGGTATTTAAGTATATTAATTATAAAGTCAATCAACAATAATTATGGTTGATTAACTTTATTCTTCAATTTTTTTCTCTATATTATAATAATTTTTTAAATTTATTCTTTTTTCTTCTCAATTCTTCAATTATAATTTATATATACATATATGAATTATGATATTTTTATTGAAAAATATAAATAATATATTATTTAATAAATATATATTCGGATTGGATATTAAACAAATCGAATATGCATTTACCATATTCGTATTCATTTATAATCGGATATCTACTAATCGAATATGGATAATATCCGCTTTAAACGAATGCGGATAACTTTGGTATAAATGGATATAAATACGAACGGTAAATGAATTTTTGAATATCCATTTACAACTTTAAGTAAGATATTAAAATGAAAAAAGTGCATGTTATCCATCTACTTATATATTTTAAAATATATTATTATTATCGAATTAAAATATAGTAATATTATAAAAATAAAATATAATATCATTACATATGATTCCATGATTTACCATTTATTTAAATGTATAATAAATTTTAAATTTGTAGTCTTTGTTATATATTATTATTATTATTTTATTTTTTTCCAATCCTAGTCTCTACTCCATATACTGACCTGAATTTGTTATGTTTCCAATAAGGTTATCTAAAAATAAATTTTTATATTTTTTGAAAAAGTTGTCTTAAAGTAATGATTTGACTTCATTGACGTATAGATAACTTTTAACTATTTTTGTTCTCATGAAAAACCCAGGATTCAATCCAATTTAAACAACACAAATTTCTCTTTTAGAAAGGACTGGAGACTTGTATAATTTTGATCTATAAGTTCCTATTTTTCGAAAAAGAAAGTGATTGCTAAGCAATGTGTGTGGAATTATCTTTCCCTGTACAGAAAGTTCAGAATGTTTCCCATAAATCAAATATCTCTAAAGATATTTTGTCGTGCCCTGACTTATGTATTAAATATATCATCAAGTTTAGTTGTGTGGACCCGTGATCTAAACAAAGGCGACGTTGGTCGACATAATTTCAATCGTATTAATTTAAAAACCCATAAAATTTTAAAAAAATCCATAAATTGAGTTTCGCTTTTTCTTCCCCCCACAGAAAAAAAAATCCTAACCACTGAAAACATGCATCATAAAAAAATTCCTCAACATCTACGAGAGTTGAAGGACCAAAGTAGGAAGAGAATTGATCAAAAGTACCAAGATTTTTTAAACCGTAAGAACCCTGTTGAAACCCACCTTGTTGAAAGTCCCATGGTCGTTGTTCATTCAAAAATAGTTTTGACAACCCATAATCAAAACTTGTCTGCCGCCCATCAGAGTGTTTGATGGCAACAGCATCATCCATCAGATGTGCAAGATTATCATCTACTCATGTCGGATCATGGCCGTCCAAACCAAAATTTTTGACTAGCCCATTAGAAAGTTCGACAAGTGGAACATTAGCATTGTTGTTAGCTACTAAAGTATCGGCGTTGTCTATGATCCGATAATCATAATTTTGGTTAACAACCTATATTCCTTTAAAAGTTAACACATGTACAAATAATTTTTTTAAACCATTGATAATTAGTTAATTTATATAATTATTCATAACTAATTAAATTAATACAAAAATAAATTGTAATTGTAAAAGCTTTATTAATCCTTAGCAAGATTTACATATAGTTAAAAATTAAAAAAAAGCAAAACATCACACACGAAGAAGAAGAAGAAGAAGAAGAAGAAGAAGAAGAAGAAGAAGAAGAAGAAAAAAGAACGAATCCAATTTAAAACTTTGAATTAGCCCCAATCTCTGAAAACCCTAGAGCCACAGTTCTCTTCCTTCCGAAAATAGTCCATGCCCTCAACAGTTACTCATCTGGCCGCCGGCTATGTTCATTCTCTGGGGACAGAATTTTTTGTTTTTTTGAGATGCGAGAGCCATTTGACAATGGACAAAACATAAGCTCAATTTACCATGTAGATCTACAAATGAATTTTGACTTTTGAGGTAGTTTGCTGTGTATTAGATTCATATGAATTATGATCCTGAAAAATTATTAGCTTTTTTATATGAGTCGCATTAGGAATCGTTGCTGGAGATAGTGATTGTCGGGCAAACTAGCAATATTTTGAAGATTGGGAGTTGTTTTGTGAGGATTGAATTTAGGGATATTTGTAATGTTCTGTTAGGATTTATTTGCTTCATCCAAAATTATTAATTTGATTCTTTTTTCATTTTATTTTGTTAATGTATGTAATTTTATTTTATTTTTTATTTTTAATTGTGTAGTATTTTTATAAGAATAAATAAGATATTTCATAATTAAAATCATTGTAGTATTATTTAAATGAGAAAAGGTTAATTTAATAAATTAACTTGATTATTAATGGCTTAGAAAAACAATATGTATGCATGTCAAATTTTTGAGGGATATAGGATGTTAGTTAAAATCATAGTTATATGAACCTTGTCAACCCGCATTAGAGGATTTTGCTATTATTGACATATTACTTAAAGGCATATATATTTTACATATTACTTAAAAACATTAGATGTGCACCTGCATTAGAGGATTTACACTTTCTTCATGACTCCCTTTTTTTTTATTATTATAATTATTTGCCTAGCTATATGCAAAAAGGGAGGGAATGCTAATCACAAATTGAATTTTATGTGTACAAGCAAATTACAAGTTGCTCTAATTATTCTCCTTCATCCCGTGTTCTCTGTGTGAGCGATTTGGATGAGATAGATTTTCTTTCTCTCCAATGCAGTAGGAATTATATTTCCTATATGCAAATAGATATGTTTTGAGCCAAAAAAATAATATAATTTAAATTTACTTTTGTATATAGGTAGTTATATTAGTTGTGGAATAATGTAAGATATAATTGTTTACATACAAGCACTTTATATATTTGAGGAATGTTTGATAGTCAAATAAATTAAATTCTGAAACAACTTGAATGTTGCAAAGTTTCTTTACAACTCATCGAAGTACATATTGTTTTAGTACTTGATCTTACGGGCTTCATGCACGTATAAGTTGGACAATTAATTTTTAAACTCGGTCATGCACTTATTTTATGAGTTCAAGCAAATAGTCACACAAAAGTATTCTATTTATTGATACTTGTAGAATTTGTGACATGCATATCTCGAATTGATATTATCATGCATTCTTACCTACCCAAAGGAGGTTAGATATGTGTGATAATTACTTTTGTTAGTGCAGAACATATTGACAGGGATATATTAATCTAGAAGATTTGTTTTCCAAAGGAGGCAACTCTCAACAATTAGTATATCTTTGTATCGTTGTTGCATCAGAGACCTCATGTTTATAGCATGCTTTGTCCAAAGGGGATTTTGTCATGATTCAAGAGGATTCTATGAGGAATTAAGCTATATTGTTCTAAGTTTATTCTTGTAAATTGCCTATTATTGACATGGTTTGTTGCATTTTTGTTATTTTGAACAGTTACTATGAATTTGAACAATGATGATGTTACCATTGAACTGTTGAGTGGTGGAAATTATAGGAGATTAAAACATGAAATTGAGTTTGCTCTAAGTTTAGGTTTTATTGATATAGCTTTTGAGGAGGATTAACCTCCACAACCTTCTTATGCTTCTGATGTTGAGAAAAGAGCTTATGCCTGGTGGGAGGGATCCAATCGCCTAAGTCTTTTGGCTATAAAAAAATTCAATGGAGAGTATTTGGTTAGTGTACATTCTTAGACTAATAATATTTGGGAATTTTTCCACACAGTAGGACAAACATATCAAGCATCTGATAAGTTTTGAGGCTAGAAATCTAATGATTGGTGGTGGGTATGAAGTGTAATAATTCTGGAGGGATTATGTAGTATGATCTAAAAAATGATTCATATTTGATTCAAACTCAAAGGTTTTGATATTTCTCTTTTTGATAACTCTATTGTTCACACTGCTTTCAATTTCTTTTTTGTGGAATTTAATTAAATCAAAATAGCCTACAATACCCAAAATAAATTATGAGCATTCTTACAAGGCCCAACTAAGTTGATGTTAGTTGAACTATACTCATCACCAAAGGGGTAAAAAAGGAAGAAAAGACATGACCTCAACTGCAAAATAAAAACGTGAATGTGACGCGAGCCACGTTACCAATTAAACATAAGATATCAAAATGGGAGGAAAGTCCCCGTTTGGTTTCATTTCTCAAATTCTATTTTCATATTTTTTATTATTTAAAACTGAAATATATTATTTTATATATATTTTCACTCATTTTTTTTATTTTTATTTTTAAAATATATTCTCTAATAACCTATTTATCTTCTCTCAACAATTTTATATTTTTTCTCTCTATTATCATTATAATTATATCTTTTCACCTGCAACATACTAAATCCAATATTATCATTATTTTTACAATATTATATTCAAATTCAAACTCATTTTTAACTCATTGTCACTAACTACCTTCTTAAATTTTAAAAATAATGAAATAAAAAATAAGAATGAAAATAAAACCAAACGGGTGCTATGATTCATTATTGTGAAAATGTATTCCCTTTATTTTTTTAAAATTTTCTTTGGTAAAAATTGTAAGGAAGTACTCTACTCCATATATAGTAGTCCCATAGTTTTTCTTGAAAATTACTCCTTGTTAGCCTGTTAGTAGGTAGGGTATTGCCCAAAAATTTATACTCTAACCCACACTTAAATTCATACTTCTTAAAAATAATGTAACAGATTAGGATATGGTTGTAAGCACAAATTTCTTTATCTGCAATAAATAAAATTACAAGACAAGAAAAATCGTACAAATGAAATAAAATTGAAATTTATCAAATGTAGATTCAATCTCTAATCTGATCCTTTGATTCTTCCTTTCTATATATGACCTTGAATTTAATGAGCTCCGCGAAGAACGCCTTAATGTCGTGGATCTTCTTAAATTTGATTTGAAGAAAAATAACGCAAATTCGAGGGTTTCGCACCTTAATCTCGAATCAAACGCCAAAATATATGAGTTTCGTAAAGAACACTTTGAACGTCGTGCATCTCCTTAAATTTGATTTGAAAAAAAAAACAACGCCAATCCGAAGGCTTCACACCTTACCTCGAATCAAACGCCAAAATATATGAGCGCCGCAAAGAACACCTTAAATGTCGTGAATCTCCTTGAATTTAATTGAGAGAATTGTTGGACCCCTTCAAAGCTCATCTCACTTGCTGGAATTTGTGTTGTGTGTTGAATGAACTTTGATCACCCCTTTATATAGATGCTTGATGAGAGACTTCCAAATTGACTTGAACTTCTTTGATAGTTATCTCTTTGATAAGATAATATTAAATATCAAGAGATAGTATCAAATATCTTTGATTTAATTGGTCCATAGAAGTAGATACTTTATCTTTGACACTTATCAATATTTGATTTGAGCATAAAATAAATAGTAGAGTATTAATTAAAATTAACTATTTATCTTTTGGAACTAAATTTAATAAATTCCAAGATAATAAGAAAATTTTGAATTAATAACTAAAATATTATTTTATACGTGTCACTCTCCAATTGGACAAAACTAATATGTCTACAAATGCCTCCACTTCAAGGCTTGCGAAAGATGTGCCGATGATCCATGAAAGAGGCAAGACTTGAATTATTTGAGAAATTTTCCTTTCTCTCTCCATTTTTTTAAAGATGTCTATGACAAGAAATCCTCCAAGCATTCCTTAAGCTATGGTGTCCAATGAAAGGATCAAGTCATAACATAAGTCAAAGTAAATATCCTTTTGAAAGGGCTGCCGTACACAGTTTATACTTATGTGGGCTAGGAGTAACATACAATTTAGGCTCATGTGTCAAAGAGAGTATTTAACTTGAATAGACATTTTATACTCGTGTCAAGGAGTTTGCTTGAATTTGATTGACAATTTATACTTATGTCAAGGAGTTTACTTGAGTTTGACTTAATAGATAGTTTACACTTTTATCAAGGAGTACGTTGAGAGAATTTGAATTTTTAAATAGTTTATGATCGTACCTAGGAGCTTTATTGAAATTTTAAGCTCTTATCAAGTAGCACATGGGGAGACTTTGAATATTTAGATAGTTTATGCTCGCATCTAGGAGCCTTATTGATAGTTTAAGCTCATACTAAGAAGCACATAGGGAGACTTTGAATATTTAGATAGTTTATGCTCGTATCTAGGAGTATTATTGATAGTTTAAGCTCTTATCAAGGAGCACATGGGAAAATTTTAATTTTAAATTTTCAGATAGTTTATGCTCGTATCTAGGAGCATTTGGAGTTTGAATACTTGAGCTTTGGACTTGAAGACTTGAAGATTTGAGTCTTTGATTTTGAAAGACCTGAGTTTTGAATTTGAAGACTTGAAAACTTGAGTTGTAGATTTAGAGATTTGCATACTTGAGTTTTGAATTTGAAGACTTCGAAACTTGAGCTTTGACTAGAATACTTGGAGACTTGTATTTGAAGGCTTGAAGATCTGAGTTTGAATTTGGAGAATTGAGGATTTAAGTCTTGAATTTGAAGACTTGAGTCATGGATTTAGAGACATGAAGACTTGAAAATTTTACATAGTTTATGCTCTTATATGGTAGGATTATTGACAGTTTAGGCTCATATCGAGGAACATTTAGGATTTGGAGACAAAAATTAATTCCCCCAACATCTTCATCATCATCGGCATCACTTGAGTCTTCTTGTTCATCAAAATTCATGTCGATTTCAATATTATGTGCACGCGTTGCCAAATTTTCAAAGGTTTTTGGTTTGATTCCTTGAAGTATACAGCAAAAACTCCAATGCAATCCTTTGGTAAATATCTCAATTGCTGAAGTTTCCGACAATTGATCTTTGCAGTTAAAACTCAAATTTCTCCAGTGATTGATGTATTTAATGATTGGCTCTTCTTTCCACCGGCGAGAGTTGGTGAGTTCAATCATGTTGACTATCCTTCAAGTGCTGTAGAAACGATTGAGAAACTCTTGTTCTAGTTGCCCCCAACTATCGATAGAGCCTGCCTCCAAGTCAACATACCAATCAAAAGCATTGCCCTTTAATGACCGAATAAATTACTTGACCAAATGATCACCATATGTCCCAACATTATTACAATTCTCAATGAAATGAGTCATGTGCTGTTTTGGATTGCCTTTGCCATCAAATTGCTAAAACTTTAGAGACTTTAGGGGTTGGCAACCGATCGGCATCTTCAAGTTATCAATCCTTTGAGTATATGGCTTGGAGTAAGTCTTAGACGACTTAGAACTTCCATCAACCTTGTCTTTCATAGTCTCCATGATAAATTTCTTTAGTGGGTCAATGGGAATTAGTCCAATGAAAACTTCTAGTTTTTTTGTTGCAATTTCTTCATCTTTGGTTGATTGTCTCATTGCGGATGTTTCGCCTTTGTCTTGGGCCTCAATTTGTTTCTCCATCATGCAGCTGGTATCAAGATTGTCCATTTTACTCATCAATTTGGAGATTGGAAAGTCTCGCTCTTGAACATGCTTCGTGAGTCCTTCAATGGCCCTCATCAAATTTGAAATTTGTTCCTCCAAGTTGTAGCACTTATCACCATCACCATCACCATGCTCAAGGAATTCGATGTTGAATAGGGAATGGATGATGCGGATTCTTCTATCAAGTCTCCATTATCTTCATTTATATCAATAGATGCGGCAACACCTTTTCCATAGCAAGCGAAGGAGCCACCTCCAAAGATGATTGCAACTTCTTAGACAGACTTCTTGTGATGATGTCAACACTTTTTACTCCAGCACTTGAGGAATTTGAGGTAGTAATTTTTAGTGTGTACTCTTGTTGAGGGCTATTGGATAATTCAATCTTGATGAAGGAAAAAGATGAGAGGTAGAGATAATCCCACCGGGCGTGCCAAAAACTTGTAAGCGCAAATTTCTTTACCTGCAATAAATAAAATTACAAGACAAGAAAAATCATACAAATAAAATAAAATTAAAATTTATCGAATGTGGATTCAATCTCTAATTTGATCCTCTAATTTTTTTCTTTCTAAATATGACCTTGAATTTAATGAGCTCTATGAAAAATGCCTTGAATGTCGTGGATCTCCTTAAATTTGATTTGAAGAAAAATAATGTCAATCTGAGGGCTTCGCACCTTAATCTCGAATCAAATGCCAAAATATATGAGCTCTGCGAAGAACACTTTGAATGTCGTGGATCTCCTTAAATTTGATTTGAAGAAATATAAAGCCAATCCGAGGGCCTCGCACTTTAATCTTCAATCAAACGCCAAAATATATGAGCTCTGCGAAGAATGCTTAAATGTTGTCGATCTCCTTGAATTTAATTGAGAGAATTGCTGGACTCCTTCAAAGCTCTTCTCACTTGCTGGAATTTGTGTTGTATGTTGAATGAACTTTGGTCACCCCTTTATATAGATGCTTGATTGGAGAGTTCCAGATTGACTTAAAATTCTTTGATTGTTATCTATTTGATAAGATAATTTCAAATATCAAGAGATAATATAATATATCAAGAGATAGTATCAAATATCTTTGATTTAATTGGTCCATAGAAGTAGACACTTCATCATTGACACTTGTCAATATTTGATTTGAGCATAAAATAAATACTAGAATATTAATTAGAATTAACTATTTATCTTTTGAAACTAAATTTAATAAATTCCAAGATAAATAGAAAATTTTGAATTAATAACTAGCATATTATTTTATACGTGTTACTCTCCAATTGGACAAAATTAATATGTCTATAATGGTCTACACTCATAAATTACCCATATATTCTATATCTAAAACTATTCATTACAACATACTCAAATTTACTCTATTCACTTGAAAGTATCTTTATCAAAATTAAATGTATACTAATAATAAAATTTTAATATTAAAAATTAAAAATATTTAGTAATTTTTATGTAATAGTATATATTTTTGACTGTTTACATATATTTGCTTGAATATATCCTATGAAATAACACCATTAGAAAAAAAGATTAATCTTTTTTTATATTTTTGGTATTTTAGTATACCCAAAATTAAATGTAAAGATTAACCAAATTAAATATAATGATTAAATTAAATGTATACATTAAATTAAATTTAGGAAATAATTTTTTTGTATCTTATGCAAAATTGTTTATTTAATATATATTGAGAAAATTAGTTTGTACATTAAAAATGTAAGTCCAATAAATTAGAATTAGATAAGGTAGGGTAGAGTTAAGAGTCTTATTATTTTGGGTATATTAGGATAGAATAAAATTATGATATTTTTCTTTGGATATTTTAGGGTATAGGTTTAGGCTGGATGATACCCTACCCATGGAAATACCTACTCCTTACTCTGTATAAGTAGTCCCCAATTTATTTGATGATACATTATTTTATCTTATATTCAATGGTGTAGGAATATGAGACTAGTATTTGGGTTCCCCTTTTCCATCCATATTTTGATGTGACTTTTAAAATTAAAACCTCTACTTAATAATTATTGATGTGATAATACCTCAATGTGATTGTACTTTTATATTTAACGACGAATTTATTCTTTACTATTGACGCCAGTTCTACATCCTTCACCTACCATTTGATGCCCCATTTCACAATAAAATGCTTCACTAATGCGAGTGGGTAGGACAATCTCCACGGGACCATACCTTATTTTTATTTGTTGGCATTCCAAAATAAAATTTTATTATAAAAAAATACTTCTTCACTAATAAAAAATTTATGATTAAGAGGATTTCGTCAAAGTTCGAAGATAATTATGATGAATTACTAACGGTTTTAATAAAATAAACAAAAATATATACTAGTTATGATATTTGTAACGGATATGAAGAGTATATATTGATATGAAGAGCCCATCACAAATTATATAACCTAAATATGAATTTTCGATCTGCGATGAAAATTCCATCACAAAATTGGTTTTGTGATACATTTTATTTTCATCACAAAACTAATAAGTGACAAAGCATACTAACAAATTTGTGAAATAAGTCTGTCACAAATTTAATGAAATCTACCATTCTATGATAGATTTATTTTTAAATCCATTAATATATGTTTTGTTATTGATTAGTTTTGTGACAAAAATAAAGTGCGTCACATAACTAATTTTATAATGAAATTTTCATCACATATTGAAAAATCGTATTTAGAGTTATAAAATTTGTGACAGCCTCTTCATATTAATATATACTTTTTATATTTGTCACAAGTATCATAACTAATATAATTTTTTACTCGTTTTATTAAATCATTAGCAATCCATAAAAAATTCATCACAATTGTCTTCAGATAGTGACAGAACCCTCTTCATCATAAATTTCTATTAGTTAAAGGGTATTTTTTTGTAGTATTTAATTTTTTTAATTTTTTGAAAGAAAAAAAAAGTATTTTACGGCACTATTAACTTTTCATCAATAATTGTACGAACAATAATATATAAACACGTGCAAACCTTTTAAAAATTGAACCGGACTCGTTCTCTTTTGAAAATGGAGTCATACAATTCTATGGAGTCAATTATTATATGTGACAAAAAAAAAATAGTAAAAAATGTAAGTGCTAAAGCTCTGTTTGATTTTATTTTCAAATTTATTTCACTCATTTTTACTAATTAAAAATTAATCATCAATAACTTCTTATTATTTTTACCAAAGTTTTGATTCATTTTTAACTTAAAACACATTGTTCAATAATTTATATATTTCTTTCTATTTTTATTATTAATATCTTTCTCCACTTATAATATATTAAACCCTTTATACTCATTACTTTTCGGGCAATTAATATAAACTCATTTTTTAACTCATCAACTATCTTTTCAAATTTTAAAATGCTGAAAATGAACGCAGATAGTACAAAAATGACAGTTTGTATAGTTATTTGCGTTAGTCAAATATAAGTTGTCAAGCAGCTTAAAATATCTCATCTCCATGGTCTCTCTCTTAAGCAAAAAGCCCAATTCTGTTCCAAACTTTAGGGAACATCAATGGCCATTAACAGAAGTGAAGATGTGCAGTACAATGGAAAGATCACACGATTGGTGTTGCTCTCTTGTAGTATTGCCGCTACTGGAGGACTCATCCATGGCTATGACAGTGGAGCAACTGGTAACAATTAATTTCTTATTACTAATTTTGTGCCATGGATTGAAAATTTTATTTAAGTTTGACTTTAAAATTTTGAGCCAATTTGTTGTAAAGGTGGAGTGACATCAATGGAACCATTCTTGAAGAAATTCTTCCCAGGAGTTTACGGAAAGATGAAAGAAGATACAGAGATAAGCAACTACTGCAAATTTGATAGCCAACTGCTCACATCTTTCATCTCCTCACTCTACATAACTGGCCTTGTTGCTACTTTCTCGGCTTCGAGAGTGACTCGGGATTACGGCCGAAGGGCGTCAATCATGGTGGGCGGAATCGCATATCTGACGGGTGCTGTCCTTGGAGGGGCAGCTGAGAACATCTACATGCTGGTATTTGGTCGACTTCTGCTTGGAGTTGGGATTGGTTTCGCCGACCAGGTTGGTTGGCATTATGCACTAATTTCTGCTAAGATTTTAATAGTATGAATGAATATATAAGTACTATGTGTATACCGTGGCCACTGCGTGGATCTTGCTATATCAACGAGTGTATATATTGCAATAGCAATTCGACGGGTCTAACCCAAATTTAAATTCAATCTATTTCCAAATTCAAACAAGTGCGTTTAAGCACTTTGATCCTCTATTTTATTTTCTATTTTATCTCTTATTTTGACTTGCTGTATTTATGCAAAGTGTATATAATTCTCAATTAATTATTTTTACAAAAAAAAAATTTAATACACGCGTTAGATATTCATGAAATAAAATAGAAGATAAAATAAAGAATAGAATAGAGAATTTAAACCGAAATTTACGGTGGCTTAACAAGGAATGGATCAGAGTATGAGAACTGTTTTTTTACAAAACCAACATGTTCCCAAACTCTATCCCAGATGTATTATGTATATAGTAAGAAATATTATATATATATATATATATATATATAAGAATTAATAAATCTTTCTATATTCTTGGGAGTTACAAATAAATTAATTGGTACCTTGTTGGCATGTTTGCTTTGAAATTGGATAATATATTTGATGTCTATAATGTTATGATTAGGGCATGTTTGGTTTCATTTCCAAAGCCAATTTTCATTTTTATGTATTTTCAACAGTTGGAAAAATAATTATGGTTTGAAAATAAAAATAAAATTATGTTTGGTTGTTTTATTGGAAAGTAATGATAAGAGTAAGTATAGAGTTGAAAAAAATTAGTTGATCTATATTTTTTTTATGTTTAAAAAGATTTATTTTTTTAAAATATATAAATATTTTATTAATTTTAAAATAATAGTAGCACTATATGTCAAGTTAAATTTCAATTTGGTTGATATGACAATAGGATGATAGAGTAAGTTTTAAAAAAAAAATTAAAAACAAAAATAAGGAATATTTTGAATGAGAATGAATAGAAGTTGATGATTTTCAATTTTCAAATGATAATAGAAATGAAAATGAGGGTTGAAAATGAAAACAAATGGGTAGATTACTAATTCATTATTTGTTTTGATAATTAGACCATAGTAATGTATTTTATTTTGTTTTATTTTTTTAACCCACTGACCCGACCATACCAATAGGTAAGGTGGATTTTTCTTGAAGTGGGGTAGGGTGCATTGCGAGATACGGTCTTGTGTGTTGGGATGCCAGTTGAACCAAATTCATTTTTGCCTAGTTTAGATCTTCTACTTCATTCTATTTTATTTTATAAATATATAATTTTTTTATATTCATTAAATTAAAAATAATAGATAAAATAAAAAATGAAATAAAGAATACAAAGTGTCCCTTGCCACCTATATGAGTATGTGCTTAAATTTTTAACTTTTGCATTTTCTCTATATTTGGCAGTCAATCCCCTTGTATCTCTCAGAAATGGCACCTGTCAAATACAGAGGAGCCTTCAACTATGCTTTCCAACTTTGTGTTTCCATTGGAGCTTTAGTAGGTTTCCTTATTAACTACAGGACAGAAAAGATCCAAGGTGATTGGGGATGGCGAATTTCTATAGGAACAGCAGCAGTTCCTGCACTGATTCTAACCATTGGGGCACTATTCCTCCCAGAAACACCCAATAGTTTTATTCAACAAGGTCGTGATTCAGACAAAGCCAAGACTTTACTGCAAAGAATTCGAGGAACTGATGATGTCCAAGCAGAATTCAATGATCTCATAATAGCAAGTAATGCTTCTAAAACCATCAAACACCCATTCAAGAATATTGTGAAAAGGAAATATAGGCCTTATCTAGTGATGTCCATAGCAATTCCATTCTTCCAACAAATGTCTGGAATCACTATGATCTCTTTCTATGGTCCCATACTCTTTCGGACAATTGGTTCTGGCGAGAGTGCTTCACTTATGTCCTCAGTGATGACTGGTACAGTCGGCACAAGTATGACACTATTTTCATCCTTGATAGTAGATAAATTGGGCAGAAGGGTTATATTCAATACAGGTGGAATTCAAATGTTCATTTCTCAAATCATGATTGGAGGAATAATGGCAGCTAAATTAGGGGATCATGGTGCATTGAGCCAAGTGTACAGTGATTTAGTTATCACCCTGCTTTGTGTATACGTTGCTGGTTTTGCTTTTTCATGGGGTCCATTGGGATGTTTAGTTACAAGTGAAATTTTTCCTTTAGAAATAAGGTCAGGTGCACAAAGTATATCTGTGGCCGTAAGTTTTTGCACTAGTTTTCTAATTGGACAAACATTTTTGGCTATCCTTTGCCATTTGAAGTCTGGAACTTTCTTCTTCTTTGGGGTGTGGATGGCGCTCATGACGGGATTCATCTACTTTTTATTGCCCGAGACTAAGAATGTCCCAATTGAAAGGATGGATAGAATCTGGAGAGAGCATTGGTTGTGGAAGAGATTTTTTGGCGATGGTCAAGAATGTAAGGAAAACGAGATTCAAGAGCCTCTTCTTTACTCATATGAATAGATTTCATATTCCGTTCGTAAAAGGATTCTTGTACACAATGGTGAATATATTTCACCGTTAGGTGATAAGGCCATTTATTTTTATTTTTTGGAGCCATTTTCATTTTCTAGTGAAAATGCATTGTGAAAAGTTAGTTAGAATAGTTGTTGTAGAAAATAAATCTTTATTTGGATGTGTTGTAGAAAATTATAGGTTTATATAGGTGTGAAAATGAGATGTATTTGGATGTTAGATATTTTTGTATTAAAAGTTGTGTAATTTTTGAATTTGAATTGATGATGTGATGTGTGATTGTTTGAAGAAAAAAATATTATAATTTGAATTTATAATATTTTTATTGTGAATGGTGTATCAAAAGTATTGGGAAGATAAAAATTGATTAAGGTAATGATAGGGGTTGAAAAAGGATGAAAATGGAGAGAGTATATAATAAAAAATGTTTTGAAAATGAAAATATTTGAGAAAATAGTATAAATAGTGATAGTTTTATGTTTTCATTTTTAGGAGAAAATGAAAATGACTTCTGAAAATGAAAACAAACAGCCCGTAAGTGAAGTAGTAAGTTGTGATGTGAGCAAGCAATATGTGTAATATTTTAGATTCTAGTCATACCATATGGGATTATTATTTGTTCCGCTATATGTTAAAGTAAATATAATTCTATTTATTATTCATATTGATTAATTAATTATTGAGAGTTGTATTAAATTTATTATTAATATATGAAATAATTAAAGTGATCTTTTATGAGGTTTAACAATAATTTAAAGTATATTTTCGTTGTTTTGAAAACTACATTACCTCTCATAATATTTGTTGTTGTCTAACAAATAAATTTAACTGTTGATCAAATCAACAACATTTGCTGATATCATCGATGAAAATTTTTAAAAATTCAGGTAGTGTTTGGATATGTTTTATATTTGATTTTATTATGTGTTTATTGTGTGTTTTGAGAAAATGAATAATGAAAGAATTGTGGGAGAATGTGAAATGAAGGTTGGGGAATGTGATTGATATTTGGTTATGTTTTTAAGAATTGTAAAAAATTGGGTTTGGGGAGTTTTGATATGTTTGGTTATATTTTGTATGAGGCATTTTTTACTATAGATGTTAAATCATTACTTTTGTGTTGGTGTTTGGGGATGGAATTTGAGATTAAAGAATTTTTTGAATTGTAAGGATAATAATAAAAAATATTGTGTATATATGTATGTATATGTAGTGAAGAGATATAATTATGTTGTAAGTTTGTAATGTTGATGTAATGATTAAGTGGGTTGTATTATAATATTTTATGGATTTGTTTGTTAGTCGAAATTTTGTTTTATCATTATTATTATTATTATTATTATTATTATTATTATTATTATTATTATTATTACAATTTTCTTAATATTGTTATTACTGTTATTATTATTACGCTTTATACGATACATATGAGTGTCTTAGATTGAAAAACAAGTTGTATTTATAGATACGTGGACAAAGAAATGTGATGGAAATGCCAAAAAAAAAAGTGTAATTAAAATCAAACTGTGCTTGAATACGGGGTGGAGGAAATTAATAATTACGATACATGAATATAAACAGTCACAATAGAATTAGTAAATGTTATTATTAATATTTATATTACTATTATTACTGATATTGTTATTATTATTACTATTATTAATATTATCAATATAAGATTGTATATTACGTTTGAGTGTGTTGGATTAAAAAGGAAGTCATATTTGTATAGTATAGGAAGCATATCTTATGCCGATAGAAAGAATAAAATAAATCAATCCAAACACTAGCTTTTTTTAACGTAGCATTCGTCCATATCACACGCAAAATTAAAAGATGAAAGTGTTCTAATAATATTATGTATGTCTGGAAATTGTACATAACATATAAATGAAGACATCATGATATCAAGGGGGTGCACTCTGAGGTAGAGTTATCACATATCCGTGTAATCATGGAACCTACCACGTGCCCTAGGTGCCAATGGGGGTGCTGATGCATCTCCTGCTGTCCCACTATCATATAGGTTGGTTGCACGACCGTCGGCAAATATGTACAGTAGCGGGAGGTATAAGGGCTCTCCGAATACACAAAAATAACTCTGCCTGATAGTCTCCTGAGCGAGGTACATTACAATTTCCAATGTGTAATGTGAGATGAGTATATATGTATAGTATATTATTTGAAATGAAAAATATGGTAAACTTAACTTACATTCCCAACATGCGGCCAGTACTTTGTGTCAACATGCACCACCATGGTGTCGGCATTGTACTGCACCCCAGGTATAGTCATGTACTCCACAAATGCATAGTATCGACCACACAGTTGCTGAATCTTCATCTTAACTTCATTAATAGTCCTCACCCTCCCAAACATCCTAGACAGTCAGCGTGCAATGTGGGAGCACTCATCCATGAGGACCTGGCTATTAGAGATGTCACATGAAGGCACAGTATTCATCAAGTAAGTGATTAGGACAGCCTCTTCATGAGGCCTCCAGTAGGTTTCATGAAATATACCATGAATAGGCACATTACGAGTCGATCTGTCCCATTGGATAATCCTAGCATAGTCTATGGTCGTAGTATTAATATCGTGATACATGTAAAGATGTCAACAAATAAAACTTAACTCATACATGGTATGTCCATTCATCATGTATAATATTCATTACCAACACCAACTAGAATTCTATAGTACATAAAGTCATTTAGGGTACAATCAGTACGATATATAATAATAATACATTCAGATTACAGCAAATTCAAGATGATGTAGATGGTCGGTCGGTCCAGTGTGCGACCCGTACTAACTTGGCAAAAAAAAGGTGAACCACGCCATCTCGATAGTCTTATGCCGATTCGACGAATAATCTCAGACTATGACGTGACAGGCCCAACTCCCGAACCCTTATTGATTCCGCCGTCTGAGCTAGCAGGCATGTTTGCTCTAACTTGAGTTGAATGAGAATGTGGGATGTCAGGCCTAGATGACCCTTGCAAGCACAAAGAACTACGTGATGTGCCTGCACCTGATACAATAACATGGCGTTCCTACTGATTTAATAATAGATCGTTATGTCTATTTTACTGGCTCGAGCTATTGCCAGTTCGTTGTGGTCTTTTCACGCGGTGTAAATATCTCAAATAGGAGGTCGTATCTAGTCTCCGTATACAGCCAATAGCGGTTTGCAAGTTGGTATCTCTGCGCACACATGAAAGAATAAAATTGGTTATGAAACACAAAATAATCATACGAAAGATTAAGCTGAAGATGGCAGTACACAGTATCCTTACTGCTTGAAGCTCCAGTTGCATAACAGTAGGCCCGTAAATATCACCTGTTGACGGCTCATAGAAGACGTCAGGATTCTCGATGATCGCCTTCATTGTGTTGTAGCGCTCCTTAAGCTCAGTAAATTTCTCCTTTACAAAATCAGTAGTTTATAAATGCTGAAGTGCCGACCAAGTTTGTTAGCTATGCCAGGCATGCATATCGGTACGTACCGTTCATCCATCAGGGAGCCAATTGTGTTAGCATCTAGCAACATATGCATGAAGTGCTCTTCCATATCAAGTCCCCATACATTTGCAATGTCGGTGCTAGGATTGTCCATCGATGACCCCGACTCGTACTTGTATGGTTCGAGGACCGTATCCAATAGTAATGAATATTAAAAAGTAACATATATAATAGATTTGAGTATGGTACAGAACCATACGAAAAGGCAATTATAAGTGCTCCGTTACTACATGAACCTGTTTGTTTCCACCACCCATAGCAGGTGGTCAAACATATAATATCTTAAATAAGACTGCTAGTAGGAGCAGCAGCACAAACAATAAAATACATATACAACAACCAAATAAGGGTAATAGCAAGAGTGGCCCTATATGATGTGCTAAATGTGGTAGTGTGTGCTGATCAGTGCACATAGAGCTATGCTTATTGCAAGAAATTCTACTCGGTGATGCAATCCCAAAAGAACCACCTTTGAATGTAGATATGCTATAAGTACTACTCGATGAGGCAGCGCTAAATAGGTTGACGCTGCCTATACATACCTGTTGTCTCCCCACATCCACTGTTTGCCCATATGAAGCTGCGTGGGTACTCAAGGCCAGCTAGACATCTAAAAAAGTAACGTTCATAGCTCCTTCCTATCCTGGCCATAAGGACTCGCATGGGGCTAGCATCGCATGCACACATAGGAGAATCGGACCTACTCATCCTTCAGTAAAATATACCACATATCTCATTACATAAATTACATAACAATATTTTTATCATGTTACAGTGCAACAAGAAAGACAAAGATATCACTACATGTGACACGTGATGATACATACAGATATTTAATCATCAGGTATTATAATGTGGCGATAGTAATTTTCAGTTAAAAATATTAAGTGATGACAAGTAGTTCTAAAACAGTACAGGTGTAGCAACACACATACAGCATGATATTGTGGATTTAAATATTCAATTTAAACCGATCAATGCATGTCGGCCTACAACCATTGTGCCAGATCATCTCGAAATTCAGACTGTGCATGTATCTCTTGCTAGCTCGGGTGACCACGGTGGTAGAAGGTCTCCCAGTCGGTGTCAGGTTTGGGATCTGAGGTCGCAAAAATGTTGCCATCCCAATTATACTTACGGCTGAAATTATGCAGTGCATAACATGCAATGACAATATCAACCTGCCATGCGACCATGTAGCTCAGCATATCCCAAGCTAGAATTGGGAACTGCTTCTTAAAATCCCAAACATCCATTCTATGGTGTTCCTCAGTCGTGTATGTCTATGGTTGAACAGCTCCCTTGGCCCAATATACATAGGGGTGCCATTGAATTGTTGGAAGTGGTACCAAGACTATCTGTATGGGGATACGAAGCATATATACATCGTGGAGCCAGCATCGATGAGGTAATACTTTTCTAAATGAGAATATCTAAATTTGTTAGTATCTTCTGTGTAGTAGTTGAACAATATAAATTTTGTGCAACACATAGAAACAAATATGTAATGTTATTAGGATCGAATCGTGATAGCTAGTGGGGGAAGGAAAAGGTAGGGTCACTTTGGATTACGTTCAGCAATACCCGTACATCATTGGCACTACCCTCCCAGCCCGCATATACATACGTAAACATTTGGTCAAAATCAACTATGGTGAGCACATTTTGAGAGACGTTCCTTTTTTGGGAATGATATGCATTTTGTCTGTGAGCAAGTACCCAGGCATAGACCAATGTGCCGTCAATTGACCCCACCGCACCCTACGGATCAAATGTGATCAGTTCAGGTACAAAAAATTATTAGATGGGTGGCATAGTAAGAGTTGACCCTATATATATTCCATACCTGAAAATACGAGAAGAAGTCGAGATTCGATTGAATTTGAGTGGGCACCTCATTAAAATTTAGGGGGGTTATGAGCTCAGACGCTAACATATTATGTGCCCTAATTACATGACGTATATAGCAGTTAACTGTCTCCAAAGAGTGTTAGAAATGTTCCATGGTATTCCTCTGTCTCTGATATTCGCCAACTGTCTGCATTAACATTGCAACCTCCTCAGTTGGTGATATCTGACACTGTTGTGTTTGAGGTAAAAGCCCATGATTGGTTAATTCATGGACTAATCTCATGAATGTGGGCTTCATCATGCGTAGGTTATCGTAGAATTGGTCAAGATGGCTATCCATTATCTCGCCAACCCAATCCACACCACGGAGAGCAGATGTGTTATATGGCATTTTATTGTGTACAGATTAGGCAACAAGACATCCACGATGAATAATACATCATCCGTACCGTCGAATACATCACTGCCAGGTGTGCTAGGTTATCCTTCGCTAAACTCCAACTCATCATCATGTGGTGGCATCGAGCTCGATCCGCTAGCCATCTATGGGGACAAAACATGCATCACACGCAATGTGAAATCTGAAGCGATATCACTACATAGATTGTTGGGGGGGTCATAAAAAATTCGTATACTAAGGGATTGCTAGTTCTTAAGTTAGTCATAAATAAGTTCGTACAAACAAATGTAGGAATAAAGTAAACTGACAAGTACTGAACACATAAACAAGCAACATAAGTATTTAACAAGCCAACATCAAATGTGGAGTAATACAGGAGTTGTGTGTGCCTAATTGCCTAGGGATTCTGCCCAAATGCGTCTCTCTCTATCATCAAGTTATAGGAAAAAATTTCTCATCATCGCACTTTGAAGAACGTTAATAGCCGTTCCAAACAAGTAGTCTGGTAGGCCCTTAATGTGCCTCAATACATCAACATACTGGGCAATTGAGTTATAGGCTTTAGGCCAAATCCTCTCAGACTTGGCGTCCATCATGCCATCCCATTTGTTTAGGACCTCCTCCAATCGATCTTGTTTATCCCTATCATAGAACTTCCCTTAATTGCCCCTCCTCCATCATGATGAACCCTCTCCCTGGGTACCAGCTGTGTCGGCAAAGATGTCATATGATGAAGCTTAGCATTTTGACCCACCAATACTCCCTCCAGTCACATTATCACTCTCACTTGGATTACTGTCTGGCTAGATCAGGCTGATTAGAAGACCCAGCATTAGAAATCGATGCAACATTCTTCGAGAACATCTCAGTACAATAATCATAATAGGGTAAGTGATGGTCTATCAACGAGGTATGATCCGAGTGCTCCTATATTACAAAAGAGAGCAACATTAAACGAGTAATTGATAAAGTTGTATAAAGATAAGATAATATATGTACTGAGAGCCAGCGGGCGATGCGATCCTCGCTAGCTGTGATCATGTTGTGATCGTAATCCCAACCGTAACCTATAACCATTCGTTATCAATGAATGAAACATTCGCCAAGATGCACGGAGTCTATTTCATTTTTGCTTCAGCTGCTTCACATTGTAAGTATATGAAGGATGTAGCACCACTTTCATCTTATGGAAAATCTTATTCCACGTGTACACTGAGAACGTGGTGGAAAGAAGTTGACCAGCTTGGTATTCATCATATGCAGACTCAATTAATAATTTTTCATTCGCGAATGGCCATCTTATGTATCCGAACCTACGACCCCCGGATTAGGTGTTGTATTGGCCCTCATCGTCGTGTGATAGGACATGTCCATATGGATCCATGTACTTTACAAGTATTTTTGTATGACGTACATCATAAAGCTTACAGTTAATTGAAAATGTTAGCAATGTTAAATGAAGTATATAACACATATATCACTGCCGGAAGGCAAGATTGTAGGATTTATGCAACTATACGTACAACCAGGAGTAGATAGGCGCAGATACTTATGAATCGACAAGACAGATGAATAAGTGCAATAATACAGGAAGTACAAAAGTGTCCAAGTAATTTAGGAATGATCAAATTTACCTGTGGAATACACGGGTTGTATCTTATATACTCAGTACAACCTATCCTGTTAAATCCTTTGCTTTATCATTAAAGTAAGCAATATAATGGAACATGGGAGACAATAAATGAAAGTGTTGACGTTCTTCATTTTTTTGAGAAACATGAAAAATTAAAATTCCAATTTAACACCTCAAAAGTACGAATTTATATATTTGTACGAAAATAAATATATATATCTAAATAAATATATGGATATATATTCCATAAAAGGAAATGTTATGTTTATTATACAAGGAAGATTAAATTATATTTATTTATAACATACATTTTTGTATTATTGTACAATTTGGCTTTTTCATTCTAAATGTGGTTGAGCGGAAATTTTTTTCATCAATGTATTTAATATTATTGTTTTTGGTTGTCCTATGATACTATATATATTGATTAATGTTTCTAATATTTATTATTTTCTTGGACATGTATTTATATTAGTTAACACAATTATTTATATATACATAATATATAGCTTTGTCTAAAATGGAGATATAAGTACGAATTAAATTAATTATAAAATAGGGACATTTTGTATGTTACATTCCGTTATATCATATTAATGTCCACTGCACTCGTTCAGCTAATTTTCATATTAATGTAGTCATTACATTATAAGGTATTGTTCCTGTCGTTATCTTTTTACTTTATTTGGTTTTAGTTATTTATTTTTTGAATCTATTTCTTTTAATACATATTTTATTTACTATATAACTAATTATATTGTATAAATATTTCAAAATTTTCATATTATAGTTACACGCACAATATCATTTTATGTCAATATATAAATAGTATCAATAGTACATATTGTGTATATATATATATATATATTTATATTATCACGTATCATTGGAGAGTAATTATTAGTAGTTCCATATATTTTTTTAACCTGAGTTGTAGCGAAATTATTTTTCATGAATTTGTACTAGTTGCTAAAGTATTCAATATATAAAACATACTTTATGTTCATTATCTAATTATATTTCACATATAAATTTACATTTTTTTTACCTAACGTATTGTGTACAATATGATAATTTATATTAGATTGTTTCGTGAATTATTATTTACAAAAGGACATTTTGCATATGTGTATTAATATTTTTTCTCATCCGAATTCTGTAATTTATTATACTGACCATATATTACATTACATATAAATAATTTATAAAATGTACATGTATACACTTTTTTCTTATGTAAATCTTCATATTTTCACATCTATGTATGCACGGTTGTGTTTTTATTTTTTTCAACATACTTGTAAACAAATTTCAATTTGTTGAAATTACATATATAATTTAATGTATATATATACATATATTTATATGAATATATCGGTTCAAACACACATACCTAGGTAGATTTACGTGGCCTACTTCTACCTATCACAACAAAGAAAACAAGTTAAATATACGAATACTTTGTTATATTTCCATCCTATCCTTCATTTTATTGAACTTGTTCTTTCACATCTTTAGTTAGATTATTTGAAGCAAACATGTAATATGTTTTGTATTTGTTATTACAAGGAAGATAATATTTATTTTTAAAAATTCTAAATTACTTATTATACTTAAATGTATGAACATGGTACATTTCACATGCCCTATATTTTTATAATATAAATTTTCTTTAACATATATTGAAGATTATATGCATATATGTTTTGTAAAATTTACAAGGAAGAGAATATTTATTTCTTTAAAATATATATGTTTTATTATACTTCAATATTTGAATATGGTATATTTCACATGCATGTATATTTTCATACTATAACTTTTGTTTAACATTTATGTAAGATTATATATATTGCCATATCTAAAGTGTTTTTCATACTTTATTAATTATTCATTACAACTATTCTGCTGATTGTAATTAGTTTTTATAAATTTATAATCTAACTTAATATCCACTACAAGATGGTATTAGATTGTTAATTGTCGATCGATGTAAATATGTATAGCATGCATGCGATGTGTGGTACATTATTCCAACAATTGTGTGATATGGAAGATATGTATTTGAACATTTGAATATGTAAATAGTATGTTCCCCAAGATCAAAATATAACTTGCATTTCTTTGGTATTTGTAAATAAACTTTTTTCCTTATATATACATATATTTATAATTCCTTTTTTTAATATTCCTTCCTGCCTATCAAAATTATTATTTGATTAGGGAATAGTTGAGAGTTGCTTTTGGTGTAAGTCCCATGTATGTGGATCTTTTTATTTGCACATGGAAAACCAAAAAAATCCCTATTACATGTGCATTACACAATACGTTCAATTAAATTATGAATGGAAAAAATGGAAGAGGTATTCAGTTTGACAGTAGAGGCATAAAAAGATGATCCAGTTTATTCATTGGCTAGGCCATCCAATTTATAGTACTCATGAAACCCAATTGTCACAGAAGGTAAGCACATACTACACCATGAGTAATTACACTAAAAATGAACTTCTATAACATGGTATTAATAAATTCAAGCTGCCATCATAACTGCAACCTTCCATAATAGTTTTCATATTAATCTATTCAATAAGTAAACACTAATGAAAATGCCAATATACAAAAAAGTGAAACCAACAACCATTTCTTCCCAGTAACAATTTCAGCCTAGCAATGGTAGGGATCCCCTCTGTTACAAAAGGCAAACAAGCAATGCATCTCAGCCAGGTGGGAAAGATGCATTTTGTTGGGTGAAGAAGTAAAATGTGATATGGAGAAATTTGGGACCACATCAACATGAAATCATATGATCCACTTAGATGCCCAATCACTTGTATGTTTTTTTATGCGGTCATTCACATTCAATGCAACCAAAATAGCCAATTTACTTGACCGTTTGCTGCTTAAATATGCTAACAACGAAAAGGAAGAAGACAAGAATATAGAGATAGTATAGGAGCTTCTAAAACGAAGCATATGCCACAATAGACAACCCACATAGGACACATCTTATGTAAACAATTATATTGTCCGGCATATTGATGCATACGCACAAGAATCTCATTACGCCGGATAAATGAAAATGAGATACAGTCAAGGTGAGAACAGACCACACACCCTAACTCACAAACAGATCAGAGTATGATGAATGACAAGCAAATGACTGCTAACCCCAAAAAGAGTTAAAGGATCAAAATTGAAGGAAACCAACTTAGTAATGGAATGACCACAGTTTTTCATCACAGACAGAATAAGAAAAGGGAATAGAACCGGAGGAAAGCTGCCTGACAGGAATGACTCAACAGAATAGTGAAGAAGGTGTTGGCAGCACCTCAAACCCACCCAAGCATCATGATGCAAACGGGGCACTCACACATTGTGTGAAAAGTTTTGTAGCATCATCAACTGCAAATTGCATTTACAAAAGTAGGCTAGTCAAAAGAAGGTTTGTATTTCATGAAGTCTCAGAACGAGGCCTTCAATAATACAATCCTAAGTAGCCATCACGGGTAATAACTTACTTCTCCATTTTTGGCATGGAGTAACCCTAAGAGTGATGCTATACACACTAAAGGGTCAAAGGCCCTTATTATGGACAAAAACACAATAAGGAGCAAATTAAAACAAACTACAACCTCAACAGCCTCATCAATATACCATATAATGTAGAGCATAGTATTCAAAGCAAACACATAGGTACACACATAAAAGAATCAAGCATGTTGGGAAAAAATACAACCAATGAGAACAAGAGAAGGCCAAACAAAAGAAGTAGCAAAGAGGAAGGGCAAGGACTACAACTTACTGAGGAGCTACAACAGGTTGGGGTTGGTGAACCTAGTGGTGGGCTGCATGGGGAGGTGGATGTGGAGGTGGAGATGGAGAAGTTGTCCCCCATCTCACTAATAAAAGCGATGAGCTTAATTAATAACAGAAATACCTAAAATATCATTATCAACACAAGCAGAGTGGCATAAGGAGTGTCAAATTTGTGAGTGGAAGTACTTGCCGTATTGGTAGATTAGTTTTCACACAGGGTCACTGCTGATAAATTGTTTAAACAGTAGAGGGATACAACCCCAAGTTTAGTGAAGACAACACATTATTTGGAATTGGTAGTCTCCATATGCTCGTAGTGGCCAAGTGTAGGATTCAGTAAAAACATGCAAGGAATGGGTCAATATATGGGTGGATGGAGGAGTATGTCTACACTTTAAGGGTCAATAATGGAGTAGCAAGAATAGCAAACTGATATGACTACACCCACACATACACAAGAAATGCAGAAACCATTTAAAAAAAAAAGCAGTCAAGATTCCATGACAGAGGGCAGAAAAATAAAACAGTGCAGTTTCATGGAATCTAATAGAGCAAACACAATGTCAACCTTAGTAAAGTAGGAGCAGCAACACAGTGAGTCCAGTTCAACAAAAAAAAGTCATATAAAATACATTCTGGCCCAGATTATAGAGTAGTCTCAGACATAGTAGCCTCAAACACAGGAGGTTCATATAGTGTCGCCACATTTAACTCCATGTCAACATAACAGACAAATACAAGCATAAACAGTGTACTTATCACAAGAACCTTATTGCTAACAAGTGAAAATAGAAATATCCGCCACTTTAGCAACCCAAGAACCAGTCCAGAATTCATGAAAGTAAGAAAGCAGCATGGTCAAATGTAAACTGCACGGTTTAGGCGATAATAGGGGGAAAAGGGGGATACAGGAGCTAACATTCATTTAGACATTCATGTAACTACTAATTAAAGCTAAACAGAGCAATATATGTCAAAAATTGGGTCAAAGGAAGTACTAATTTGCATTAAGAAAACAAGTAACAGAAATTGCCCTAGGAATAGGGTACAGGAAAAAGATTGCAAAGCACAATTTCTCAAAACTTCGGACTCGTGTTCTTTCCAGAACACCCCAACAAGGACAAATGTCAACATAGACATCAGATTGGCCAAAAGAACTGAAAACAGAGAGGTTCAACAAGGCAAGATATGCACAAATCTCAAGTTCACATACAATGAAAGTAATACCATTAATCTGAAATGAAAAACATAGAACCCACAAACCCTTAACACACTTTCTACATCTTCACAGCCCATTACACATTCATGACAAGGGAGAACTTACCCCAAGTTCGAGAGATAAAGCAAGAAATCACATAGTACACTCACCACTGAGGGCTTCCAGAGTATAAATCAAAACATCCCAAATTTTTTTCAATGGGAAAAAACAAACGGCGTCCACAAGTACTCACAATCCTTAGCCCACTGGAAACTCGCAAGGAAACATAAACCACAAGCACCTCACTGCTAAGACCGATTTCAAACAAAAGCCACATGGTACAAACAAATATACCCATCGGCGTTGGAATCTCTCCACGATTTCCCCAAATTTATGAGGGGATTAGGTTTTAAACGCCTTCATTGGGATACAATAACATAAACCAAACGAGATTCAACACTGCCATGTTAACTAGAGTAAGAGGGAAAGGGTTGCGGGGGAAGGGAATGGGAAGAGAAGATGAAGAGAGATAGTGTGTATGGGGGAGAGGGGCGCGACATGGGGCAGAGAGGAGACAGAAGAAATGCTGCGCAGATCAGTGCATTGGAGAATGATAAATGTAAAGGTTAATGGTGTAGTAATTGTGGTATGACAAGGGATTTTTGGGGAATGAAAACAGTAAAATCAAACAAAAAATGGGCAGCAATTTTTGGAAATGTTTCCCCGATACAACGGCGTTCTGGAAAACGTTTCCAAACAAGCCCTCAGTTTTGCATTTCAATTAATTGAATCGGAGTGCGGGTTGTATAAAATAAGAACCCCAAAAAGGAAGCGCAACATTTCGACTGTCATTTTTCGTTTGATCAATTTCCTATTGTTTTTAGTTTAGTCCTTTCTAAAACACGCTACATTTTGAAACCGGAGAGGAGGCACGACCGTTATATTATTTGGGTGCCTCTAGAAGCAGAGCCTGCCACTGACTGCAATGCAATGCAAACTACCACGTGTTCTATGCCCATTGGGTTAAGACACCGAAAGAAATGGAAATGGAAATAATCCTTCTCATCTTTTATTTTCTCCTCAGGCGGATTTTCTGTTTTCTTCTCCCATTCCACTTTCCCGTCGACTTTTCAAGCTTCGACTACCTGCCAGCACAAAAGAAAAAGGTGAGAAAATCCTAATTTTCTCTCTGCTTTGGGGTTCTAGAGAAAAGTACCTTCCAGAACTGAAATCACGATCGTTTCTATTCTTTTTATTTCTAGAGGACAAGGCAAAAAAATCAAGCGGAAAAATGAAAAAGATATGATTTTTTGGGGTTTAGATTCTTCAATTCGCGCCCCCCCCCTCTCCCTCATTTGTGTCCATGTTTTTTGAATCATTGGTTATTGTTTGACTATTTCTTTTTTCTTTTTTCCTTTTTTTTTTTTTTTTTTAATTTAAGTCTTGATTAATACTGTTATCCATTGATCACTTTCTGGATGATTAATCAAAGCCTTAGTGGCGTTACACATGGTAATAGTTCTGGTCTTTAGTTGTGAGTGTTTTCAAATTATTAAGTTGGGGATTTAGAAAATTTTACTTTGTTGGTGATTACTTAATGCCGACTCAATTGTTTAACAATAATGCTGAAGGAAAAAGGAAAACATAATTATGAAAAAATTGCCTTCAAGATATGTTTATTAAATGATGATTTTCAGTTATTTTATTTTAGTGAAAAGCTTATTTTCAAATCAATGAAAAAAGAGAAGTTACTGGCATAATTAGTGTCAACAGTTATTAATGTATCAAAAAGTTTGCTTGTAGACGGAACCTGACTGAAGTAACAATGCTTAACCGTATGTCTCATTGGTTTGTGTGGCTGAATTGAACAGATTTACTGAGATAGTTTTTCTAGTGAAAGTTGGTACTTCAGGAAACTTCAAACGCCTTCAGCAGCCTCGCCTCAGTGGCAAGAGAAGGCTGGTGATTTCATTCAATCCTCAGGTACTTCTAGAAGATTCCATATTTGTCTAGGTAGTCCTTATCTTTATGTATTCTTTTAGAATTTGTTTATAGGATGGAGAAGTACTGCCCAAGTGTTGATAAATAGGGGTCAAGCTTAAAGAAGCAGGACACGCTGCCGGAGCTTTTGTTGGGAGGTTGCAAAAGATGCAAAGGAAAATGTTGTTGATGTGGCTGAAAAAGTCAGCTCAGCAGTCAAAAGCAAATGGTGTATCCTCCAGCAACCATCGATGCCATGCGGGAACATCTTACTTCTGCTGCTCTATGACAAGCATGTTTTTGTGGAGGGGATTTTCGGAGAAAAGATAAAGTGGCTATTGGAAAGATAAAAGTTGAAGAGGTAATAAGGAACGAGCTCTTCATACTTGAAGCCCATCCAGACATAGTTTAATAAATGAAGTTGATGGCTGGCTTAGTTAAATCCTACTATTTCTAGCTGATTTCGGTGAGTTACTAGATTCACCATCACACGTGCCATTATTCAGTGAGACATCTAGTGAATGTTATAATTCATGCCGAGATATGAAGCATTTTTCCCAAATTTACTTGTGATGTGGTAACTGCTATGCAGAGTTCTTGATGTGAGTGTTCCAAACTATGGTTTCTTTTTGTGTAAGTAGTGCTAGTAACTTTATTTATTATACTACAAATTAATAACGGCTATGCAGAGTTCTTGACGTCTATAATGTTATGATTAGGGCATGTTTGGTTTCATTTCCAAAGTCAATTTTCATTTTTATGTATTTTCAAAAATTGGAAAAATAATTATGATTTGAAAATAAAATAAAATTATGTTTGGATGTGTTGTTGGAAAGTAATAGTAGGAATAAGTATAGAGTTGAAAAAAATTAGTTTATTTATATTTTTTTATTTTTAAAAAGATTTATTTTTTTTAAAATATATAAATACTTTCTTAATTTTAAAATAATAGTGGTACTATATGTCAAGTAAATTTCAATTTGGTTGATATTAAGTTTTAAAAAAATAAAAATAAAAACAAAAATAAGGAATATTTTGAATGAAAATGAATAGAAGTTAATGATTTTCAATTTTCAAATAGTAATAGAAATGAAAATGAGGGTTGAAAATGAAAACAAATCGGTAGATTACAAATTTATTATTTATTTTGATCATTAGACCATAATAATGTATTTTATTTTATTTTTTTAACCCACTGACCCGACCATACCAACAGGTAAGGTGGAGTTTTCTAGAAGTGGGGTAGGGTGCATTGCAAGATAGGATCTCGTGTGTTGGGATGCCAATTGAGCCAAATTCATTTTTGTCTAGTTTAGATCTTCTACTTCATTTTATTTCATCTTCTATTTTATTTTATGCATATATAATTTTTTTTATATTCATTAAATTAAAAGTAATAGATAAAATAAAAAATGAAATAAAGAATACAAAGTGTCCTTACCACCTATACGATTATGTGCTTAAATTTTTAACTCTTTGAATTTTCTCTATATTTGGTAGTTAGTCCCCTTGTATCTCTCAAAAATGGCACCTGTCAAATACAGAGGAGCCTTCAACTCTGCTGTCCAACTTTGTGTTTCCATTGGAGCTTTAGTAGGTTTCCTTATTAACTACGTGACAAAAAAGATCCAAGGTGATTGGGGATGGGGAATTTCTCTAGCAACAGCCATAGTTCCTGTGCTGATTCTAACAATTGGGGCACTATTCCTTCCAGAAACAGCCAATAGTTTTATTCAACAGGGTCATGATTCTGACAAAGCCAAGACTTTACTGCAAAGAATTCAAGGAACTGATGATGTCCAAGTAGAATTCAATGATCTCATAACAGCAAGTAATGCTTCTAAAACTATCAAACACCCATTCAAGAACATTGTGAAAAGGAAATATAGGCCTTATCTAGTGATGTCCATAGCAATTCCATTCTTCCAACAAATGTCTGGAATCACTATGATCTCTTTCTATGGGCCCATACTCTTTCGGACAATTGGTTTTGGCGAGACTGCTTCACTCATGTCCTCAGTGATGACTGGTATAGTCGGCACAATTATGACACTATTTTCATCCTTGATAGTAGGTAAATTGGGCAGAAGGGCTATATTCAATATAGGTGGAATTCAAATGTTCATTTCTCAAATCATGATTGGAGGAATAATGGCAGCTAAATTAGGGGATCATGGTGCATTGAGCCAAGGGTACAACAATTTAGTTATCATCCTGATTTGTGTATATGTTGCATGTTTTGCTTTTTCGTGGGGTCCATTGGGATGGTTAGTTACAAGTGAAATTTTTCCTCTAGAAATAAGGTCAACTGCACAAAGCATATCTGTGGCAGTAAGTTTTTGCACTAGTTTTCTAATTTGACAGACATTTCTGGTTGTCCTTTGCTATTTGAAGTCTGGAACTTTCTTCTTCTTTGGGGTGTGGATGGTGCTCATGACGACCTTCATCTACTTTTTATTGCCTGAGACTAAGATGTCCCAATTGAAAAGATGGATAGAATTTGGAGGGAGCATTGGCTGTGGAAGAGATTTGTTGGCGATGGTCAAGAATGTAAGGAAAAGGAGACTCAAGAGCCTCCTCTTTACTCATATGAATAGATTTCATATTATGTTCGTAAAAGAATTCTTGTACAAAATGGTGAATATATTTCACTGTTAGGTGATAAGTGAAGTAGTAAGTTGTGACGTGAGCAGGCAATATGTGTAATATTTTAGATTCTAGTCATACCATATGGGAGTATTATTTGTTCCGTTATATGTTAAAGTAAATATAATTCTATTTATTATTCGTATTGATTAATTAATTATTGAGAGTTGTATTAAATTTATTACTAATATATGAAATGATTAAAGTGATCTTTTCTGAGATTTAAAATAATTTAAAGTATATTTTCATTGTTTTGAAAATTAGAATTACCTCTCATAATATTTATTGTTCTCTAACAAGTAAGTTTAACTGTTGATCAAATCAACAACATTTGCTGATACCATCGATGAAAATTTTTAAAAATTCAATTTTGTTCTTCAATTAATTGAATCGGAGTGCGGGTTGTATAAAATAAGAAACCCAAAAAGGAAGCACAACATTTCGACTGTCATTTTTCGTTTGATCAATTTCCTATTGTTCTTTAGTTCAGTCCTTTCTAAAACAAACTACATTTTGAAACCCGAGAGGAAGCAATACCGTTATATTATCTGGGTGCGTCTAGAAGCAGAGCCTGCTACTGACTGCAGTGCAATGTAAACTACCACGCGTTCTATGTCCATTGGATTAATACATCGAAAGAAATGAAAATAATCCTTCTCATCTTTTATTTTCTCCGTAGGCGGATCTTCTGTTTTCTTCTCCCATTTCTACTTTCCCGTCGAATTTTCAAGCTTCGACTACCTATCAGCACAAAAGAAAAAGGTGAGAAAATCCTAATTTTCTCTCTGCTTTGGGGTTCTAGAGAAAGTACCTTCCGGAGCTGAAATCACGCTCGTTGCTATTCTTTTTATTTCTAGAGGACAAGGCAAAAAAAATAAAGCAAAAAAATGAAAAAGATATGATTTTTTGGGGTTTAGATTCTTTAATTCGCGCCAACCCCCCCTCCCCCCCCAACCCAAAATTTGTGTCCATGTTTTTTGAATCACTGCTTATTGTTTGACTATTTCATTTTTCCTTTTTTTTTTTTTTTTAAAAAAATTTAAGTCTTGATTAATACTGTTATCCATCTATCACTTTCTGGATGATTAATCAAAGCCTTAGTGCTGTCACACATGGTAATAGTTCTGGTCTTTAGTTGAGTGTTTTCGAATTATTAAGTTGGGGATTTAGAAAATTTTAGGTAGTGTTTGGTTATGTTTTTTGTTCGATTTTATTATGTGTTTATTATGTATTTTGGGAGAATGGATTATTGAAGAATGTGAAAATTATTTTTTGATATATTTGTTCATATTTTGGAGGAGATATTTTTTCTGAAGCAGTCAAATCATTACTTTTTTGTTGGGTTATCAGTGTGAAAATTGAATTAAATAATTTTTTTAATATTAGAATAATAATAAAATATACATAATATATATGTATATATTGGAGAATGTACATTTTGGAGAAAAATAAAAATATAATTGATTATATTTCCCCAAAACAATGTTGTTCCGGGGAAACATAACCAAACAAAGCCTTACTTTGTTGGTGATTACTTAATGCCGACCCAATTGTTTAACAATAATGCTGAAGGAAAAAGGAAAACATAATTATGAAAAATTTGCCTGCAAGATTTGTTTATTAAATGATGATTTGCAGTTATTTATTTTAGTGAAAAGCTGATTTTCAAGTCAATGGAAAAAGAGAAGTTGCTAGCATAATTAGTGTCAACAGTTGCTAATGTATCAAAAAGTTTGCTTGTAGATGGAGCCTGACTGAATTAACAATGCTTAACCGTGTGTCTCATTGGTTCGTGTGGCTGAATTGAACAGATTTACTGATAGTTTTTCTGGTGAAATTTGGTACTTCAGGAAACTTCAAATGCCTTCAGCAGCCTCGCCTTAGTGGCAAGAGAAGGCTAGTGGTTTCATTCAATCCTGAGGTACTCCTAGTAGATTCCATATTTGTCTCGGTAGTCCTTATCTTTATGTATTTTTTAAGAATTTGTTTGTAGGATGGAGAGGTCATGCCCAAGTGTCGATAAATAGGGGTCAAGCTTAAAGAAGCAGGACACGCTGCCGGAGCTTTTGATGGGGAGGTTGCAAAGGAAAATGTTGCTGATGTGGCTGAAAAAATCAGCTCAGCAGTCAAAAGCAAGTTGTCTATCCTCCAGCAATCATCGACCAGGCATGCCATGCGGGAACATCTTATTTCTGCTACTGCTACAAAAAGCATGTTTTTGCGAAGGGGATTTTCTGAGACAAAAGATAAAGTGGCTGTTGGAAAGACAATAGTTGAAGAGGTAACAAGAGCCAAGCTCTTGATGCTTGAAGCCCATCCAGACATAATTTAATAAGCGAAGTTGATGGCTGGCTTAGTTAAATCCTACTACTTGTAGCTGATTTCGGTGAGTTACTAGATTCACCATCACACGTGCCATTATTCAGTGAGACATCTAGTGAATGTTATAATTCATGCCGAGATATGAAGCATTTTTCCCAAATTTACTTGTGATGTGGTAACTGCCATGCAGAGTTCTGGAAGTGAGTGTTGCAAAGTATGGTTTCTTTTTGTGTAAGTATTGCAAGTAACTTTGATGGAGAGCATGATGATGTTTTGGAAATATGTGTTTCAGTTAACATCAGCTCAATTTGATGAATCCTCTCCATAAATGGCCTTTGGATCGCCAAATATGAATCTAGTAAAACAGTTCAATCATATTTGGAATGGTATCTTACCTTCAAGTTAGACAAGAGGTTGTTAATTGTGGTTAAGTTCTGATATGTTAACTGCAACTTAATTCTTCACACTTCACACAAACTGTTAATATCCATGATTACTATAGTTGACAATGCTAAATAGCATGGCTTTTATGCTTCTTTTCCAGTCTATCACTTTGCGAGGAAATTAGTCTACCCTCTGTCTTTCTACCAATCTATTATATGCTGCTTTCTGGACAACATTAAAATTGTTCTCTTAATGTAAAAAAGGAAAAGGATAGGAAGAACAAAATATGGAAAATCAGAATTGGGAATATCCAGTTGCTTTCTTAGTCTTTCTACGTGGCGTGTCTAAAGTTGGCTTGTATGAGACAGTGCATATTGAATCATTTGAACTTCTTTTTCTTTCTTATCTTTTTCTCGTGCATGCATGCGTGCGTGTCAAAGATATTTAAATCTGATATTATGGGCTCTGCATGATCAGTAGGAAAGTATATTTCTTATGATTACCTACCCATAAAATTTGTTAGGTTCGTAGTATTTTCCATCTTGTTTTAATCTACTCTTGTCCTTCTGGATTACACTGAAAATGTTATGTTTGTTGAGTTAGGGGAAAATGGGTGGGAAATAGGCCACTCTTCCATATTTAGAAGCTTTATGTCTTCTCTAAACCACACCATATTGAACCATAAGCGGAAGTGCGGGATGGCCTATCTTAACACCCAAGCTTTTTAGAAATGCAATAAAAGCAGCTAACCTTGTCTTAAAATGTCAATCATCTTCGTGCACTTGTCTTTTGATGTGTAGCTACTCAAAACTTCTCTTGTCTTGCTAGTGCTCTATCCTTGTATGTTTATTTCAAAATAGGCTACTTCTATAAAAAAATTTCATGTCTTCTGGACTAGATTTTGTGAACTACTATAATCTGACTACTTATGGTTTGCGGGTAAATGTCATAAAAGTCACAGATCTTCTCTTTAATGTTATTATCCTTGCCGTATTCTCTTTGATGTGGTGGCTGCTTGACTGTCTGGCTTTGCAGTATAATTGATGGGGGAAACTTCTTTTTCAATTGAACAAACTGCAATTAAGGTTAAACCTATCACATCCTTTTGTGATACTTTTTGAAAAAAAGGCAGTTTCTGGTGTGAAGATATTATCTGAAGAGAGTTATCACCTTATCCTGTGAATCATGATGCTATGATGGGTTTACTAGGGAGATGTACATTATTTTGAGTTACCAGGTTTTTGGTTGATTAAACATTAATTATGAACAATCCAAATAAAAAAAATAAAAAATAAAAAAAAAATCATTTAACCTATTTAGGATGTATGCTTTGGAAGCTACTCATGTACAGAATAAATCAATCATTGTTGCATTGTCTGCGGCCTGTGATGCCATCTAGCCTAGTTTAATCACAGATAGTCACTTTATTTTCTCGCATCATTAGTGTTTGGGGTCCCAATTGAGCTCGCCATCCAGCAACAACTGTCCAGTATGCCAATCCCTAGTATATTGATAAAATGTGCGAATTCTCTCACATTATCCGGTATTGAAAGTGAAAGTGCTTAATTGCCTGCTTAGTTTATATCACGATCCATGCTGATTGGCAAGCTTCACCTTCACGGATTAGGATGGATTAGGATTGAACTCCCCAGAGTTGTTCAAGGCCCAAGGCAACAAAAAGGTTCTTCGGCAGCTAGTATCCTTGTACAATCAAGGTATCTCAAGTATTCAGCGGGTGGATGTCATTTAATTTGCATCATCTCCACTTATTCTCTGTCTTGTTATTTTTGCATTCAGACCCAAATGCATCACTGCCGGAGGGTGTAAACTCAATTTATGTTGCAGCTCTTAGTAAGTGTTTAATTGCAAGCCTCCCTGACCCGTTGCCCACCTTTGAGTTGTACAACGATATCACAATTGCTCGCTCCAGCATACATTTAATGAGAAATATTCTCAAGAAACTTCCGACTGCTAACTATATGACCCTGTAACTAATTACATCACTTTTACTTCGTGTTAGTGAGAAATCTCTTCTTAATAAGGTAGATTGCATGCATCTCTGTCTTTCTTTCTCTGTTTATGGTGCATATTTTTGTCTCCCTGACTGAGTCTCTGTGCATGTGTCCAATTCAATGTGTGCATGCCAAGTGGTGGAACGCTTGGCCTTGGTCCTCATCTTGCATGATGCTGTGGTTTTATCTTCTAGGTCTACATGGATTTGGTCTCTTTAATTTTATCAGATGTTCCTCTCAATCTAGTATTTGCCATCTTTTGCTTCTTGCAGTGAGCACTAAGATTATATACAAAGTAAAGTAGCATCATAAATTACGTTCATTTATGATAATAAGTCCTACATCCTTTCTTTTATTGCTTGTGCTTTGTGTGCCAAAGTTATGCACGATACAAATATAGCAAAATGCATCCAATCCAATCATTTTGGTCATTATCAAGCCCATAAGTTCTAATTGTCTTTGTACCAGATTGTGCTTCTTATATATTTCTAGAAGAATCAAACCTAGTCATAGTTATTCATCAATGATTTATGAAAATAAGAGTCAGATTCAGATTACCCATTGAGTGTTTGGTGATTAATTTTACTTGATAAGCTGCTCGGATGTTTCACATGTTACAGATGGACGCTTGAAGCCTTGCAATGGAAATGGCCCCCATTATTATGTGGCAGAAAGGCTGGAGACCAGAACACTTCAAACAGTTCTGGGATCATTCATCAAAACTTGAGTCCAAGGAAAACATAGGTGCTGCCTCCAACTACAGTCAATGGGACATGCTTGCAGGTGATTTTGCAGTTCAAGCCCTTGATTTCATTTTTCTTTTTGTTTATTTTGGTTTGGCTCTTTGCTGCATATAACTTATTCTTGTATGCTCATTAGTTGATATACTGTGGTAAAAATGCTAAATTATTTCATATCATCTTGTGTTTATCTGCAGCCAGAATGTGGTGAAACTCAAGATGCATAATCCTCGATCCCTGTTGATGATGGGATGCCAGTGGACTTTCATGCTATTGAAGTTATTCAGTGCTTGATCGAGCACCACAATGTGGATTTCACAGATGACAAACAAACCATCTGGAGATGATTTGTGACAATTGTTACATATTATATACTATTGCACAGATTCTTTAGACTGGACTATGACCAATGACATGTCAGGAAAAATCATCAGATGTTTTTGTAAAAATCCTACAGCTGATGTTTTTCTCCAGATTGTTTGTGTCATTTTGTGAATCTTTTTGTTGTCTGGTTGCAACTGATTCCAGGACTAATCATCACGATGACGATTACTCTTCATTGTCACCATTTTTACAGACCTAGCAGCATGCGGGTTCTGCCCGTCATCACAGGCATACATGCATAGTATACCTTTTTTATATGATGCAATTATTTATTTTCTATAATTGTTTAATCTGTAATAGGTACAACTTGAAAGACCTACAAAATACAATGAATGTTAGCATCCCTCATTCCCTTACCAGAACATTTCAAACTAATATTTAAAATTCAAGAACTTATATATATAATTTTCAGATATTTGTTTAGAACAACGGTACCTATTATGGTATCAATAGAAAATAATGAAAAAATGCACATCTTATCGTGCATTAAATTTGACTTGAGAAAAGTATAAAAATAATAAATAAGATATCTATACAAATTAAAGCGTTTGATTTGATTTAGTTCTCTAAATAACGGTTTAAATTCAGTTCAAATTCTCTATTCAAAATTTGATAAATTTTCTTTATACACCAAAGAGGAATCTTGCTATAATGATAACCAATTGATAGTTCAAACTGTAGAAGTAGAAAGGATAGTAATGGAATTGAAAGTTCGTTTTCTGATGCTATAATTAGACGAAAATACTAATAATTATCCATAGATAATACAAACATTAGAAAGTACAAAAGATAGGAATACAATTGGAAGCAATTGAGAACCAAGAAACTGAAAAGCTTAAACCTAACAATTTAAACTAAGCTAGGTTTCTCCAAAATTCATTCAATGTAACTGCACCAGGCCCGCAAGGACGAAGAGTACTGGAAAATGATTTGAAACAGACCTTGTCATTGCACCGATGCCAACAAACTTTTTCAACTCCTTTTCTCCAATATCTAAGATTATACCTGTAAACTTTTCCATCACCGGTTGCAAATAACAGTACTTCTCCATTCAAAACTGTGAAGCCGACAACACTCAGACCATGATCAGGATATGACAATCCCATGGCTTCTATCCGCATTTTGAAAACCCGATTCCAATAATATGAATCAGAAGTAATATTGTTCTCTACATCATCCCTGATCAGCACCCACACTGTGAAGACATTTTTCCATAATTTAACCAAACAGATTGATGAGTTAGAAGATGATCCCCACTTGAATATGCGCAGTTCGGACTCTTGCAGCCCTTTTCTTACTCCCTTTGGTAGTTTCAAGAATGTTGTACTAGATTTCTTGATGTCATAAGCCACAATATATGGCCAAAAGAAGGGGCTGTCCCTTCCTAAATACTCATAGCAGTCGGAGATTATATAAACCACACGATGGATTGTAACAGAAAACTCAAAAAGAAGAATTCTCGGGCCAAGATTTATGCTCCCTCTATCCTTCCAAATCCTCTCTTCAGGCGAGTAAATCTGGGATTGGGGCAGCTCAGTCCATTCGGGAGGATAATATAGTATCATCAAAAGGTAATCAACACTGTCTTCTGCTTCATCACACTCGAAAACAACGTATGTGCCATACTCGGGTTCCATGTTTTCATCTGGGAGTGGGATTGGCAAATAGCTCCGAGTCGTCGCATTGAATAGAAATAAAGAGTTATCATTATTTCTTGTGGTTTTACAACAAATCAAGCCATTGCTCGAAGCCAGGATGGAACCTCGGTTTAGGACAAATTCCAAGGATTGATCAGGCAAGATAGGAGTGCTGGAGGTGCTAGGACACACTGCATGCAGATCGAGGATCCTATCCCCGAATCTATTATCGAAGTAACTTTGAATAAAAAAGTATGTATCCCCAAACAATTGCATGTTCTTGAACTGTTTTCTGATGAAAAAATCATCAAACAAAAGCTGGTTTGATGACATGCAAACTGTTGATAACTTGTATATATCGTTTGCTGGAAGCCATGAAAAGATTTCTAGGAGCTCTCCGTTGAATGACATCATTGGAGACCAAGAAAAGAAGACAACAAACGAAAAGCAGAAGGGTTTTTTGTTCTATTTACGGTGGTAGAATGGCTTGAGATACTTGGTTCTTTTATACTAGAGAAGGCAGTAATGGCTCCTAGGCCACATAGGAAACTTGGGGATGCGTAGAGTACTATTTCGATTAGGTTAAGGAATTAGTTTCATTGTAGTATCCTAAAATATCTGCAGTTTTATTTGGATATTAAGATGAATCTACGAAAAGACGAAACTAAAAGTAGAATTACTAGGAAATTGTTGTATTTGTGAACAAGGATTCTGCCATCAATTTTATCTTTGATTTCAACTGATCAAATCGGGCTTTTGTGGATCCTGCATTGCCGCGCATTTAGATTTTATCTCAAATTTGAGTTTTGCTCCGATTTTAGTATAAATGTGGTTTTTTTTGTCCTATAAACGCTATTAATTAATTTTCCTCTTTTTATTTTTCAATGCAGTATATGCATAAGGGCTTGTCTAATGTAGAATCTTGGTTTTTGGTGGTTATTTTCAAGAACCAATAATATATCAGAATAAATTAAAACAAAATCAAATATAATTTTTACTAGAATTAAAAGCTGTCTTATTTTTCACTAATTAATCGCCATTATACATTTATTGAAAAAGTGCTTTTTCTTTTTTGGTGTGTGTGTGTGTTTCTCACTTATTTATCAGCAAAGGATATTTTCAAATAATCAAGTTTTCCAGACAAATAATTTTATATCTGGTCCCGGAATTTCGTTATGAGTCTTGTCACGCCAATTTAATATGATATATATAATTTTTTCGTCTGCATAAATTCCTTACAAGTTTTTTTCTTCAACATAAATTCTAGGTTGAGAAATATATTGCGGGATGTAAAAATTTTTTCCTACTAAAATTTTTTGATACTTAAAGTAGAATACATATATATATATATATATATTTATTTATTGCTAGAAAAAGTATTAAAATTTCCTAGTAAGAACAATAATAATGAATATATATTGCTTTATATTTATAGTTGTTGAAGAATTGTATCTAAATTGATGGAACTACTTAAAATAAGTTATGATTCAACCAATTAAGTTGTGTCCCTATTTGAAAAGAATATGATTCAATGTGAATGTGTCTTTGTACAGATAGTATATAATTACATGTTCTATACTATAGGCACCTTTTTAATCATAATATTTTTTTCCCAAAAGTGTATTCACAGGATTAGCCACGACTCCAACTTGTATATTAAAATTCAAAATACGTATTTTGAATTTTAATTTACTTTCTCCATCATAATTATTAAAATAATTATTCATTAATTTAGGACACAAAGAGAGACAAGTTGATTATTATTTTTATTTTTTCTAGTAATTTTTAATGATTTTCCCAACATTCAAAACTTGTACTTTGACAAAGTATTTGGAGAAAGTTCTTTGAAAAAATCCCACATCACCTAACATTTTCTTTAGTGTACGATTTAGATTAAAAAGATAAAGGATTCTAGTAAATTAATTAGTGTGTTCAAATTTGTTTCGGCAAGGTTAATACATAGCAAATATGGTAATCGATTTGCATGGACTATGAAATGCATAGCGCAATAAAATTTAAATTCATTATATGCAGATAAAAACTTATATATAATTATACTTGATATATCAAATTAAGGTCTATGGATATATATATATATATATATATAAAAGTAAAAGTCCAATAAAAAATTAATATAATTAATTAAATGAGATACTAAGTTCTCATATATAAGCTCACTTAAAATGGGCTTCATAACCCAAATGAGCTCAAACCCACTAAGAACTTAACTAATATAAAAAGTAATTTTTACAGTGAAAAATATATCTAAATACTCATTTTTTCAAATCAAAAGCTAACTCTATGTGAGCGCATTTCAAAAATAAAAAACCACACTTCATCAATTTATAGGAATGATCCCAATCTAATTTCGTGCAATATCAATACCAAAGTATCCGTTGGTGCTTTCACTAGTTGGTTTAACAATTAATTAATTCATATTATCCAAGAACATTCCCCAACTGGGTCAGACTGAAAGAATTTAGTAGAATGTCTTTCCTATAATTACTTGACACGCCAGCAACTCTAAGGTGGTGACTGCTATGGAGGAATGGAATTAGTTGATAATGAAATAATTTTAGGAATTGAATGAAGATGCGAAAGGAATGATATTAGTAATACTTATCCCATTATTGATATGCACAAGAATGAGAAAGGAATGAAATCCTCATTCTTTACTTTATTCCAAATAATCAAGATTTTGATAACAAATAATTTTATTTATAGCCCCAAAATTTTATCATGGGTCCTTTCTTACCCAAACTTAATATGATATGATCATTGTTTCAATAAATTTCTTATAATTATTTTTAACCTTAATTCTGCTTCTAAAAATGTACTGACGGATGTTGGGATTTGCCCGTTTGGTTTTTTTTTATTTATTATTATTTCTATTATTTTTAAAATTAAAAAAAATATTTAGTGAAAATAAATTGAAAATGAGTTGTATTTGGATAGATTATTGAAAAAGTAATATTATGTTGGGCGGGGATGACTCTATTTTTAGTCAACAAAGACGACCGTCTTAGACCTCCAAATTTTAGAGACTTCCTACATATATTTTTCTTATATATTTTAGGCCTCAAAAAAAAGTAAAATATAAGGCCTTTTTTTTAAAAAAAATATATGCCTAAAATAGTATGATGCCTTTAGTATAAAAGCTTCATACATATATTTATTTTATAAAAATTAGGATAAAGAAAACGTATAAGGCTTTTGTATGGAGATCTTATAATTTAAAGTTACAATAGTCAATTACTTGAATATAATTAATCAATATATATATATATATATTTAAAATTTTGGTACGCTCAATTTTCCTAAATCTCCTCTATCCTTTTATTTCCTATTCCTTTTTTATCAAAACCTTATCCATTTAACTCTTCTTCAATAGTAATCATTAACTAATTCCTCTTTTACAATCCTAATTACTAAATAACATTTTAATATTAATCATTAAATAACATTAACTTCAATTCTCTTTCACTACGAATTAAAGTTTTATTTCTTAAATTTCTTATTCTTTTACTTTGGTTGAATGAAGTTTTTCAAAATTAAAACTAATAAAATCTTACTTAAGGACAATGTCTCAGAAAAAGTTACAATGAGCTAGCTATGCTATCAATTAAAATATATATATATATATATTAGAAGAAATTAATTATGAAAGTTAACTAATAATTTTGCATCTAAAAAAAAGTTTGAATATCAAATTTAGATATTGATGAGGGTTCAATTCATTTTGTACTGGTCCAACTATGAGATTGGATGAAACTCGACCTCACTAGTCGGTATTCTGGTTAAAGTGGGACGAATCCTGCAATCACAGCAAACGTCAGGCTAGCCGAGGAGCCCTCGGCTTAGGCCCTCCGACGCTCAAGTCAATACAGATCGACGAGATATCTCAAGCAGCAGAGTAAGGACTTTGTGTATCTATGAGATAATCCCTTAGAAAGGTTGAAGTGAGAATATTTATAGCCTTCTCCTTTTGGGGGAATTGTCTGAGATGCCCATGGTACATTCAGGGGCCCTTACCCTTGTGCAAGGGGTGATTAGTAATTTCCTCTTTCTGCATATTTTCATATAACTGCTTTTCCAGGTTTTAAGGACATAATAGTACACTGTTGAGGCACCTGCTATGTCAGGCGGTGAGGGGGTGGCATGCGCCATTAATGCGGAGGCAGAGTACTGTACTGTCTCGACCTCTATGGTCAACAAAGTCGACTAGACGCCGTTTTGTCATGGAGGCACAGTCAAGAAAGAGGTCGATCGAGGTCGATTGCACCTATGGGTCTCAGATGCAAGATTGGGTCTGGCGCTGCGTCTCTGGGCCTGCTTGGTTTGGGCCAAGGTATTTGGACCACCCCATATCAAATATCAATATTTTATATGTAAAAATTTTTTCTTATAATAATGTACGAAATGCTTACTAAAAAGACTTGTGTATTAGAAATTTAATAATTTTGTAAAATTTAAATTTTTATTGTATATTAAATGCCTCATTTTTATGTTTCTCCTTAGGCCGCAAATTTTATTAAGACAACCCCTGGTGTTGGGTTTAGTAGGTTGTATATAGAGAGAGATTGTAATAATGATAATAGAAAAATGAGATATATAGGTTATTGGAGAATTTTTTTGAAAATAAAAATAAAAATATATTGAATGAAAATGTGTATAGAATAATGTATTTCAATTTGTAAATAATATAAAATGTGAAAATAAAATTTGAAAATAAAAGCAAATGGGCCCTTAACATCTTTTTTAAGGTGAAATTTTATTAGACCTACTCAAGACGTGAATTTATGGGCTAGCGACGTGAACATAAGTTCTAAACATATATGAACACAATCTTTTACCTCTCCTTTTTATTATTTTTTTTAGTTAGTGTAATTTGAGGATACACAACTTTTTTAAGATCCTAGCGTGGACATGAACTTTAGGGGGAACTTATTTATAAATTCCCAAACTAACTTTTCATTTGGTGTTCAATTCCCACCCAAGCAATTCTTATTTTCAACTCCCCATTTGAAGTTTAATTTTCGCCTTCACTCACCAGCCACTTAAAATGACGGAAATGGCCTCACTTAATTTTTTTTCCCCTTTATTCCTTCCTAAACCCTCACGTCTCAGTTCGTCTTCCTCACTCTTTTTCGTTTGTTTTCTGGTTTTCTCCCGCAGTGGAACACAGTGCTTCTCTGTTCTTTTCTTTCTTTTTTTTTTTTTTACATCTTTTGCCATCGGCTACAACATATTAGCAAGAAGCAAACCTATTTTATTTCCATTGTTGCACAGTAAAGCATCATTGTAACTTTAGCGAGTAACAGTTTTTTTTTTTTTTTTTTAACCTGAAATATTGGGTAATGGGGAAGAACCTCAAATTCAACTGTTACGGAGTTGTATATATAATGGGGAACTCTATATCATGTCCATTTTTGCGAGCATGACTCTAGTGGGACTGTATTTCCAACTGGAGAAAAAATGATGTGAAATTTCCCCTCAATTCCACACAGTACAATACATTGCTCGCCATCAAAAAAATGTACATGACTTTGAATGCTGATGAGGATATGTCCAACATGATTTGCTTGCATTTGTGTTTAAAGATGACCTTAGTTGACATAATGGTTATCCGAAAAAGTGAACCTAGTGGACGGGGAAGGCAAAGTAGCTATACAAGCAGGTAAATACTTCATATCTTCAATTTTGTACTGCATTTATTGTTTAGCATACTTGCATTGTCCCAATTTGTACATGTCTGCATTATTAGTTATATGCAGTTGTCTTACAGAATACTTGTTCTTATGTGTTTTTGTACTTAGGTCTCGTGTGTTAAATATTAAATTTGTTCATTTCAATATTTGTGCTCTTCTACATTGAATACTGGATATTTGTATTTTAGTACTTAGGTATTCTACATTAAATACTAAATTTGTTCATTTCAATACTTAGGTCTTCTACATTAAATACTAGATTCAGTCATTTCAGTATTTATCTCCTCCATTTAAGTACTTAAATTGTTTATTTTAGTACCTACTTCTTTTATGTGAAATACTGATATTGTTTACTTAAGTACCTAGTTATCTTGTTGTTGAATACTGAAATTGCATAATTGAGTACTTATGTACTGATCTTGCAACACTTTATTGATAATTATTATATAATTTGACTATGTTATTTCTTTGCAATGAACACCCATTTAGGAATGAAATAGAGGACATTCCCTCCACAAGCGAGTCACAATATGATTTAGCATTACAAAGGAATTCAATTGATGCTTGGAGTCCTTGCATCCATGGAGAGGGCCAAATGTTCCAGGATGCTGAAGAGTTTAGAATTAAACTTAAAAACCATGTTGTTGCTACTAGAAGGTCCTTTATATATAAGAAAAACAATTCCAAAAAGATTATAGCAATTTGTAGCAATGATAATTGCCAATGGAGAATATATGCCTCAAGGCATATAGCTGACAAACTCTTTGGTATTCAAAAATGCAACCTGGAACATACGTGTAATGAGGGTAGTTTTCCGACGATGGGGCATCCTAGAGTTTATTCTGCTTGGGTTGCTAATGTAATGAAAGAAAATTTGAGATGAGAGCTCTGTTACCGACCTATCAATGTGATAAAAGAGATTCATAGAGAATTTGGCATAGAAATTCCATACCATAGAGCATGGTTGGGTAAGGAAATAGCGATCCATGATATTCAGGGGGCGGAGAAGGGATCCTTTGATAAGTTGATATGGTATTATAGGGCTGTGAAAGAAACAAATCCTGCAAGTGTTGCAGATTATGAGATTGACCCGATGAGCATAAAATTTCAGCGATTATTTATCTTTCACAACTTGTTTGGTCGGCTTTCTCAGTGGATGCAGACCACTGATTTTCTTGGCACTCACATTAAGAATAAGTATAAAGGATGTTTACTGAGTGTTGTCACTAAGGATCCCAACGATGATCTATTCATATTAGCATATACAGTTGTTGATGCTAAAAATGATACTAATTAGGAGTGGTTTTGCGTGAAGTTGAGGAGCATTTTATATTCTCACCATAGCACAGGGTTCAGAAGGTTCACTTTTTTCTCTTACCGACATACCGGGCTTCTTAAAGCTATTCCCATGGCATTTCCTTGTAGCCATCACGCATACTGTTTGAGACACTTGGTGTACAACTTCAAAAAGTAAGTAAGATTTTTTTGTATTTTATTGAAAACTATGTTCTGATTTAAATTAATGTCCAAGTAATAGTTCAAGAAATCTAATGATCATATAACTTCAATTTTAGGTAATGAGAAAGTACCCCCTCCACAACAAGAAACATTGGGCATCTATTTTCATGAAAGCTGCATCTGGTCCTATAAAGCAAGAATATACTCGGCATATAAACAGCATAGAGGAGTCCATGCCTCTTGCTAGAGACTTCATCATGCAATTAGAGCCCCAATGTTGGGCAAATTATTTATTTGCTGGTGATAGATGGGAAGTAATAAACAACGATTAGGCGCAATGTTGGAATAATTGGGTTAACTGGCACGATATGCCTAGTGTTGGACATTCGATTAACTGAAAAAATTGGTTTTTCCATATGCAACACCAGAATCGAATTGAATTGTTTGGTTCGGTTCGGTTCGGTAAAACTGTAACCGAATTGGTCTTGTTCGGTTATTAAACCGATTCAAGATTATTTTCTATTTTTTTTAACCAAAAAATGTTTGATTTTCGCTTTGGATAAAAAATTTGAATTGGATTACTCATTTTTATAGTACTAAAAAGTTTATTTGATAGAATTAAGTTTGATAATAAATGTTTATATTTAGGTGAAACTTTAGAATTGGTGAAATTTTCAAATATGCAAATGCTTAATAATATCATGCAATCCCTTTTCAATTGTGATAAATATTGGTGATAAAACTCCTCAACCAAAACACTTATAATCATAACCAAACATTGACAACGAAAATCCTTTTTTGCCAAGTTGTTATTTAACAATAACTATATACTAAATTAATTTAGCGGATTTCCATATCTGCATATATATAGTTATATAACTCTTCCTGCAGCTGTTGCTCTGTTATTATCACATCCTTTGAAAAAACTATTTTAATATTTGAAGTATTATACCACTAAACCAAACTTAACAATAAACAAAAGTCAAGGTTAAGGACTTAATGTAGATGGTATGTTTCTTTGATATATCATGCTCAACCTCACATCTCCATTCATTCTTGCAATCAAATTCATCTGCCAATCATGTCTTGTTGCTATTCTACATTAATTTTTCTTAATAATGCTACAATCTCAGAAAAAATGGCATCGACCAATATTTCCTTAAAGACTTCTACTTCAAATGAACTTCCCAGGCAGGTACCTCAAGACAATTAAAAGCCAAATTTCAAACAGGCAAATGCCAAAATTATATCACAATGATACATGATCACAATTCACATCCACACATAATGATTCAAGTTTGAAATAGTAAATTGTTCAAACTTTAAATAACATCCAATTCTATATAAATGATTTGCTTGAAAAGTTGAAAGTTGAAGGGCTTCAAGCTTTCAATTCGACCGGATCCACCCTCATCCTTCATTCCTAATTCCTATAAAAAGAACATAACAATATAAGAAATAATATTATAAAAGATTTATTATAAAAAAAAACTAGAGAAATAATTTATAATATGCATAAATAAGTGACTTATGTACTTGGTGATATCCATCCATCATAAACCGATTACCACAAAATCTGCACCAATACTTGAAACCATATCTAGAAACACAAATTAAAGAATCAAAACATAAAAACATAAAAACTCATAAGTACGAAAAACATGGATATATTAATAATCATAAAAATAATAATTAATAATAATCTTTAGAACCATAATATATGAATTTAATGCATACCTTCTTCAAGTCTGTCAATTTGAGCATAATCTTCCTCAACAAGTGGCTTTGGAGGTCCATTGCAAATCCAATCTTGAGTACAAATGAGGGCTTGAGTCATTCTTGGAGTTAAAGAGGCTCTAAAGTCATCAATCACCCAACCCGAGGTACTAAAGGTAGATTTAGAAGCAACTATAGTAGCAAGCATAGCAAATAATTCACCAGCCAACCTCGCTAAGATGAAAAATCAGTGGGCATTCATCTTCCACCATCCAAGAACATCAAAGTCGGGCACATCTTTCTCTTTTTGCTTACTCAAATATGTATCAAGCTCTGATTGATTTTCTGAATCTCTCTCCTCATCTATGCATAATTTGCGGTACTCCGCCAATCTAAAATCCCTTACCATTCCCTTGTTGCTATCAATACTAGAATCAAATGGACCACTACTACTTTGGGGAGACTGTGACCCTGTTTTTGAAGATGTTTGGGCAATACTATATATTCTTTTATACTCTTCAAAAATTTCTTGAAGAGCTTTGCTAAACCGATCACACATGTCCTTTCCCAATTGACCCTCGTACATATGAGTAAGAGTGAAGAAAACATATTTCAACTTATGCTGAGAATCAAGAGCCATAGCCACAAACAACATGTTCATTTTAATAGGATCTCCCCATGAATACTTATCAAACTTTGCTTTCACTTTTTTTGCTACTTTTGACAACTCATAATCCTCACCTGACTCCCACTGTTTTATCAAAACATCAATATCATTAATCACATCCATAAATACATTAGAAGTCACAAACTTTGAGCCTGAAATTCTTACAGTCATTTCATAAAAGTGTTTGAACACTTTCACCAATCTATCAATCATATACCAATCATCATTTGTGAGAAGCCCTACCTTACCATAAGGTCCTTGAAGACCAAATTCATCACGAAATTCTTTGTCGCATATCTCATACCTATCAAACACACACTAAAAAAGCAAAGCAGTTTCGAGCATAAAGTAAGAAGAATTCTATCTAGTTGGACAATCAAGACTCAACAATTTCTTACTTCCTACTTTTTTCTCAACAGCATAAGCTTTGATTTTTTTCCACCTAGCCGGTGATTGTCTCAAATACCTCACCATAGTGCGAACACGCTCAAGCGACACACCAGCACTCGTCAGCCCATCTTTCACAACAAGATTAATAATATGAGTAATGCACCTCATATGCAAATATTTACCATCACAAATTGACTTCGTCCATGCTAAAAATCTTTTTCTCAAGTATGATACTGCAGTATCATTAGAAGAAGCATTATCAACAGTAATGGTAAATACACTGTCAATTCCCCATTCAAGCAAGCATTTTTCAATCAAAAGACCAATATCTTCCCTTTTATGGCTAGAGCACGGAACAAAATTCAAAATCAACTTATGCAACTTCCAACTTTCATCTATAACTTTCATCAATGAAGTGAGCAGTCAAGCAAATATAATTGATTTCTTATTAGAAGTCCACGTATCTATTGTGAGAGACACCTTTGTTCCAGATTTTTGGAAGTACTCCTTTATATCATTTTTCTCATTAAAATACAGTTTCAAGCAATTTTTAGCAACTGTAATTCTAGATGACACAACAAATTGGGGAGATGAAACAGAAACAGACTGTCTAAAGCCTTCACCTTCGACAAACCTAAAAGGCAATTCATCCATAATGATCATTTTAGCAAGGGCCTCCCTAGTTCTTGGTCAAATTTACTAAGGGCATTGGTGTGAGATGACATATCTCTCAAATCCACAATCTAAGTGAAACTATTGATGGTGTAGTTATCACTCTGTTTCTCGAGATTTTTCTTGCAAATTTTTAAATGATTTTTCAATCCATAAGTGCCATTTATCACAGGATCAGCAGCATAATCTTTCCCACAATACTTGCATTTACCCCTCCTTTTACCATTCTTATCAAAAAATTATGGTAAAATGTTTTCATACCTCAAACTTTTTTTTGGAATCTTCAGAGGGCTCCTCCACTGTATTCTTTCTCTTTTTCTTTTTTTGAGAATTAATAGGAGGCCTGTTATCTCCAACCCCTGATGAATCACTTCCATTATTCTCATGTTGCTCCTTGTTGACAAACTCCATCTCCTCATTTTCTAGAATGGTGTCCATGATGGTGCTATAGTAATGTAGTCTGTAAAACAAAAAGAATCAACATTTGAATTAATAAATCCAATAAACTAAAGTATAGGATATGGTACGAGGAGAAGAATAAGAAGATTGAAAGTTAACAGAATTTTGGCATAAATAGTTCCATTTTTAGTTAATATTAATATTAACTATTGATTTGTGGTTCCATTTTCAGTTATTATTTTCTTCATAAACGGTTCCATTTTCAGTTAATCTCAAGAGTTGATGTATTTTTAATCAGTTTCAAAAACGCTTTGTGTTGAGACATCAAAACTATTGATTTGTGGATACATTTACCTTATCTCACAATATCATGCAATTATTCCCTTAAATATAGTAGCACAGCAAGTAGGCACAACAAGATAATGACATTGCAGTAGCACACTCTCGATGAGATGTTTCTCAACTCAAAACATCTCTTCTGATATTTTATAGATCCAATAGAGAAAGGAAAAGCAATGGTGCATACCTGTGACTTCTGTGGTGAAATGCCCGTCTTCTCTTTTGCAAATTTTAATCAAATAATCCAATAAAGGAGTGCAAATAGTTACCAAACGACAAAAGCAGTAGTTTCCAACCAATATTGAAACCAATTTCACTAAGTATATATTTGGATCAAGTAGCCAAAGGTTAGTTAGTTAACTGTAATTTCTCATCTAAAATAGGTTTTGAGTGAATCAAATTAACTTAACATTTGGTTGAAACTAAGTCAAAGACATTGGTCAATTTTTTCTAAAGTTCTTACTGGTAAAATTTGTATTGCATTGTTTCTCCCTATTTAACATAAAAGAATCTAACAACAAGTAGGTATGTTCATATCCATTTCTTTAAACTTAAAATAATGATCATATACTCCACTAAAAAGGAAGACAAAATGTGGTGGAGACACACAGACACACACACACACACAAGTTGATATTGTATTGATGAAATCTTCAGCTCTTCACAACTATTTCAATTCATTCTCGTTATTCTCACTCCAAACATCAACTCTCTCTGCTTCACTACTATCATTCGACCCACTTTAGGGAGTGGACTTATTCAACAATTTATTAAAGGATAGAGGATAAAAGTATTTACCAAATGAGTTAAGTCACTGTAGCAAATGATTCAGTTGACAGAAATTGTGTAAGCGTGGACGCAATTTCATTCAGCATCGGCAGAGAAAGAGTCGCTTGATTTGTTTGCAATTTTTGTTTGAAGTGAATGACATTTTGGTAATTTTACATAGAGCAGGGAGTGATTTCTTAAAAAAAGTTGAGATTAGAGAGTTCAAACTAAGAATATATGGGGTGGGACTGAATCCTAAATGGAAATTGGGTTTGAAGATTTTTGATTAAATAACCAGAACTTTAACTTTGCAATATATTTTATTATTTTTATTTTTATTTTTACAAAAATTGTTTTACAATAAACGAATTTGTTCAAGTGGACTTCTTTTGTGCAAAGTGCAACCATTTTTACATTAAACGACTAAAATAAAGGTAAAAGAACAATTAATTTCTTCTCTAATTATTGGCGCCTGTTTTTCTATTTGTGTTTATTGGCCTCCCGCAGCATACCCCCACCCCAACCAAACGAAGAATAAATAAACAAAAATAAATAAAAAATATATTAGGTGGAAACCTAACCTCCAAATTCCAAAATCAACAGCTCTGACAAAATCAACACCTTTGACAGTATTTTTTATTCCATCAACTCTAATTTCTAATATGGATCTCCCTCAATTTTCTTGATTGAGATTTGTTTCAGGAATTTCAGATTTTTCTAATGGAAAGAAACGAAAATGGGTTGATGGAAGATAATTCTCACCCAAATATGCCATTTACTGATGCCAATGAGGGCTCTGTTTTGAGCTCTAATTTTTTCTTGGATCATGTTGGAGAGGTTGATCTCACCCACACTTCAGATGGGTTGTCTTGGAAATTGGTTGAATCTTTGTATGATGTAAGTGATTCCTGGTTTATCTGTTTATCTTAATTTTGCTTAAAAATTATATCTTTTTTTTTTTTTTTTTAATTTTTGTTACTCCTCCACTTTGTCATACATGGATTTCTAGGATTGCTGATAACTTTAAGTGGAGGATTTTTTTTTTATCATATATACATAAATATATATTGTTATTATGCTGTGGCAGTAAATTAGTCGATCATATTGTTGATTCAATTGTAGCTTTTTCAGTTTTCTTTGATTAGGAAAAGTGGGGTTTCTATTATCTGCTTTTTACTTTTTCCTGTTACGGTTGATCTTTTTTGATGATAATATCCTCCTGATTTTATGTTAGATTAATATCAGTCCACTGGTTGCCTCTTTTAATTTGCACAAAACACTTGAAGTCAGATAGTTTCTTTATATCATCAACTTGTCATCATGGATATTTGTCTTTCTGCTAGCTGTATGAAGTAGTGCAATGCACTACAGCAATTTACTTTCTAAAATGTAGAAGAAAATGGATATTGATTTTATTTAGAAAATGTTAACAACAAAGCGTTCGGTTTGGTTTTGATAAAATATGTTCTTCTGTGTTTTTGAAAAGCCAATAGGAAATGGAACTCTTGCCTTAAGAGAAAGGCATGATTTGTTGGTGGCTGAGGACCAAGTTAAGCTTTAAACTCTTTAGGTGTATCTTTGTAGATTAATTTGATGACATTAGTTTAAGGACATTAGATTGTTCACTGAAGTGAAATTTGGTTGCTAAAGAGAGACTGATTGGATGCATTTGGAACTTTTTGACTGAGGTGATATGAGTTTCAGTTTGCAATGGCAATAGATATTTCAAAATACAATTCTATTGGGAAGTTGCATTTCTTTTAGTACTTTTGAACTTTAAAATTGATTTCTAAGAAATGTCTTCTGTCTTATCCACAGTGTGGCAAACTTCTTGTCTATTTCTTTTACTTTTTTCAGTGTGAATCTGTCCCTTATGGAAGTCAGCTTACCGACTATATCATACTTGTATATTGCATGCTCTATGCCTCTATCAATTTAACAAGTGTTCGACACCTACCTTGTGTGAAGATTAACTGAAGAAGTTTTGTTTGCATTACATCAGGAAGAGGATAAATTGCCTTGTTTGAGATTGAAATTTGTTTCCAATAGTGAAATGGAGGTTAAGTTTGCCGATGTTTATGCTGTTAACTTCATTGATTGGGGTTTGGTACATGAATCAGCTCTTGCCAGTGCTGAAGGATCTTTTGCAGGTCGATCTTCTGAGGTAATACATGTTGAATACTTTATGTCCCTACACTTGTTATTTTCAATGCACAGTTTATGTTCCTTTGAACTGGTATTTTCTCTTTGCTTCCACAGATGTACAGGTTTACAGTGCATGTTGTCCACAAATCAAAGACCCAAGCATCTCTTTGGACCCCATCAGTTTACACTTTTGGTCATAAGAATTTGCAGATCTGTAGAATTTGGTTTAATCAGATTAATGCTCATGTAAACATGGAAGCTAAGCAGCCTAAGAGTCTTTTGGTATGTCTCAATTTGCCATAGCCAATGTAACTTATTAAAAATGTCTTCTTTTTTTTCCTTTACATTAGTTAGTTTCTTTAGTTGGAAGTTCAAAATGGTAAGCTGGCAGAAGAACTTTTCTTTTTCTTTTCTCTCAGACTGAACTTTGTAATTGATTAGGTTTTTGTTCATCCAAAGAGCGGGAAAGGACAAGGATGTAGAGTATGGGAAGCAGTGGCTCCATTATTTTCCCAGGCCAAAGTGAAAACGAAGGTAAATTTGTAACTCACTTATATGCTTCTCTTAAATGTTTGAAAAGAAAACTCAGCTTTATAGTTTTCATAGTCTTCCGCCCTCTAGAAGCTTTTGCTTGTGGTTATCTCAGAGCAGTATTTGTCTGACATGATAGTGTAAACTTTTCTTCCATAATCCTTGTTTCTGTACTAATATAAATCTTTTCGAGAGTACAAGGTGACAGAAAGAGTAGAGTATGTAATACCTGATGATGCGTGATTTTGACCCAAAAAGAATATTCTTACCTATCCAAACATTTGTTTTTAATGCTCTGTTGAATTGTTGACCCCTCATTAGTGAGTCTGGTGTCTGTGGTGTCCAGAGTAGGAGATAATTTTTCTGTTTCACATTATACTGATTATTTTCCCGGTTTGCTATGACTTAAGTACAAAAGAATCTCAAGGGATACTCATGTTTCAAGAATTTTTGTTCTTTGTGTAGACTACAAGAATCCACCTTAACCATTAAGATTGTGTCTTCTGGCATATATCCCAAATGCATTTAGTCATGGCAGCAACATTCCAAACTTCTATATTTATCAATCCCAACCCTCCAAATTTTGTCACAATAAAGCTGAGACCACTTGACTTTACTCTCGTGAACTTCAACTGAGGCCCATCCCAGCTTGTCTTCCAAATCAGCAATATAAGCATATGTCTTTCCAAGATTGGGATTCACATCAGACATCAATAAGATTCACCAACTTATTTTTTATAACAGAAAATGGTGTTTATATGAGACACATTAGTGAAAGCTTAAAGAACGATAAAGGGCACAAGAAACTAGATTTCATATGCTTATTGTATGTGCCATATTCAAACATCTATGGAAAAATATGAAATGTGAAGGTAGAGCTGCTTGTGACCTAAATGATTTTCATGCTTCCTAGTAACAGTAAACTAATTTGTTTCCAAGAGATCAAACTGATAGAATCAAAACCCTTTTTGACCTATTCATTTAAAGAGTTATGCTTGTAAAGATTGGTCATGAAACTTGATGTCTCTTGGTTGAGTGATATCATGATAACAGTACATGTGGTTGGATTGCACAATGAGAAGTCGTGCTATGATATAGGCCTATGGATGGTGTATGGATACGGGATACGTAGACAAGCTTGAACATGATATGGCTGGGATATTGGAGATGGCAATTACCTATGCACAGTAAATGCTTGAGAAATGTGCCTAGTTCTAGATGACTTAAGTGCCATAACGAGGCATTCATGCACCTTCTATAGGAGGTCAATTTGTGTTTATAATTGGATACATTTATATATATGTTCAAACGGTCACTAATTCAAACCTCTGTTGCATATTATCTACTATTTTTGGTTGAACAGTCTTAAAGAATTGAGTTTACTTTTAGTAATTTCATTTTAATAAGGTTAAAAAATGATTAAATCTGAATTTTGATTCAAAAGATTGGAATCTATTATATTACATGACTGAGCTAAAATGATGCTAGAGATTCAAAAACTTCAGTAATCTAATAGAGACAAATTGAAGGTTCTTGCACTCTCTAAGAGGATTATATGTGGGATGGAAAGATGATCTGCTGCTTTCACCTATTGGGGAAGGGTGTAAAAGTTAATGTAGCCCAAAATGGTAATGGAATGGATGGGCTCAGAAAAAGATAGCTAAGGACTGATATCAAGAGTGTGTTGATGGTGTTGGTGGTAGTCCACCTGACACATTCTGACAATGCCTTACCCATGGTGAGTGTGTGTTATATACTTATCCATGGCTGAATGAACAATTGATTCTCCCTGTTTAATTGTATTCAGGCAATATAGACTGCTGACCTGCACAAGTTAGTTCTTAACTTACATTGACCCGTCACTAGCAATCTATTTCCTGATTAAGGTTTTATTCTCTCAAATATTATGTGTTTTAGATGGCTTGGCAGACTTCCATGTTAGTCAATTTCATATCCTCTTCTTTTTCAGACGTTCTAGTTTTTCTACAGGTAATAGTGACAGAGAGGGCTGGACATGCACGCGAGGTGTTGGCCTCAATTACAAATAGGGATCTTAGTTTATATGATGGTGTTGTATCTGTTGTAAGTAGTTGTATCCTTTTACCTGTGCATTTTCTAATTTCAGTCCCTATGGAACATCAGTTGTTTGCTGAGAAAAACATTAATAATGTATGTATGTGTGTGTGCATATGTATGTACTATGTAAGCATGTAAGCATGTATACATGTGTGTGAGAGAGAGAGAGAGTGGAAGTTTCATAATACTGAAATTTTCAAATATATACAAGAAATTGGTCTTAAATTTTCGAAATATATAAAAGAAATTGGTTGAAAGATTGATACTTTGACCTTGCATTCTAGCGAATGGAAATTAGAGATGTGGGCATGGGAATATTTCTTAAGAATTGAGAGCCCTGCTCCCCGATAATTAAATTACGTTCACTTCATCAAGTATGTAACAATTGCATAGGATGCCATGTATTTGAATTTTGATAGAAGTTAAAAGAGATGGACAGAGAAAAACACATAATTGTCCTTTTGGATTTGCACCAGGTCAATTTCCCCAAGAAGCACCATGTACTAAACATTTTTCATTATAGGGTTGAATTGGAGATTTCAGTAAGACCTTGCTTGCAGGACAAGTGTAATATATCAACAACACAAAACTTGCTTGCTCTCAGCTTTCAATGTTGCAAAACCTAACTGATAGAGAAGATTAGGTAAAAATGCAATTGCTCATGAAAGAATGTCGTCCTTACCATAAACTTTTGCCACCCTGATTTCCTCAAGGAGCTTTTATGCTGAACCGAGACAATTTCTATTGCTTCATCATGGTGAAAACTTGTATACTCACCATCTCCCGTTTTATTTAATTTCCTTCAGATGAAGTTTCCAGGCCTAGTTAATAAGTAGGAATATCTTTTAGAGAAACATTTGGTTCTTTTTCTCTAGACTTTTGGTTTGCACCTCATCACAGCTTCAGACATGTTAAAAAATCCGCACAACACCATTCTTTTTTATTTTCTGCATTTGATTTACTTCTGATGTGTCAGAATGATTTTAATCTAGCATCCTTTTATTCAAAACTTGCACATGCCTTTCTTGCCAGCTATCCATCAGAGAGGAGGCTTATCCCTGATTTTCATTATCTGCCAACTTATGTCATTTATCATTTTTAAGGCCTTGGTTTTATATCCATTTCCAATTTCCATTTCCATTTCCATCATTTCCAAAATTGTGAAAATTAGTTATGTGATATGATGTGAAAATAGAAATGTATTTGGATGAAATGTTTGGAAATGTAATGATTATGTTGAAAATATAATGCTTATATAGGTTGTAGGTGGAGAGAGATAGAAATAATAGAATAGAGAGAGAAGATATATAGGTTATTGAGAAAAAATATATAGGTTATTGGAGAATGTGTTTTGAAAATGAAAATTGAAATTATGTTGGGTGAAAATTTTTAAAAAGTGATGATTTCTGTTTCTGAAATAGTAAAATTGGTGGAAAATGGGTTTGGAAATAAAACCAAACAAGCTCTAAGGGTTTCAAATAGTTGTTCTTGTTTCTTACTAGAATGGTTGCTACTGCATTTCATATAATACCTCTGTCTGAGTTTTGGTCATCAGGCCAATATTTAGCTTGATACTGCACCATGATATTCCGTATGCATGCTGTTCTCAGTGATATTTCTTTTATTTCATATTAATTGGGTTAATTTCTTGACTTCATTCTTTCTCCTATAATTTTTTCTTTTCATATATTAATAGGGTGGTGATGGATTTTTCAATGAAATTCTTAATGGTCTTCTCTTGTCAAGGCATAAAGCTCCATATCCACCTCCTCCTGGAGATTCCACACACCCCGTTGATAGTGAGTGGAAAGTTTCAGTTCATAATGTTGAGAGAACCATTTTAGAGCATTGTGATTATAATGAAGACGAGTCTCCTCTCCTCACAGGCTCTGAGCATGTTGGACCTCGATCCCCAAATTGCGGTATGTTGAAGACTACATCTCCACTTTTTTAGTTAGTGGCATAACATTTTCCAAACAATACAAGTAATAGATGCATTTGGGGTTATAGAGACTCATAAAAGTTTTGGCGACAACCGTTAGAGTGTACTTAAGATAGAACATATGGTCTATGTCCATTACTGGTTCTTAATAGAAATATCTTTTCAAATGATGATTTCTCTGTGCCTATTATTTGTCTTGTGTTTTATGCAGAACAGGATTCTGAGTTTCCCTTTCCTAATGAAGTGTTCAGATTTGGGATTATCCCAGCCGGATCTACTGATGCCATCGTGATTTGGTATTTCAGCATTACCTTCTTTGAATTATGCTTTTTCTGGGGTACATAATAACTTGTCTTGGTTTTAGTGTTTTCTTCAAGGAATACGTGATTCTTGAGTGCCTTTCTGTTTGAAATATCAGGTGTTTAGAAAGATCTGTGTTAATGTGTAATATGCAATAAAATTTTATCCAAAAACTTGAAATAGGAATGGTGATTTTCGGTTTAGACTTTGAGCTTTTGTTGCATTGGTGGATCTGTGTTCAGACTTCAGAGTAAAGGATGTATAAAGGCAGAGTAAGAGGTTTTGCATCAATTTTTTTATTGATATGCATTCTTCGGCTTGGTACAACCATATATCTTGAATTATGAGCTTGGTGGACATTCATGTAAAAATTAGAAGAGATTTTGACATGGATGGCTAAATGTCTTTGCTATAAGGACGATGCTTTAGCACCGAGTAGGAGAGGCATAAAAATAAAATCTTCACGTAAATATAAGCCTGTTGTGTTCCCTGGATAATCAGGAATGGGGAAGAAAGTAATACTCTAACTACTATCGAGCATAAGTTAACTGGTTCTTTCTCATTCAACTCTTATGTTCTATACTTCTGATTACAGAGTGCTAGCATGTTATATTGGTCCTAAGAATGCTAACATGAACTCCACTGTTTGATTCATTTTATCTTTCTTCATAAATAAACATTTTATTGATCTGACAAATCCCCACAGATAAGGAGTATGTCCAAAGAAACGATGTTAACCTACTGCATTTTCAATAGAATACTAGAAATCCACTCAAGAGTCTATACATGTGCTGATGAACTTTTACTACAAAAATATGGAGCAGGCTGATCTTCAATTTAGAAATAAATAACTCTCATGATAAACCCCTAACTCTGACTTTCACATTACTCTGTACATTATTGAAAGACCAGAAACTGTTTTCAATCTTCTAGTCTTCCAGATAGGACTTTTGATGCTCGCACTAAAATCTGGTCTAATATGTCATCACTCTATCTGATACCTTTATTGGGCATAATCATTTTGATTTTGTTTTACTTTTGCAGTACGACTGGGGCTCGAGACCCTGTAACATCAGCATTGCATATTATCCTGGGTAAAAGGGTGCGCCTTGATATAGCTCAAGTTGTAAAATGGAAAGAAACACATGCATCAAATCAAGAACCTTGTGTACGCTATGCAGCTTCTTTTGCTGGGTATTCTTATGCCTATAATTAGTGATCTCATGAATTGGTTTTTTCATTGTGTTCCAACACCTTGTCACATATTCTCAGATTGAAGTTTTCTACATAGGATATGACAAATGCCATCTTTATTTGTTACTGTTAAAAATATTTCTTTTTGATGTGTATCTGCATTTATAATAAGTGCAGATATGGTTTTTTGTCCACTCTGTAACATATGTAGATAAGTAGTTCTTCCAAAATCTATTTTCTTTCTACCAACCCTTCTTGGTTGTACTTATGTGTAAGCATGCACTTCTGTCTGAACTGAAATCTTCAGTCAATATTTTCTGTCTAACATTTTATATGAATTCCTGCCCTAGCTCATAACCACATCAAAGGCCATGACTTTCCCCCATCCATCATCAAATATTGGTTTTATGTGTCACTGTGCACATATGCTTTCTTATACCAAGACCCCGGATATTACTTTTTAAGTTCACTTTCTTGACCATGAATAACCATGTTTTTATACATCATCATTTGAATTGTTAATGAGATAAGAAGTGAGATTTTCATATTCATTTCTTTACCGCTAGCAATAGTAATATAATTCATTGGATTTTGGAGTTTTTATGGCGTTCTCATTGTTAAAAAATTTAGTTCACTACCTTAAGATGTTGCGACACTACTGGTATTTCTAATTCCTCTTTCTTTAAAAACTCATCATTTCATCATTTCATCATTCAAGAAAACCTTGTGAAAATGAGCGAGTCTGCTCCAGGTTATGCATATCTGTGAAAAAGTTCTCAAAATAAAGAATACCTTGGTCTTTCTGTGCCATGCAATGAAGTCTGATTGTTCTCATTCTTGTAAAAAATACCTACCATGATTATGACCAATGAACTTGCCTCTTAAATGAATATATGACACTTTGGTTAATGCCCTACTTATATGCCCAAGTATAAGGGGAAGAACTTCTCTGCATTTCTAATAACTTTTTCTTGACAATTATTAGGTATGGCTTCTATGGAGATGTCATTACAGAGAGCGAGAAGTATCGATGGATGGGACCTAAGCGATATGACTATGCTGGGACGAAGGTTTTCCTTCAACATAGGTATGCAATGAGTAGTGCTAGTTGACTGACAGTAGAAGAACTATTGGAGATCTTCACATTTAAATCCATTTAGGCTTAAGTAGAGATTTTCTTTTTTAATATTTTTATGTGGATTTCCTACAACATTTGTGCTTGACAAACTGACAACTGACCCATATGGAACATTTGGAAGCTCTTTTACCAAATTTGCTGTGTTGGTGTCAATAATTATGAATTAATAAAGAGCATGTGTCACAGGTGATTATGATGCTTGAATGAAATACTATGAAAAGCAAGTAGTCCATGCACCTGGGTTGTCTTATTCAACTTATAGTGTTTAAGTTTAATGTGGCTAATGATACAGATGTTTGTTGCTGCTTTAAAAATATGGTTTCAAGATTAAGAATTATTTTGATAATATTGATAATGCAACAACCATGATTGGTTTGACATGTGTCTGATGGATCAATTAATGAACTCTGGTAGTGAAGTAAAATGAGAATGATGTAAGAAACTGATCAAAATTTGCTGGTATAATGTTACACATTTGGTCTCCCAAATTAAAGTACCATTGCACTTGCTTTCTGAAATAGCCCTTTAAGAGGGTGTTTGAGTGAACTTATAAGTTCCTCAAAACATCTTATAAGATGTTTGAGAGCTTATAAAATATGAAAAAGTGTTTAGTAAATTTTTTTAAAAAAGAACTTATAAGCTCCTAAAATAAGATGTTAGGAGCTTATAAGCTCTTTTGTAAGAAATGCCCAACTTATTTTGAAGATCTTAACAAATTAGCTTAATTTTAATCATATTAACTACAAAAATGTCATTACTGACATTTTATAAGTTCCAAGATATTATTTTATTCAAGCACTTTAAAAATTTATTTTTAAAAAAAGAATATGTTATAAGATGTAGGAGCTTATAAGACCTTTTAAGTAAGATTAGCCAAACACCCTCTAAGCCTTCTATTACATTCCAAGAACATGAGGGAGGCATGACCGAGCACTTACTAGGTTTTACTTTAGACTCCTAATAGAATTTGTGATATCTTTCCCAGCATATATAAAAGTAAAGATTTGCTAAATTTAACAATCCGTAATCAGGAAAAAATCATCTCCATCCTTATTTTTATGATTATTACTTGTAGTCTCCATTTTGTTTGCATATTATATATGTTCGATCATATTATTATCTTCAGATCACGTAATCTCATAGTCTTCCTCTCATGCGATTGTGATAAGAATTGTGCCTTAAAAAAGCATCAATTTGTTTTGATTTTTCCTCTTTGTTTTATTCTTTAATCTATCTCCAAGGTCATACGAGGCAGAAGTGAGTTATCTTGAAATGGAAACAGAAAACGGTAGCATGAGTCCTGAAACAGATTCTCAAGTTAGTACTAGGACACTTTGGTGTCTTCCTAAAAAGCCTGATTGGGTGACTTGCCGTGCTAACTGTCCGATGTGTAACGCAAAATCCAACAACAGAATGGTTGGATCCCCTCCAAACTTGCGGGGACTTAAATGGTCGAGATGCAAAGGACGTTTTCTTAGTGTTGGTGCTGCTGTAATATCTTGCCGGAATGAAAAGGCACCTGATGGCCTAGTTGCCGAAGCTCATCTTTCCGATGGGTTCCTGCATCTGATATTAATAAAAGACTGCCCTCACCCTTGTTATCTATGGTAACCTTAAGGACCCTTCTTATCTCACCCTTCGAGTACATTTTTTTTGTTCTTTTTTCATTATATTTGATTTTTATGCGCAGGCACCTTATTCAACTTGCGAGGAGAGGTGGGGACCCCCTGGATTTCAACTTTGTTGAACACCATAAAGTATATTTCCTCAACTTATTAGTGCATTTTTCCTGCCTAATTTATCTATGCTGACTTTTTCCGTGCTGGTGAACAGACTTCAGCCTTCACATTCACGTCTTTCGGAAAGGAGGGTGTGTGGAATGTAGATGGGGAGGCTTTCTTAGCACATCAGCTATCAGCTCAAGTATTTCGCGGCCTTGTTAGCTTGTTTGCAACAGGTCCCGATGCATAGGGTACCATCGGAAATGTGCATCTTTGTATTATATCGGTTTAAGATACATTGTTCCCTTATACAGATCTAACGAAACAGCAAGTAATAGTTCAGAAGGATAAGCTCAACTCGCTAAAGATTTTGGCAAGGACTGTCCAAGCACTTATCACCATGAACCATCAGAGTTGGAAGCCGACATCTATATGTTAATGTCATTCTGCTGGTGCTAAGCTTATCTAATGATGCAGTTGTCCCATCAATTTGGTGGAGACAACCGAGGGAATAAAGTTTTGGATGGCTTGGAACCTATCGCCAAAGTCTTGGCCGTTAGAATCATCTGCTTCAGACAGGAGCAATTGTGGTGAATCTTTTATGGTCTCAAGGAAGCACATATCAGCACTACCACTCTCTGCAACTGCAACCACGTATCTTCCTTGCCAGGCTTATCACAAAATCTTGGAGGCGCTACTCCGATGTAAGAAAAACCCATTCAATATGTATTCACTGCAACACTCAAAATATGATTTCTACATGTTGAGCTATTGAGCAACAAAACTTTTGAGAGAATTGCTAAAACTCCCCCTGTGAAATGTCTCGCATGCAATTACCCCTTGATGTAATTTTAATTGTCAAAAAACCACTTGTGTTATATAGTCAAAGGTATTTATGCCCTTCCTGGTCGTTGGTGTTATACATGCACTTAGTATGCGATTGGTAATTGTATTTGTCAACTACAAAGTCATTTTTACCCTTTTTTTGATCTTTTTGTTTAGAGTTAATTGCAAAAGACCCCCTGTGTTATTTCGAATTGCCAAAATCCCCCCTGAGTTATGAGAGTTATGAATTTAAGAAAAAGTTGTCCTCAAGCAATTTAAGCTTGCAAAGCCAAGTGGAATCTGATGGCTCAGGCTCACTTCATCTATGCTAGAAGTTATAATAATATTTTGCAAGAAATTCTTATTTTTTATGTAATGGATTTTTTTTCAAATTAAACTCATGTTTGATACTTAAAGATGAAATTTTCTGCTAGGAAACAACTAGCAATTAGACATCTTGATCTCAATGAGGCATTGCATAAAATGTGGGGGCGTTCGCGGTTTGGTTTGGATTGATTTTGGGATAAAAAGCTAATCGATCCAAACTATATAATGTATATTGGATCGATTTGGATTGGTTAAAGTTTTATTATAGATTTGATTAAATTCAATCCATTTTAAATCGATTTGAATTTGATTGGTTAATTCGGTTTTTTAATTTAAAATTTCAATTGAAATATTTAACAACTTACTATTGATAATTAAATTAATTTAATCAATCAATTTGTAAATTTCATTTAACTATCATATCACACTAATCTTGTGGAATTAAGTTAAATTATATAAGGAACACACAACTATAAAGTTATAAGTCCATAATAATTATTCATATGTATTTAATTTTTTTTAAGTGAAAAAATTCTAAGTTTAGTTTATTTTAATTTATTTGTGTATTTTACAATTAATATTTTTTTATTATTTTATTAGTATATAAATTTTGGTTCGGTTTGGATTAGATCGAATTTTGAGATTAAAACTAAAAATCAATCCAATTTGATCGATTTTTAGAAAAACAAATCAAATTCAATCCAAAAAAGTTCGGTTTTGATCGGTTTTCAATTTTTTGGATCGATTCATTGATTTTTTTTTTGGATTGGATTTGAACACCTCTAATAAAATGAGTTTCCAGTGATGAACGTACAGTGAAGTATTGAATTGATATACTATTTGAAGGATTTGAATTCCTACTTGACATTTTGCCATTCTATCGGCAATTTTTTATTTTATTTTATATTTTTGGGCAATTTCAATATGGAGATTGGAGACAAATACAGAAAAACTTCTTGTATACTCTAATTATTTGTATACGCTTATGAGATTATTGATTCCACCAAAGAATTATTAGTTGACCATAAAGTAATTTTCTATTGCATTCATTTGCATTTGACAAGTATACAAGGGGTATTTACATCAAGTTATACCTAGTCAATGAGTAAAATATAGTTGGGTGCAGTGAATAAAGAAAACACCAACACAAGGGTTTTTTTTTTGCTAATTTCAATATCAGGAGGGGCTTTTTGCATAGGGGTATTTTCGTTAAGATGCACCTGATCAACAGATAAATGGCTGTGGGAGGCAATAAGCAATTAATATTGTGACATGAGGGGTTTTTGGCTTATTTTTTTTTATAATTAGAAGTAACACGGGTTCTTTTTGCAATTTACTCTAAAACTTTTACCAAGATTTAGTTTTTGTTGATCAAATATATAAATAACCAAAAGTTTCGGAAATTACGGTGGGGAATTCTCAAACATGTGGTGGTCATAGTGTCTTTAGCACTAGAATTAATCCTTGGTCCTGAATGATAGATGTTGCAGTGGATGCAAGTGTATTTGGTCGTATGAAGAAATTCCTCTGGCCAGTCGATTTTCTGGGTTGATTTATGTGTTGATTCCAAGATTTATGCCAACATGCAGTAATCCAAAGCAATAAACAAATATTGCAAGTCAGATTATCAAAAATGGATCAGATAATCACAGTTATGGCAATACGTGCGTTTGATCAATATGAAATTCAAATAAAGCATGCGATATTAGAATTTAAACATACAGCTTGCGTTATAGAATTAAACATACAGCATGTGTTATCAGAATATACGTCAAATTCAAGGCAAATCAGAATTTCATGTAATTAACCAGATACGAGTTCAAGAAAAGCCAAAATTCATATATCAACCGAGGCAGTAAAATAATAAAAACATGCTGTCAGATTTATCTAATAAATACTGAGTTTTAAAGTAAACTTATCTTAAGGATTCTGTATCGTAACAGAATCAATAGGATGACCAAATCACAGAGAAATTCTGTTTGCCTTGAAGAAACGAGCGCCCCGACTCACCAGTGCAACGGGTACAGCGTAGCTTCTCCCAGGATGAGATGGTCCAGAGCGATCAGGTGCACTCCGTCTCGTTCACCTCGAACAGTACTCAGTTGCCCGGATCAGAATGAGACAGTCGTATATCAAGATTCGGGAAAGGGATTGTTTGTGGGGAGAATATCAGAATATGAGAAGGGAAGGAAGGAATTTACGAGAGCGGGATCAAGAACGGCGGCAGTGTGCGTAAACGTGAACAGTGTAGAATTATGGCGAATGTTGCATATTTAGAAGACTGCCAGAGGCACTCTATTTATAGGCGGGATTAAGGTTAGAGTCTGCCAGTTAATGGCCTCTAACGCGTCACCCCAGCGAATGGCATTCCGCCACGTCAACCACACACATCACACGTCCACCAATGGCCAATGGCGTTCTGCCACTTGGCCCTCACATGTCACACACGTTCACAGCATCACGCCACGTGTCCCACATCTCCACCAGCATCATCCCATGATCTTGGTCAAATCCCACATATCAAGGTAATCTCCAACGGGTCTTGACCAAGTCAGCCCTTATCCGATTATCCCTATCTGGTTAAGTATTTTAAATTTTAAAATTCAAAATTTTAAATTTTTAATTGAATTTCGTCCAAAAAAATAAGACTGAGACTGAGACATTCGCCCTAACGCCCGCAACCCGAAGCGGGGCGGGATGGTGGCGCGTGTGTGGTCCACTCATATGAACCCCCTAAAGAACACTTTATCAAGTATTCTTACTAGAGTTCAATATAAACTAGTCCACAATAGTTTATAAAACCAATGTGGGACAAGTGATTCAACTCCTCCACTTGGTTTTATAATTCACAAGCAAGTCTCCCCTTTCTCAATTTATCAATGTGGGACAATTCAACACTTAACTATTTATACATCCTCCATTTTACCCTTTAATTATCTTTGGATTCCAACCAAAATTGGCATCCATCCAAATAATTAAACTTTGTAATTATTGCCAATTACAACATTATGCTGTAAGGTTATTTCTTATTTATGCTGTAAAGTTTTGGAAAGTTTGTGTTACTAGAGATGATTATTGGGATGGTAACGGTCGGATTTTAGACAGGTTTACCAAAATTCAAGATGTGGATGTGATCCTTCAATAGAGTTATGGATACAAGATTCGATTTGCCTAGAATTCGGGATCCAACAGATTCAAATTAGGCCTGTCAATGGATCGAATTCGATTCAAATTTTTTAATTTTTATTTGATTAAAATATTTGCTAGATCAGATCCGATTAAAAATATTCGTAATTCTAAATAAGTGGGGTTGGATACGGAATTAAGCAATCCAATTTGTTAAAGATCCGAATTCGAATTTTAATAATATTTTATTAAATTAATACTCTTTTATGTAATAATATAAAAGTTTTAAAATAAAAATTTATATATTATATTGACATAATACTTATATTAACATTTATATTATGTTATTGATATTGAGTTTTTAGCCTAAAAAATAAAAGGAATACTGATCCAATGTCAAATATAACAATTTATAATAATTCATCTATGTATTAATATAATGTGAAATATGGATTTAGTATGCAAATATTTAACTTTTAAACTAATATATAATAAAAAATTATTAAAAATTAAAATATGATGTAAATTTACTTTATAAATGCAATATTTTTATACAATCCAAAAGGGGGAAAAAAAGAAAAAAGAAAAAATGAAAGAAAGAAAAAAATATTAAATTGGGTCAGATTTTTTTTATCGAATTTTGAATATTCATTGGATTCGAATATGATACAAACTAACAAAGATCTTATAGAATATCGGGTCGGATTCATATATAGATTTTGATAATCGGATTCGGGTTTGAATATAGCTTATTCGATTCAAATTTGACCCGTTGACAGCCCTAGATTGGATTTGTCGAATTCTTTTTATAATTTAAAAAATATTTATAAAAAATATTATTGTAACTTTCTAAATATGACAAAAATGTTGTTATTGCAAAGACTTAATTATTTACAATTTCAAGTGTATATACCTTAGGTTTTTTTTTTTTTTGTTGAAAGAAAGTAGCATTTCAAACATAACTGGTATGTTTTATCTAGTGAATAAATTCACTTACTAATTTTAATTCATATTTTAGTTAACAATTATAGTACTTATATTTCATAAGTACATACAATGCATGTATATATATTACATAAAAATATACATAAATTAATAAATAAATTACACATCATAATTTTAAATGGAGCATCCATTACACTAAAATTCAAATCCATCTCGAAATCAATTAAGGGTCAAAATTAATCCCAATGGGTGCAAAATTTAGGACAAAGCGATCAGATCCGAACCCATTATCATTCCTATAAGATTGTCTGCAATACCTCTCTTCCATCTTAGAGTCACTAATATTGAAAATGTTGAAATTCTTGATTAGTCTTCCTTTTAATCTGAGAAATCTTTCTCGTAAAGTAGACCTAAATATTTCTGATCCAAGTACAACACGGCTTAACGTTCACCTCTACTAATTTTCTTACAAACTGTCAGGTCAGGTCTGCAATGAGATGACCAGGACCCAGTCTTCTTCATACAATATATATGGATTCTTCTTCGGGCCCGGGACAAACGTAGACTTTGAATTCTCCTTCCAAGTCATTAGAGCAAGAAATTAAATGTTAACAACTGCGATAGAAATTTCTTTGTCCAATTTTGCTCATAAATTTTCACTAAATGCCTGCTCCACTAAGAGGGTGTTTGGGTGAGCTTATAAGCTCCTCAAAATATCTTATATGATGTTTAAGAGCTTATAAATTGATAAAAAATGTTTGATAATTTTTTTTTAAAAAAGAGCATATAAGATCCTAAAATAAGATGTTAGGAGCTTATAAACTCTTTTAAAAAAAGTAAGGAGACCCCAACTTATTTTTAAAATCTTAACAAGCTCCTTCATTTTAAACCATTTAAATTACAAAATTATTATTATTAACGTCTTATAAGCTCCAAAATCTTATTGTATCTAAACACTTCAACAACTTATTTTAAAAATAAGATCTAACATATTTTAAACTCCAAAAATATCTTACAAGATATAGGAACTTATAAGATATTTAAAATAAGCTTAGTCAAACACGTCTAAGTCAATTCCAATTATGAAATATTGGCACATAAGTCAAAAGGAAAAGTTACGCACAAACATAAGTTCCAATTACCAGTTGACAACTCCAAGCCTTCTCCTCGGAATTTCCAATACATATCTAATTCAGAAAAAAGATATATACACAGAATTCAACTTACAAAGAGAGGGGAAAAAAAAAAAAAATATATCTTTCTATCTGCAGATTTTTCTGATTCAGCATCGGATCCTTTTAAGCCATGTCCACACCACTGCAGTAAGTACCTCAAATCTAGCTAACTAAGGTTGGATAATCACGCATTATGCTAATTAATAAAGATGATCATCAAATATAACTCAAAATATGTTTGTCTGAAAAAACATGTGTTGCTTTGATATGTCCTATTTTCAATTGTAGATCATTCTAAGGTTCTTGATTTTAAGGTTCATAATAGGCCCATATGAAAATTTTAGCATTTTTCTTTGGTTTTTTGGTTAATTTTTCCAGGTACTATAATTCTATACCTCCAGTGGCAAAGACATATGCTGTGGTATGTTTATTAACCACTGGTGCTTATCAGCTGGAGCTTTACAACATCAGAAACATTACACTTCTCTATTCAGATGTTCTGAAAAGGTTTCAGGTGTTTAATTCATCCATCTCATTACATCTTTATTTAGTACTCATTCTCGCGTTTAAATTTAATGATTTATTACCTAAGAAAGACTATATAATATTTTTCATTTTTTTATTCTGTCGGATATTATTTTTGTCGATGTAGGTCTGGAGGCTTGTCACAAATTTCTTCTTCCTTGGACCATTTTCGCTCAAATTTGCATTCCGTCTCTTAACAATGTAATGATAAAAATACAGCAATTTCTAATATAATTAATATAATCTTTTCAGAAATACGATTGGAGATAGGTTTGTAAATATTGGTAATTTTTGTGGGTTTTTTTTTTTTTCCCTAGATTACTATATGGAGTTCAGTTAGAGAGGGGGCCATATGACAAGAGGACAGCAGACCTAGTATGGATGTACATATTTGGAGCAAGCTCACTCTTGGTAATTATTATTAAATTAGTGAATTTTTTCTTGTAAATTTGCCTAAATATTTTTCTTAGTCAAATGAATTTACCAGATGATCATTAAAAAAAACATTCAGTTATTGAAGAATATTGTTTTTTTCCCCCCTGAATTTAGGTTATGGCAGGAATTCCATATTTTTGGTCTCCGTTTCTGGGGCCATCCTTAGTTTTCGTGCTGGCGTATGTTTGGGGTCGGGAATTTCCAAATGCTCGTGTCAATATCCATGGTCTGTTTGAGTTGAAGGTACGTCAATATGTTGTGTGTATAATATTGTAGATATTGTAATTAAAGTTAAAAAAAATATCAATGATATTGAGAAAATATAAAATTTGATTTATGAAAGTCGTTAAAAAAATGTAAAATTAATTTGTTTCTTGACATTTGTTCTACTCTCTCTCACCCTAAAAAAGTCGGGATACCTTACATTCTTAAATCGAAATCACCTATCCAACTCCATCTCTTGGGACCAAGGCCATCTCAATAAAATTTAAGGCCTAAGGCGAAACATAAAAATGAGGCCTTTCATATATAATAAAAACTTAATTTTTTAATACACTTGTCTTTTTAGTAATCATTTCATATTTTACAGAAAAAAAACTTCTTGTATAAAATATTATTAGTTAAATTTTATTCTATAACTTTTTTGAGATACAAATTATTAATTATATTTGTATAATTAATTTCATCTAACATTCTTTTTCAATTGATAGCATAGCTAACCCATTTTATCTTTCTTAAGACATTGACATATTTTATTAGTTTTAATTTTGAAAAACTTATTTCGGAAAAAGAAAAATAAATTTAAGAAATAAAACTTTGATTTATAGTAAAAGAGAATTAACTCTAATATTATTTAGTGATTAGTATTGAAAATGAATGAGTGGAATGAGGTTTCGATATGTAAAAGAATAAGAATTAAAAGGAGAGTGGAGATTTAGGAGAATCAAAAGTAATAAAATTTAAATGTATATTTTTTAATTATTTATTTTATTGTAAGTTTAACTAATAAGGCCTCCAAATTAATTAAAGGCCTTCTACTTTTTTTTATGCTAAATTGTTTGAAAAAGAATATATATATATATATTTATATATATGAGGCTTCTAAACTAGAAACTTAATTTTCTTATACCGATAATATAAAACAAAAACATAGGCTTTATATTTTTATTTTTGAGGCCTAAAATATAGGAAAAAATACATATAGAAGGCCTTCAAGATTTGGAGGCTTGAGGTGGTCACCTTCTTGACTAAATATAGAGCCAACCCTGCTTGGGACCAACAACGAGTAGAACAAATTCACCTGTTGTCCACTGATTAAGTCATTCGGCCAGATCATAGGCCGTGACTCACCATTCGTGAGCAAACATTGTGAAGGAACCCTTAAATATTCGGGGCATTGAATTCTCTCTAATATTTACGTTACTCAAGCTAATATTCTTACTTTCGCTCTAAAAATCATAATTAAATATGTATTTAAAGTTAATGTTGAAAAAGTTTTGGAGAAACAATGTGGAGGAAAGTCGTAGAATTAATAAAAGGTGGGCCATGTTATAATTTGACATACTTTTTTCCTGCAGGGGTTTTACATTCCTTGGTATATGCTAGTAGTAGATTTGGTCCTCGGAAATCCTTTAAAACCAGGTTTGGTGGGGATTGCCGCTGGTCATCTCTATTACTTCCTCTCAGTGCTTTATCCGCTTTCTAGCGGAAGGAACATCTTGAAGACTCCTAGATGGGTGTATCCTTAATTTCCTCAAATTTTATGCATAATATTAGTTCAAGTTCAATTTGGTCCAGTGCAATCTAAAATATATATATATATATATATATATATTTAAAAGAAATCAAGAATTTTAAAATAATAATATAAATTGTTCTTCCTTATTATTTATAAAGTCACTCATCCTCAATGCATTTTCATTAAATAAATAAATAAATAATTCTCATCATATTTTCTCGCTAGACAATATCTCATCAAGTTGGTCTTTCATATCGTATAACGAATTTAAACATCATTATTATTGGTGTATGTTTGATCAAATTGAAATCAAAATGTAATAGTTTGATTCCTTAAATTCTTTTTTTAGTCATAAATTGGTGGCACATTGGGGTGAGGGGTTCCAGATGAATTCACCATTCAGAAATGAGCCTTCATCAGGAGCTATATTTCGTGGAAGGAATTATCGTTTGAATGGGGCTAGAATTACTGCAGCTCGATCACCAGCCGCCGCTTCAGAACCTTTGGAAACGAACACTAACACTGCAGCACCACCCAATTCAGACGGTGACGTGGCTTTCCGTGGTAGAGGCCGCCGCCTTGGCAGTCGTTAGCATCCGTTTAGTGAGAGAAATAGAGCAAATTTATTTGAGGTATGCTTGTAAGAAAAAAAGCGTCAACCAACCATATTTTCTAAAGGTGAAAATTTCTGATGGGTATTTATCAAATCACGCAGTAAAATAGAATCTAATAATTTATTACTATAAGGTAATTTGTTATGTGACTGTAGGGGTCATGTTACCATAAGGTAATTTGTTATGTGACTGTAGGGGTCATGTAATACGTATTGTGGATTATTTATTTCATTTCATATTTTATCTCTTATTTCAATCTATCGTATTTATGCTAAGTGTATTTGATTTTCAATTAATTATTTTTATAAAAAAATATTTAATACACATATCATATATTCATAAAATAAAATAGAAGATGGAATAGGAAATAAAATAGAGGATTTAAACTATGTAACACGATCACTTAGTTGGGAAATCTTATTTCTTTTACATATGATGTGTACTTAATTTTGGTACCAACGAATTTATTGAAAAGCCTTCCTTCTATGCAAAATTTTGCACCAAAAATATATTTCAAGCGTTGAAAATTTTCAACGAAAAATTCTCTGATACTTTAATCAGGATATAGATTTTGTTTATTAAGAAAAATATAGGGTTTGTTTGTTATGAATTGGAGTATTTTACCAAAATATTTTGGCAAAATGGTTTTTGGAAAGTGGGGTTGGATAATGTGATTGTTGTTTATTTGTGTTTTGGATTGTAGATGGAGAATGAATTGCGATAAAATTGTTTGTTAGTTTGTGTTTTAAGAGGGGATAAAATCTCATTTCAATAACTTTTTTGTTTGGTTGGTAGGATGAAATTGACTTTTAAAATTATTTATTTATGTGCATATATAGATTGGATAGGGAGGGAAAAAAAATGAGAGGTTTTGTAGAATGAGTAGGAAATAAACTGTGAGGATATTTTGGACCCTTTTGAGTATTTTTTGTATAGTGAAATTGAAAATTGTGATGAGTTGTTTGTTTGTATTTTTAAAATTGAAAAATATTTTGACAATTTATAAATAAATAAGCCCATAAATTCACTATAAAAATATGAGTGTATCTTAATGAACTTGGGTACGAATTTTTCATTTATCAATTATTATTGACAGTATAGGCATCCAATTGTGCTCAGACAGGCTACTTGTGGGCTTTGGTTTGGATCTTATGGGCCCATTAAATGGGCCTTCTTTGTCTAGACAAGCATTTTTAATTTTAGATATGTCTATCAATAGAACTCAGCCTTCGAACTCTAGTTCAATCAATAGGCCCACTTAAAAGAACTTTTGAGTGGGCCTCATGGGCTCTCTCTCAGCTTGGTTCAATAACTACTCTCATGCAGCTTACGCCTGAAGATCATGAGCGTGTTATCCACTCGAGGATGTCATTTTCCATGTAACTTGTGAGCTGTGAACTAAGAAAGTGACTAGTGAAATTTGCGGACTCTGCTTAGATATATAGTCCATTTCACTATTTATGACCTCTGATTCATGTGAATTTATTGGTTAGAAGTGGACCAATTTGGAAGATAATTGAGAAAAGGACGCAATCATCTTGTCATTTTCTTGGTACGAAGTTGCGAAGCACTTTCGTTCAACGCCATGGCTGGCGAGGAATGTTAGCAGTAAGTATGGACGTAAACAAATTCAGCTGACTCACGCGTCTCATAGGTCAAATTTAAGTTGGTTTAATTAGAATTTAAAATAGTTTGAACTTGAGTTTAACTTAATCGAATTTGATAGATCTCAAGTTATACGTATACAAACTCGAAGATCGTGAGTTAATATATAATTTAATATTTATTATTTTATTAATAAATATATATTATATTATATTATCATTATTTTATTTTGAATTCGAACTTGAGTTGTCTGTTGTTTAAACTAACTTGATAATTCAAGCTTAGTCAAGCTCAAATTTTCATTTAATCGGGCTCAAACTCATATCTAACATATATGTATATATATTTCATACTTGAAAAAAACTTTCTTTAAACTCGTCTCAACTTGATTCAATTACATCCCTAGCAATAAATGATCCTCCCCAACCAGTTGGAAGTAAGAAATGAATGCACTTTCCATAGTAATAGGATGAACTCATAGCGACAAGGACCTCTCCATCTCAACCAAAATGGTGAAAAAAAATTTGTTGGTTGAGGTAAATTTATAGTATTCATAAAAATATAATAATTATTTAAATTTGTGAAAAATATAATAACTTTTCTTTTTTGGCTCAAATGATGTACGAGCCATTTTCAAATATATGCCCCACTATAGGAGAATAAATAGTCCCATAATTTTTACACTCATGTGAATTAGTTGAATCCACCAAAAACAAAATCATGACATATTTTTGGCTAAAAAATAAATAAATAAATAAATAAAATGATAAAATGCTACATTCTTTATTTAAATTTATGGTTTTCGTTTCTCTTGAACACATGTGAAGGTAAAAATTTAATTTTTAAAATATAAATTTTATTTTCAAAACTTTTCTTCTCTATTAAAAATAATAATATGATCTCTTATTTTTAGCAAAATATCCAAAATTCCTGTTTTTGAATTAAATCTAATTATTTCAAATTGAAGTGCATTCTTAACATATGATATTACATGTAGGGGGAACAAAATTCTCCATTAATCGAAAAAATCAATTAACCGACCGAATTGAAACTAAATTTACTAAACCACTTTGTCCAATTGATTTTCTATTTGTTAATGGTTATTCTTTTATAAATTTTTGGTTAACGGTGCGGTTCAGTTAATTTTTGTATAAAAATCGATCTAACCAAATTTTAATAAATTATCAACTATTGTGTGTGTTGCCTAGGCTTTTCTTTACAAATTACATAATTGTGGAGAGAAGCACATAGACACTAAAAATAATGACGATTAGCTTTAGATTTATGGAATTCAGGTTTATTATTGTTAAATTATTTGCTAGAAAACTACTTATGCAAAAACATTCTCAACTAAATAAAATTTTAGTTTTTCGATTAAGTTCATTTAATTCTAGATTTTTCTTGCTATACTCTAATTAAAAGATGTTTAAAATTTTTTCAGAAGCTTGCTAAGCAGGGATGGGGGTATGATAATTTTAAATATTATACTTACTGTTACTTGTTCTATGGTATTGAAAGTTCTTTACTATGATTATAAAAATAATTAAATTATTTCTTTTTGCTTGAACTGCAATAATTAAGTTTCTGTTTCAATTGTAATATTATATTGTTGAATAATAATATTAAAAAAAATCAAATAAAAAGTTGGTCAATTAATAAATTATCCATACCGAACCAAAATTTTTTGGTTAATTCATTGATTACCCAAAAAATTCGACACGATAAATAATTAATAATTTTAATATATTTTTTATAAATTAATCGATCAATTCAATCAAATAATTTATTGGACCGATCGATACTGTTCCCTAATTACAGTTACATGATACACGAAGATATCAATTCAATCAATTAATTTAGCGAACCAATTGATACTCTCCCCTAATTACAATTACATGGTACACGAAGACTTTGTAATAGGACTTGGTCTTCGTCTACAACCTCGGTCCCGCAGACAAACCAAATACACATGTACTACACATTTAATGATTTGGCAAGAAAGTCAAATGTTCACATTGGATTCATTTGCCCTTATTATTGTTGCCGCCAACCTCTGTTTAATAAACTCGAATAAATGAAATTTGAAGTTTCACAACCACACAATTTAATGATTTATGATAGGTATGGATTTGTAGTAGTTTATTATTCTCTTTACTTGTACAACTCAATCAATTTTAATCAATTGTATTATAATAAACAGATATTTTTATGCAATAAATTATGACGCTATAAATGTAATTACGTCTCCACGATTTTACATTCTCATTGGATAGTTACTTTTCCCATTTATTCCCACCTCATATGAGAATATAAGAAAAAGAAAGATTTTACGCCTTTTATTTTAGCATTCAAAATTTTTAATTCAAATATTTTAGTATTCATATTTTTTATACGACTTCTCAATTTAAAATTGAAAAAGACTTAATATTTATACGGCTCATTTTGCCCATAGGACTTGATAAGATATAAATACCAAGGGAATGTTTGGTTATGTTTTTTGTATGATTTTATTATATGTTTATTATGTGTTTTGAGAGAATGAATTATTAGAGAATGTGAAAGTTGTTCTTTGGTATATTTATTTATGTTTAGGGGAAGATATTTTTTACTATAACAGTCAAATCAATACTTTTTTATTTGATTTTCGGGGGTGAAAATGAAATTGATTGATTGTTTTAATATTAAAATAGTAATAAAATATAGATAATGTATATATAATATATGTATGTATATATTAAAAAATGTGTGTTTTGAAGGGAAAATAAGGATATATTTAATTATATTTTTTCAAAACATAACATTCCCCAAGATTTGATATGACTAATTTACATCATTATCCTCTTATAAATACTTCACATATGACATTCTATCTTAAATATAGAAATAATTTTAAGTCTTTCTCACGATTCTTATTGATCGAAGCATCATAAATTTTTTACTGAACTCAATGACCTTAATTAGTTCCCCACTCCTTTGATTTCAAGTTAACATCTCATTATTCAACAGCTTGTGTGGACCTCATAATGCATGGATTTATAGACCTTTTTGAGTGATCAAAACATGTAGACCAACTCATATCAAATTTAATATAAATAAGTAACTTGAATCCACAATTAATTGAATCTTAATCCAAATTAAGTAACATTCAACTAATCATAAGGTCCCATAGTTATATTTATCTTATGATTTTTTTCCTTCGGGCAAGTTAAGAAACAAAAAATAATTAAGTGTGAGAATATCAAATATTATGAGTCAATAGATTAATTAGTTACGCATACACAATTTACATTATAATTACTTAGTTACGCATAAAGAAATTACATTATATTATTTTTAGAAAAAAAATCTTGTATGTATTGAGTGTGAGAATATCAAATAGTATAAGTTAATAGATATTAACACATGTAAATTTTACAATTAATATGATTTATTATTTGATATTTTCATACGCAACACATATAAATATTTTCTTTTTATATAATTACAACGAGACAAAAAGTTGAGAACTATTTATTAATAGATGAGACATTTCTTTCACATGGGAATATTAATGCTATTCAATAAATATGATGGCATCCATATCTTAATATGTCATGGGCACCACTCAATTAGATAAGTTACTTAACACTAACAACTATTGGCGTACGTTCTATGTATTTAACTTATTCAATCGTAATAAAAAATAAAGTAATAATAAAATCTAATAATAGCAATAATGACTAATGAGTAAATGGGACTTTGGGCCTAGGTTGAATGGTCCATACCTACTAGCATTCCAATTGGATAATAAATTCGTCTTATCTAGATTAATTGCCAAGTACGAAAGCTAGTTGAAGCAAGTCGAGATGCCTATTAGAATATCCTCTAAGGGTCAAGAATCAAATATATTTGCATCTTAAATATCTTTAGGATAATGTATTTCCTTCTCTTTTTCTTTGGGAGCCATCAAAGTATACTTAATTTGCATTTAAACTTACATTTGTCACAAATTCCATGCTCATCATGGACATAATATAATCTATTGAGTAAGCATGATGAAAATTAGGAGAAAGATCGATTTTGTACAAGATGATCTTTGTTTTTTTCATTTTTCATTTTTCATTTTTTTAGAGGTTTAAATCTATAAAATACAATAACCATCTTTTCATAACTTTATTTTCATAAACAAGGCTAGAACTCTAATAATCGCAATAGTCTTGTATGCTTCCACTAATAACATCTTTTTGGAATTCAATTTAAAATGATCTCAATTATTAGATACGCAAATATAAAATGAATAATAAAAACTACAGTTAGCATCCAGCTCAACTTGATCAAATTAATTATAGTGAATATATACTTATTACGCATCTCTACGTATTAAGAGATCGAATTTTGATGAGACAGTTAATATTTATTCATTAAAAAGAGGAGAATTTATTTAAAGGATATGATTTTATCCTAGAATACATTTGCAGGAAGTAATCAAAAGAAATTGGTTCACTCAAACTACAACTGTCCACCCACTTGACTTGATTGTGAGAAGTCAAATTTGCATTTCTGTTTACAAAATTAAACTTTCATTTGGGCCAACATGACTAATACCATCGAACTTCCTCCGCGTTAGGTCTGATCCACCAATATGCAAATTATAAAAAAGTAAATATAATTGTAATTATATAATTATATAGTTGTTACAAAAAGAGATGAATAATTATTACAAAAAACATGTTATGACCCACTTACATAGGTTTAAAATAACACTAATATAAATGACAGGCCCCATTGCTTACTGAAAAGTACATAAATCATACAAAAAGACTAAAAAAGCAGCACAGAACCAACCGAGACAACTCTTCCAATTAACAAAAATTCAACTCACGACTTTTGTAATATGATGTCACCATCATCACACTTATAGAATAGAGTATCTTGGTAAATTATATGCGTATTAACTGAAAGGAGATATGATGAGTGTTAACCACACCAGCTATTTACATGCATAATTGACTTTTTCAGAGAAGGCTGAATGTGTTACGGCACGGTTTTTTTTTCGGCCCTAAATGAGGAAGCGTGTTGCATGTGGACATATGCCCCCTCACATACACTGTTGAACTACTTCCCAAGAAATTTTTCAGAGCCTTTGCGTTGGTGATAGTTAAATTCTTGCTGCATTTTTCCTTAATTTACTCGAACGGTTCTGGGAGTTTTATGTTGGGAGCAAAAGATGAGTCTTTTGTGTGGTTGCTTGCATTCTAGTACTTGAAATTTCAAATGGGTTCAGGAGAATTCAGCACCTGAAGAGAGAAAAAGCCTGGTATGTGATTCTGTCTCTCTTTTTTGGTTGAGATTGTCTTTTGAGGCACATCTTTTCTGGGTTTTCGTTCTCAAGAACTGTAAGATTTCTTGTTTTTATTAAGGTCTAAGAAGATTTAAAGAAAGGTTGTTTCTGTGTTATACCTGGAAAAGATGTAATATGTAGCTTGCCCCTTTTTCTTTGTTTTTGACATGGTGGAATTTCAATGTTGTTATCAGCTTTTAGCTTTCTTTGACTTGATTGAACAACAGAAAGATGTGGCAAGAGATTTGTCTATTTGAAAACTGAGCACAACATGTATTCAGTTTGTCTTGTTCTGTTTGTTGGAATAGATATGTGCATATATTATGAAATTTTGGATGTTATGCTTTTGCAGATTGTTGATTTTGTGAAAATAGAATTGATATAAAAATATGGACGAGAAAAGCATTTACAAAGTAGAAGGCTTGGATGAACTGCCACCGCCGACAAATTCAGTTGCTGCGGTGGCTATAAGTAGAAGTAGGAAAGGCAAATATGTTGTCAAGTGGGCATTGGAAAAATTTGTTCCAGAAGGGCTGGTCTACTTCAAGTTGCTCCACGTCCGCCCGGTGATATCTAGGATTCCAACTCCTAGTAAGTTGTTCCTCATAAATTTGATTAGCTTTGTTCTGTAATGTTTTTGGAGTATTGGGAGGATACAGAACAATGAGTCCATAGATTTTACCATCACATAATTCTTTATTTTTTTGGTTTTCTTCTGTGCGTTGATATGCATATAACTCTGCTTGTTCCAGTGGGAAATTTTCTTCCTATTTCTCAAGTTCGAGATGACATAGCAGATGCGTACAGGAAGGAAGTGGAGTGGCAAGTAACTGAAGAGCTTCTTCCTTACAAAAGAATGTGCAATCAAAGAAAGGTAAATTTAGATGGGTTCTTGAAAGATTGCCTTTGCTTTGGTTAGGGGCTTATTTGCTGCTTTCACATGCAGGTGCAAGTGGAAATAGTGCAGATTGAGTCAGATGATGTGGTAACGGCATTAGCTGGGCATATTCACCAACATAAAATCAATAAACTTGTTATTGGTGCTTCATCTCGTAGATTGTTCTCAAGGTAATGCACAAAATTGATGGATGATCCAGTATTTTAGTAGCTTTTCTCCTTTTTCTCTAAATTGGAGACGGCTTATATGGGGGGTAAATAAATTTTCTCATATGATGGTGTCTAAATTTGATCTAAAGCAGTAGTTTATGTAGATATGTTAAGTTTTTCTATGTATATTAAAGCAAAATTATATTTACAACTGAAACAATTACTACTTTACATGCTTAGGTCACGCATATTGTCATCAAAAATATCAGAATGCTGTCCGACCTTCTGCACTGTATATGCTGTTACTAAAGGGAAACTGTCATCACTGCGGCCCTCAGATTCAGAAACAAAGAAAAGCTTTAGAGATGATAGTAGTGACGCAAGTTGTTCCACTGATAATTCTTCAAGCCATACCTCGAGTTCGCAAACAGGTACCTTTCGTAGAGAATTTTTTTACCTGGTTGCCTTAGTTGCAATTATTTAGGTTGCCTTAGTAGGAAGCATTTGGACCTCATTTATACATAGGGAGCTTCATGCAAGAGTTTTGAGGTTATATCAGTTCTGTGCTTAAACTCACTCATTTCTCATCTGTCTGTCAATCTGCCTTCAAGTGTTCTATAATGACTTCATTTAAGTAATAGGCCAAGATCAACCTAAAGAAATTATCAAGGAATCAAGTTTGTCAAGAGAAATTTATCTTTCTTTTCCTTTCATATGTCTTCAGGTTGGACAGACCAAGGCTCAGCTGGGTCATTCTCTCATTTCCGTTCAGCTTCACTGCCAGTGCAGCGCTTTCAAGCCCTTTCTACCATAAACCAGGCCCTTCTTCATAATAGAATGCTTTCAAGTGGAACTATGCATCATGGAAATTTATCTATTGATACTGTTGAAAGGAGTAACGACACAAATATTTTTGCCAGTTGTTCAGATGTAAATGACAGAACTAGCCAGGCCTCTAGCTTCACAAGCTTGTCGGCAGACAATCCTTCATGGGATGAAGCTTCAACTTCTAGTACCCCCACCGAGAATCAGGTACCATTTTCTGTATTATTCAGCAACATATCCAATCGACTGCAACAAATTTACTTTACATTAACCAAGGGTGAAGAGAAACAAATGCTGTTATGAGCAAGAATAAAATTTTAATGCGCTTTAGTTGGATCAAATTAAAAAGCAATCAGTGGATGTCTATTCAGCATATATACATAATTTTTTCTGACTTGTTTTCCTGAAGTGCATAAAGAGAAAAAGAAAAAGAAAAATCAAACAGCTTTCCTAATTTCCTTTGTTTGGATGTTGGATTTGAATCCTTTATGGAGTAGTTGTCTCATAGGAATAATTATTATCTGACGTCAATACTCTATGTAAGTCCTGCAGAATGTAACATACATCCAATGAGTAACTTTAATCCTTCTCTGCAGGTCAATATCAATTTTGAGCTTGAAAAATTGAGAATTGAACTCAGACATATTCGAGGAATGTATGCAGTGGCCCAAGGCGAGGCTATTGATGCTTCTAGGAAGGTATACATTATATGACAGATGATGCTAGATTATATTCTGGTTGAATAATCACAACTCTGGAATCCCGACATCTTTTTTTTTTTTTTTTTTTAACTACAATTAAGTTTGGTAATAAATCTTTTTCAAAAGAGTCATGTCTGCTTCGCTAACTTAGTGACAGCACTTTCTTTCCCTAGCATCAGGGTGCATTCTTTATGCTCTTAAAATATATGAAGCATGGAATCATTCAGATTTGACAACAATCATCTCATTTTCTTTATCCATAACACCAACCATTGCCAAATATTTTCTGATCATGTTGAAACTTGTATTTATCAGGATAGACAACATGATATCCTTTTGTTAGCTTCATGCTAAATGTATATTTAAGAAATGACCTTGATTTACTAACAATTGCTGCCAGTATGCATATCAAATCTGTTTCTTAGTTTTACACATTATGTTCACTTTCTTGTTCTCGATTAGTTAAATGAACTTCAGAAACATCGTCTAGAGGAGGAAATTAACCTCAGACAGATAAGTTTTAAGGAGGAAGAAGCCAAAGAGTTGGCCAGACAGGAAAAGAAGAGATATGAAGCTGCTAAAAGAGAAGCTGACCTTGTCAAGGAATGTGCTGAAAGAGAAGCTGCAGGAGAGAAAAGATGCAGAGACAAAAGTATCACGGGAAACCAAAGAAAAGGAAAATCTTGAAAGTGCCTTGAATGGCTGTTTCAATCAGTACCGTCAATTTACATGGGAAGAAATCATATCTGCAACTTCATCATTCTCTGATGATCTTAAAATTGGAATGGGTGCCTATGGAACTGTATACAAATGCAGCTTTCAGCATACAACTGCTGCTGTGAAAATTCTCCATGCTAAGGAAGCAAACAGAACTCAGGAATTTCAGCAGGAGGTAATTTAATTTACTCCCTTGGAAACAGATATAAAGAAACTGAAGTATAAAAGTCTTTATTAGACCTTATCTAGTATATGTTTTTTCTTCAGCAAAATTAACCTAATTCGGATCTGTCTTTACTGATTTATAGCTGGAAATATTGAGCAAGATTCGCCATCCACACTTGCTGATTCTTCTGGGGGCATGCCCTTACCGTAGTTGCCTAGTATATGAGTTCATGGAGAATGGTAGCCTTGAAGATAGACTGAAGAGGAAAAATAATACTCCTCCACTTCTATGGTTTGATCGATTCAGAATTGCCTGGGAAGTAGCTTCAGCCCTCATCTTCCTACACAATTCAAAGCCAAAAACTATAATCCATCGTGATCTAAAGCCAGCAAACATATTGCTTGATCGTAATTACGTGAGTAAAATTGGAGACGTCGGTCTTTCAACAATGGTTAACAAAGACTCTCTTTCATTATCGGCCACCTACAAGGACACTGCTCCAGTGGGCACACTATGCTATATCGATCCTGAGTACCAAAGAACCGGAGTAGTCTCCCCTAAGTCTGATGTTTATGCTTTTGGAATGGTTATTTTGCAATTGCTGACAGCAAAACCAGCTATTGCACTAGCTCATAATATAGAAATCGCGGTGGGGAATAATCTTCTGGTGGACGTACTAGATCCAGAGGCTGGTTCTTGGCCAATCAAAGAAACAAAGGATTTGGCTCTCATGGCATTAAAATGCACAGAACTTAGGCGAATAGACAGGCCTGATCTTGGAGATCAAGTTTTACCTGTTTTGGAGAGACTGAAAGACTTTGCTGAGAAAGCTCGGAATTTGGCATTAGTTTCTGCACCACCACCGCCTAAACACTTCACATGCCCCATTCTCAAAGTAAGCCTATTTTCTTGCATGCTTGAAAAATGCTTTACTTTCATATATGGATAACTTAGGTAAATTTTGCATTTTGCAGGTGGTGATGGCTGACCCCTGTGTTGCTGCGGATGGGTATACATATGACCGGAGGGCGATAGAGGCATGGCTTCAGGAGAAAGATATGTCTCCTATGACTCATTTACCATTGCCACACAAATGCTTAGTACCCAATTATGCTCTTCTTTCTGCAATTGTGGAATGGAAGTCTGAGCAGACATGAAATTTTCACATCTTCTATTACGATTGTCTGTTAAATTTTCTGATTTTTGTAGATGCAATTTATAGTTTTAGATGCTTCCAAATGTATGAAAGTAGAGAGGGAGTAGTGATAGAACAACTATCTTAAACACACAAGCAGAAAAACAAAAATATAAGTCAGGGATGTATTTCTTGTTTTCTGGTGTCCCAATGAGTATTTCAGCAGGAAAAATGTAGTAGTGTGAACTTCAATTGTAACTATGGAAATGATTAAAGATTGTCTTATTATTATAAAATCGCTCTTCTTGGTTTTTTCAAGCACTTTATTGATCACTTGACTGTGTTGTTATAAGTTTAAGGACATTGTGTAGCTAACAATTTATATATATCTTATAATAAAATTTAAGACAAATTTATGGTGCCGCATGGTATCTTCGAATGCGAAATTTCCAATAGGGCATATGTCTTTGTTATGTCATATGTTACCTTAATTCGTTGTTAAGAATACTTAGAAGTGATTAATTATCTTTACCTCAACTTTGGTGTCCTAAAAATACATTTTGGACCCTCTTATCCAATTAAAGTTTCTTATCTTATTTCAATTTATGGATATATATATATATATATACTGAGTGTATATGATCCACATTCAAGTGTTTATTTAAAGAAAAATTTTATACACTTGGCATTCATCATTAATTGAAACAAAGAATTCGTACTACTTACAATGGAGCAAGCACATCAACATTTTTTTTAATGTTTTTCCATGAAGATACAGTGTGTGTGTGTGTTTTTTTTTTTAATTGGACTTTTTTTCCTCTGATGGAGACTGATTCATTTTATTGATTTTAACTGGAACGTATACGAAAGAAGTCTTAACAAAGTTTCAAATTTCTGAGAAGCAAAAGGACATGTGAGCAACTAAGTAGTGATCATACTGAAATTAGGCAATAAACAAATGATAAGCAGCACTAAGTTTATTTAACTCAGGTATGCGGAAAGTCAAAACACTGGAGAACCAGCCAAACATGTTATTGTTCTAGTATTTAACTACTTATGTATAGTCACGTTTCAGCCTTTTGAGAATGTAACTCATGCAAAATCATGCAAGTTCTCAGGTGGCAATACACTAACTATTGAGAACAAGCAGAAATTGGGAAGGGTTCAGGGCTTAAAAGCTGTAAAGAGCTGGTATGTTGTTACATTGAAGATGAATTATTATCTATGTTCTCTTGGCATTTCTTGTTTTCCCTTAGCATATGTGGTATTAAAAAAGAAGTTGAGTGGTCAGAAATTGAATTTTCACCAGAGTTAGAATTAGTAATACACTCATATTGGTGTATTTGAAGCATGTTTGGAAAATGGTGGTTGCAGGTTCAATCTGTTGAGTTTGGAGTTCAGTTTAACATAAAGGCCTAGTTATGTTTTTACATGTCCTTGCTCTTGAATTGAAAAAAGCCCCACCAACCGAATTCAAAATGGGCTTGGCAGAAATTTCATTCAATTTACTTAAGGAATTCAGAGTTTTTATCAGAGTAAAAATTAGCATCTCCAGGCTAAACTTTGATTGTTCCTATCTTATTCATAAACACTGTTTTCTTTGTTCTACTTCTATTCCAATTTATTCTTACGTATCATGTCAAACTTTAAGCAATTCTTGTAACAGAACAATCAGTTTCTAAAGATGTGGCAGAGAAATGGAAAACAAAAATATGCCTAAAGTAGATGGCCCTCTATGATATCTTCTATTGTTGCATTAGCTGTAAGTGGCAGTAAGAAAAGCAAATATGTGATCAAGTGGACTTTGGAAAATTTAATACCAGAAGTCTGCCCTGAACAAGTCTGCTTCCCTCAGATCAGCACAGTCCCAACACCCAGTAAGTTCTTTCTTTACAGTTTTACTGATGCAGATGAGAAATCTATAGCAAGAAAAGTTTTGGACCAAGTTCATATCTACTTTCTTATGCATAAGAGTTTTGATGTTTAATTTGTCAACACAGTGGGAAGTGGAATCCCGATTTCCCAAGTAAGAGATGATGTTGCAGTTGCTTTCAGAAAGGAAGTGGAATTGCAAACGAGCGAAATGCTTCTCCCTTACAAGATGTTGTGCATCAGGAGAAAGGTTTTCTTGAACTACATCAGCTTTTCAGAAGCACACCTGAAAGCCCATTGGTCCTAATCTTTAGACTTGTTGTTTGGTTGCTAATGTAGGTTCAAGTTGAAGTTGTACAGATTGAGTCTGATGGTATTGTAAATGCAATAGCTGAGGAGACTGCTAAATGCAATATCAACAAGCTTGTCATTGGAGCCTCATCTACGGGCGGTATGTTTTCAAGGTAACCCCTTAAAAAGAATCAGTCACATTATGCTGTATGTTATGAGACAGAGCTATCTTGTATGTCGTATGTGTTAAAGAGTTATTACATGATTACATATTTATCATCCCAACCTCTCGGATAAATGGACAGTTCTTACTGGATGTGTCCTCAAAGATCTCAGACAGCCCAAGCTTTTGCACGATATATGCTGCTTCCAAAGGAAAATTGTCATCCGCCTTCCCAATCCAGAGGCCAACAGCACTGGAGATGACACCAATGATACAGGCAGATTTAGCAATTATTCTTCAAGCTAGTTAATAGGAGTGGCAATTTGGGTGGATTGGGTGGGTTCGGGTTGGGTCAAGGTTGGGGTATTATATAAATTTGCTCAACCCGAACCCAACCGATTTAATTTTCAACCTAATAAGCCTAAACCCAAACCCAACCCACTCCAAATCAGGTCGACCCAGGTTAACCTAATTATAAATTGGATATACCCAATAACCCACCCAACCCATTACGACAATGATAATATAAACCATATTTTACATTGCTTGTTATTGTAGATTTGACTTCCATAATTCATTTTCATTGTGCATTGAAGGAATAAATTACATAAACATTTGTATAATATGAATAATATTTCAGTCGGTATTAACTTGGTGGATTTGAAGGCTTAGCCCAGCTTGAAAGCCGTTTACATAAACATAGGCCTAGTCGTTTTAATAAATCCTAAAGCCTTAGCCCAGCTTGAAAGCCGACCTAAAAGCATATTTTTTACCAAGATTTCAATTAGATTTAAATAGCAAATAAATCTAAATTCTTAATTAATATACTCAAACTTGTAATAGACGTTTATAGGCAATAATCAATATGATAAATAACGAATGCTTAATTATAACAGTTCAAATTTTTAAGTATAAAATAGTATTATTTCAACAAAAAGCAATACTAACAACATAAAGAATTCCATAAAGAACTAATGAAAGAAATCAAATATAATGAGCTATTTATTATTATTATTATTATTATTATTATTATTATTGTGCTTCTTGATGTGGTTAGCTTGTTGGACTTTGCACGTTTTTAGAAGAGTCTAAGTCAACATATTTAGTTTAAAAAATTTACTTTTTAAGCCTTAATTTGGCCTTTTGATTAAATAGGTTAGGACAAGGTAAGCTATAAGTAAGTTAGGCCAAGGCCCCTGAAGAGTAACTTGGCCTATTCCCATCCCTAATAGTGTCTGAGCATAAGAAAGAAATAAAACTAGGGCTTTCTTCTTTTTTACCCTTTTTTTTTTTTTTGGGCATTTTAGGCATTCACTTATTTTGAATATCTAACTTATATATATATATATATATATATATTTAATATTAAGTGGGTTGGGTTGGATTGGATTGATGGGTCATCTGAAAAATAATTTTAGGTTGGCTGGATCAACCGATGACCCAACCCAAACCCGCCTAAAATTTTTGGATTGTATTTCGGGTCGACCCAATTTCAACTCAATCCATTAAATACCAAACCAAACCCACTAATTTCGTGTCGGTTTAGAAATTGCCACCTTTACTACTCAATTAACTCACAACCAGGTACAACTTTTGAACATTATATTTATACTTATCTTCTGTTGTCTGAAGTTCTAGAAGGAAATAAATTCACTCTAATAAAGCTTCAAGTATTTCCTGTCCTACTTTTCTACCTCCTTCACCAGCCAATCAGTTCCCATCTGTTTCGAAAAATTCAAGTGGCACTAGAACCTTCTCTAACTGTATTGGAGAAGGGGAGGATGATGGAATTTCTTCCTCCAGTGGCTCAGATAATTCTGATCAGAAGAGTAACCAATCCTGTTTCAGAAGCTTGATAAGAGAGAATCACTCTTGAACAACTGATCAATCGTCCAGCTTAAATGCTTCTACAGATTCTTCATTGGGAAGTCAGGTGACAGGATTTTACTTTTGTGAAGCTTATTTCTTCTTAATTAACATATGATAAAAAGTAGTTCGATGTCAAATTCAGCTTCTTTCTGAGTCTTAATCTCAGCATGCCAACTTATTCGCATTTTCTTATCTTATTTATAGCGTCCACTTAGAACAGATGAGCTAAAATTCTATGGAAATTTTATTGATTGCAGTTATTTTTGAAACATTGAAATCGTACATTATATTACCTTTTTGATCTTGTGCCTATTGTCAGTTGTAAAACTATGTGCTCTTGGTAGTTTTAGTTGATTGTCAAAGTCAGGGGTATATATATACTGGACATCAGCAGATCATCAAAGTCTTTCTTTTCTTCAGATTGATATCAACTTTGAGCTAGAACAGTTAAGAATGGAATTGAGACTTGTAAAAGGAATGTATTCAATCGCACAAACTGAGGCCATAGATGCCTACGGGAAGGTACTTTTAAGTACTTAGTGCATCTGGAATTTGTGTTTCTAAGTAAACTGCCTCATATTGAATAATCTCTTCATTCAGCTAAAAGATCTTCACCAGCAGCGATTAGAGGAAACAATCAAGCTCAAGGAGATAAGAGTCAAAGAAGAGGAAGCCAAAGAGTTAGCTGAACAAGAAAAGGCCAGGTATGAAGCTGCAAAAAAGAAGCCGAATATGCAAATAAATGTGCGGAAAAAGAAGCAGCACTAGAAACTGCAGCAGAGAAGAATGATAGACGAGAAGTTAAAGCAAAAGAGAATCTTGAGAACTCTTTCGCAGACCCGGTTCATCATTTCCAGGAATTTACATGGGAAGAAATTGTATCTGCTACTTCATCATTTTCTGACAACCTTAGAGTTGGAATGGGATCATATGGAACTGTCTACAAGTGTAGTCTGCATCATACAACTGCAGCAGTGAAAATCCTTCATTCGATGGCAGCTAAGAGAACCAAACAATTTCAGCAAGAGGTACGAGAAGCCCTGAAAGAATGATAAATTCTGTTCATTTTTCATTAATTTTTCGAATTTTTTTTTGGGGATTAATTTTTCGAGTTAAAACCTAAGGGATTAGCTTGCCTTATATCTGTTTTCTGATCTTCAGCTTGAGATATTGAGTAAAATTCATCATCCCAACTTGCTAACTCTTCTTGGGGCATGCCCGGACCGTGGTTGCCTGGTATGCGAGTATATGGAAAATGGCAGCCTCGAGGAGAGATTGTTTAGGAAAAACAATACAGCTCCAATTCCATGGTTTGAGAGATACCGGATTGCTCGTGAAGTAGGCCTCAGCCCTGATCTTCCTTCACAACTCCAAGCCAAAACCAATCATCCGTTTGATCTCAAACCAGCAACCATACTTCTTGACCACAACTTTGTGAGCAAGATTGGGGATGTTGGCTTATCCTCAATGCTTCATTCAGACACACATTTTAATGTGGGAACATTGTACAAGGACACAGGCCCTGTGGGAACCCTTTGCTATATAGACCCTGTCACCAAAGGACAGGCCTCGTTTCTCCCAAATCGGATGTTTGTGCCTTTGGAATGTTAGTTTTGCAATTGGTGACTGCTAAACCTGCCATAGAACTGGCTCAGACAGTGGAGATGGCTATTTATGATGATCGTTTGGATTGGATACTGGATGCTGAGGCTGGTAGCTGGCCTGTAGAAGAGACCATGAGCTGGCTATCCTGGCATTGAGGTGCACAGAGCTTCACCAGAGAGATAGACCTGATCTGAAAGATCAGATTCTCCCAGCATTGGACAAGATGAGAATGGACGGATAAGGCTCGTGATTATGCAAAGATTCTTGCTTTTAAAAGAAAATGAGAAGCTTTACTAGTTCTGAGAAAACATCACACGTGTACTTTTGTCTATTCGGAAATGAAAGTCCCACTTTGGATGGCCGAAGAGAGAAACAAATACTTGTTTTCATCCGATTCATCCAGCAGTCTTAGCAGGATCAATTTATTGGTATATTGGTTTGGGTCACTAGGTCTTACTCAATCTAGTGTGATAGGAGTAGGCACCCCTGTTACTCGATCTAGTTGTATCATGGATAGGATTGTGATCCTTGGGTTGTTCAGTACAAATCCTCTGAAATTGGGATACCCCAATTGAAGTGCTCCAATGAAAACTAAGTTCATAGAGATTACACGAATTTAAAGATCATTTTCCAAACACTCATAATCTATAAATTGTGGGGGAGGTATTTGTTGTGGGCTGCTGATGTGGGCCTATTTAGGGCTATCAATGTATCGAATTTTAATTCGAATACAATTCGAATTTGATTTGAGTATTAATATTTTTATCCGATTAAAATATTCGATAGATCATCCGAAAGAAGTGGATTGAATATAAAATTAAGCAATTCGATCCGTTAAATATTCGAATCCAAATTTTAGTAATTTTTTATTAAACTAATACTCTTATATATAATATTAACAAAAATTCTAAAATAAAATCTATATATTATATTAATTTAATATATATTTAACATCCATATTATCCTATTAATATTAAGTCTTTTGCTTCAAAAATAAGAAGGATGATGTTAAAATATTAAATATAATAAGGTATAATAGTTTACATATGCATTAATATAATGTGAAATAAGAGGTTAGTATTCAAATATTTAACTTTTGGACTAATATATACTAAGAAGTTGTTAAAAATTCAAATATAACGTAAATTTACTTTATAAATGTAATATTTTTATACAATACAAAAAGAAAAGGACAAAGAAAGATAAAATATTAAATTGGGTTGGATTTTTTTATCGAATTTGGATATGGTACTGATTAAGAAAGATTCAATAGGATATCGAATCGAATTCAAATATAGATTTTAATAATCGAATTCGAATATGACTAATTCAATCTAAATCCAATCTCTTTATAGCCCTAAGCCTATTATGTCAAACTTTTTATGTGTTTAGACTAAATGATGTCACATGCACACAATGAACAATACGAACAATAATTAAAAAAAAAGACTTGAAAGTTGAAATATAAAGACTTTACTTTCTAATCGTAGTGATTGAAATGAACTTTTTGTCCAATCTCTCTATTCTCGGTAATTTTCTTTTTCCTTTCCCCGACATATTTTCTTTTAATTATTTCGCTTCAACTTTAAACGGCATTTTACGATGATATTGCCCTATTTTTCTTGCCACAGCATGTAATGAATGGTCTTTGTGTTGCCGCCGATGGGCATTCTCATGAGCGCAAGGCAACAGAAGAATGGCTCCAGGAGAAGATGATACATCGCCGCCTCTCACAAACTTGCCTTTGCCCAATAAAAACCTCGTACCAAACTATACCCTTCTGTCAGCAATCAGTGAATGGAAATCAGGAAAATGTTGCCCATGATTATTGCCTAATCAAGATTAGAGTCAACAAAGGCGAGTGGCGTTGGTAGTCCTTTTATAAATACATTAGGGGCTAATTTGGTATGATAAATAAATCCATGGGACGACAGGAAATTTTCTTCAACTTTTTTTCCTCTTTACTAAATCAATAAAAAACTTTCAATAAGTAAAGCCTGCAAAACAAATTATTAATGCATTCAGTTTTCTTTGAACGAAAATTTTTTAATACTCAAAATCATTGAAAAAACATGCAGTGTTCTAATATATTTACACATGTAGTCAATTTTTTAATAGAAATCAACTTTCCCAAATAACAGCATCTTATTGAGGGTTGTTTCTCTAAATTTTTCATCAACTTTTTTGATTGACCAAATTTATTTTAAAATATCCGTAATTTGAAATAAGTAAAATCAAGCAATTCAAATGCAAATTTTAATATTTTTTATTAAATTAGTATATAACCGTATACTAAAAAGGCATGTTGATTGGTTTAATGTCATATTTTGCCCGTCTTAGATAAAATAGCACATAACTAAGACAGGAAATAATTTTTTTTAAAAGGGTGACAAAAAATTGTGAAAAAACTCAAATTTAAAATGTAAATTACTTTGTGAATATAGTATTTTAACACTACTAACCCCAAAAGAGAAAAAAAGAAACAAAGAAAAAATAAATAGATTTTTTTTTTTTTTTTTGGAATTTAGGATCATTTGCACTGAGCCAGGGACGCAACTTGATAGGAATGAAAAAAAAACTAGAGGTCCCAACATTTTGGACCGAGTTAGTGTGGACTAGGATTTTTAATGGGAGAAAATTCGATTCATATTGATCCAAATTTCATAAGAATTTTTAATCAATTAAATATTTGAAGATCGAATGTGAAATTATATATGTAATATGATTCAAATTTAAATTTTAATAAATAAAATAAAAACTCTGCCAAAATGTAACATACAAGCCAAATGATATCTAGAATTGGATTTCTTTCTTTCTTTTTTTTTGGGGGGGAGGGGGGGGGCGCAATATTTTGCATATCGATTGCACTAATTTGAATTTTCATTTCATTTCACAAATTGAGGAAAACAAATTAGAAATTAAAAAAAATAAAAATGAAAAGCAAATTTAGAAAAACAAAATATTACTATGGAAAGGAAAAGTCAAAATCAACCAAGAAACATAAGTTTAACACACTGTGTGCAGTGTTCATATCATATGACATGATAAGTTAGGAAAGCAACCAGCAACCACAAACTAGTATCCATAGCTGAGTTAAACTTTAGCATTTCCGCAGATCAGTATGGACAAACTTCAATGAAAAAGTCTACAATCTTGATAACAAAATCATAGAACAAACAACAAACTGAATAAAAACGACAATGCTAAGGATTATATTCTTAATACAAACAAGCTCAAACACAAACAAACCAATGTAATAACAAACAAACAACCCATGGAAAAAAATAAAATAAAATAAAGTCATGACAAACTCTTGCATTAAGAATAACAAATGAGCTAAGCAAGACTAGCAAAAAAATAATGTTGCAAGAACATAGTGGTAAAATCAGCTAACATTACCACACCCACGGAAGTCACGCACATATTGCATGACAATTCCAAAGGAATTGCCAAATGATAAAAGAGAACAGAGAAAACCAACTTCAACTTACCATTTGAATAGAGAGCATTGCAACAAAAACAACAAAGTTTCTACTAAAAATTACTTCAAGAAAGGGAAAAAATGGAGACCAATACGCACCAAAGTCTCTTTGCTATACCACAATTTCATCATTACAAAGTACAAAGAATACAAGAAGATGTGATAATTTGAAGCAGCAATACAATTACATCTCTAAAGAGTATAGAAGAACTAAAGGACAAAGACTCTTAGCCCAACATCCTTCAATCAACACAAATTAAAGAACAAAATTGCCAAAACTAGCATAAATTGTCAATGAATCACCACAAATTACAAGCCAGCAAAAATATCATACCTTTAGAAAACAGAGAGCAAAATTGTGAGTAGAAAGCAAAACAAAGGCAAATATTAGAGACAAGCAAAAAATTACTTGCACGTTCAATATGCCATCCATGGAAATACTCACAATCTCATAGTTGTTAAAGGCACACACGATGTGCTGTGAAGATCAATGAGGGGCGCGCCTTACGGGCTTTATTGTTGGGGCTGTTTGGCAATCAATTTTTTCACTTATGTTAGGGCTAGGGCTTTTTTGGGCGGTCAGTTTTTGCACTCCAATGGGCAAAAAAGCTCTCAGCCTCTAGCCACCATCTGCCACTGCAAGCATTACAATCGGCCGCCACCATCGCCAGATCAATTTTCCCCCCTCCCTTTTTTTCCTGTTGTGTTTCTCTTATCTCCTCTTCTCCTTTTTCAACTATTTTATCATGCCATAATGTTATGTTTCCAGTTTCCCATTTCTTGTTTCTTTTTCTCCTTTTCTTCTTTTCATCCATCATTTTTCTTTTTACTTCTTCAACCATTCTTTTCTTTTCCTATTTTCTTCTTTATTCTTCTTTTACAAATTAATGCTCAAAGCCTGAAAATTTCAGTTCTGTTTTCTTTTTTTATAATTATTTATCTATTTTTTTTCTTTTTTATTGTTTGCATGTTGGATTTGTTAAAATAAGTTAATTATGGTGAAATATTGTTGAGCATATGATGAAATGTGAAGAATAAGTGCTAAAAGTTCTTCAATTTTCAACAGGTATAATGGCAAACAATCGAAAGGATCTCATATGGAATCACGGGAGTTTGGTTAAGCCAAACAACATCAATGAAAGTATAAGGTGCCATTATTGCAATAAAGTGACAAAAAGAGGGATATGAAGGCATAAACAACATCTTATGGGGGGATATAGAAATGGGGTAGCGTGTAAGAAAGCACCCAAATGTGTTAAGCAAGAAATGAAAGAACACATGGAAGAAAAGCAAAAGTTGAAGAACACAATTGATAAAATACCTCATTTTGATGACATTACTGACCAAGAATTGGAAGGACAAGATGAAGATGACGTGGAGGTGCAATCAACTGCAAAGAGGCATATGGGTTCATTTTCTAGTCACGGGTCGAATCAATCAACATTTATGCTGGCCAAAAAATTAAAGCAAATGGGCTCGATTGATTGTATTTTCACAAAAGATGCTGATGAAATAGTCAAGGAGAGAAAGAAAGGTGAAAGTGCTTCTCAATTCAATGAAACAAAAAAGAAGTTGAGGGACAATGCAGTCTAAAAGTTTGCTAGGTGGATGTACGATACTGCCATACTGGTATATCATTCAATGCAGTTAATTATGATAGTTTTGCGCCTATGATTGAAGAATTGGGCAATATGGCACAAGAATGAAACCTCCAACTTATCACGAGGTAAGAGTTACTTCTTTGAAGACAGAGGTAGAGCACACAAAGAGTATTTTGAAAAATCATGAGGAAGAGATGGCGAAATTTGGACTTTGATGGCAAATGGTTGGAGAGATAGAAAAGAGAAATCTTTGATTAATTTCTTAGTGGACACTCTAAGAGGAAGTAGATTCATAGAATATGTGGATGTATCCAGCTACTCACACACAGGTGAGAAGATGTTTGTGTTGTTAGATGATTTTATGCAACGTATTAGAGAGGAAAATGTGGTTCAGATTGTCACCCACAGTGGAAGATCAAATGTTCTAGCTGGGGAGAAGTTGATGGAAGAATATAAACACTTGTATTGGTCTCCATGTGCTGCACATTGCTTGGATTTGATGTATGAAGATATCTTTAAGATGTCTGATTTGAAGAGAATGCTTGAAAGGCTAATCACAGTCAATGGTTACATTTACAATTGAACCCAAGTGTCGAACATGATGAGGGAATTTAGAGGTAAAAAAAAAATGATTAGGCCTGTAAAGACTTGCTTTGTAATTACCTTCTTGACATTAAGGAGTTTTCATAAGCAAAAATCAAATTTGAGAAAGATATTCACTTCCAATGAATGGAAGAAGAGCAAGTTTGCAAAGGAGCAAGTAGGCAAAAATGTAGCCAAAATTGTGTTGATGACTGCATTTTGGAGGCATGTAACTTATGCTATGAAGCTTGCTGGTCCTCTAATTGAAGTTCTTCGATGGGTTGATGGAAAGAAAAAACCTCCAATGGGTTATATTTATGAGGCAATGGATAGTATTAAAGAAAAAATTGCCCTTACTTTTGGGAAAAATAAAGAAAGGTATAGTGAAATTTTCGATATTATTGATCGAAGATGGAATTCACTATCCTTTGCATGTGGCTGGTTATTAATTGAACCCATACTTCTTTCATGCTAATGAAAAGATTGAACAAGATGTTGAAGTCATGTTGGGTTTGTATGATTGCATAGATAGATTGGTGAAAGATACTTCTACACAAGATGCCATTGCTCATGAGCTCATAATTTACAAGAAAGTTGAAGGGAATTTTTCCTCAGCTATCGCAAAGAGGCAAAGAAAGTTGCTAGCACCAGGTAATATGTGAATGCAAGATGTTATAATTATATATATTCTATGCAACTTACTAACTTTATATTTTTTACGATTGCTAGCTAAATGGTGAGCTTCATTCGGATCTTCAACACCAAATTTACAAAATCTTGCCATCAAAATTCTTAGTCTTACTTACAGCTCGTTCGACTGTGAACAAAATTGAAGGATGTTTGAACATGTAAGTTGAAAATATTTCCTAAAATTATTCACTTATTAGTTATTATGACTTTTTTGTTAATAATTTATGGTGTATCACTTTTTTCACAACTTCATTCCAAGAAAATAAACCGATTGGTGCAACAACACTTAAATGATTTGGTTTTCATCAAGTATAATCGGCCTTTGCTTCGTAGATATGACAAGCGTGACTCCATTGATCCAATCATCTTGGATTCTAATGCAATGGATGATGAAAATGAATGGTGGTTGGGGAGAATGGATGAAGATGAATATGATATTCGGGTGTTTGATGATGATGATTTGACATGGGGTAATGTTGCAAATGCCACTGGAGTTAATGAAGATGCCTACACTTTTAGATATCGAGCTTCTCGATCTAAAAGTAATTTTTTGAGAAAGCCAAGTAAAGCTAAGCCTAGGGAAACTACTTCCAAGGGCAAGGAGATAATGTAAACAAAGGGAAAAGAAAAACTAACTTCTTTATCGACATTGCATATTATAGATGAAGAAGATGAGATGGATTTTGATGACACTAAGGAGAAAGAAGAAAAGGATAATGAGGGTTATAAATCTTGTTCTAGTGATGACGGATGTGGGGAGAGTTGAGTGGGATGAAGAGTTCGAAGATGATGATTAAACACTAGAGTTGTTAACTTGTTATAAAATTTTAACTTGAACTTGTTTGTTTGAGATTGTTGAATGAGTTGAGTTTTTTTTAATTATTAGTTTCTAATGTTAAGTGGTTTTTATGTTCTATAATTGTTTGAATGTATAGGCATTCTTGGTGTATAACTATGTCATAGAAAATGAAGATACTTTTCATATGTTGCGCTTTATTGCAACAAAACGCGCGCTTCATGTTGCGCTATAGCCCCAAGAGACCTTTGCGCTATAGTGCGCTTTACACTCTTAACAACTATGCTCAATTTATGAAAGAAACACAAAATAACTCAATCACACACACACACACACACGCGCACACAGAGAATCACTTTAACATTGACACTAAACACCAAAACCTACATAAGAGAACAAAATTTTCCCTAAGAAACCAGTCATCTCAACCAGATAAAAAGAACAAAAGATCAAGGGAGAAGTAAAATTGCCAAAAATATAAAGAAAAAAAGAGAGAATCACTTTAGCATCAACACTAAACATCAAAACTTACACAAAAGAACAAAATTTACTCTAAGAAATCAATCATCTCAACTAGATGAAAGGAACAAAACATCGTGGGAGTAGTAAAATTGCCAAAAAAAAATAAAGAAAAAAATGCATCATAATTTATCTTAATGGCAAATTGAAGATAAATCCGTACAAACAGAATTAAAATGATGATACATGAAATAACTTCCAATGTATTACAGTAAATTCAAATTTCTTTGCCTAGAAATAATGAGTGGAAGGTATTAACAACTAAAAATAAAAAACCAGTCTACCAATTGAGAAGTAACCAATTTAGATTCTCTTACCCTTAGACGTCAATCTCTTCATGCACTACATTTGACAAATAACACTTCCTAATCAATTCTTTGCCTAGAACAATCCAGAAACCTGTATAGAAAATCCATAACCATTCATCACCATGAAAAACAATTGTATAAGGGTAAAATAGAATAACAAAACCTACAATGTAATATGAAAAAAAACATAATTTTGTGGAAAAAGAGAGAGAGCATTTTTACCTTCTTGAAAAGGAAGCATAGCGGAATTGCGGGCTTTTAGAAAAGAATTTTTTTCTGTTTGATGTAAGGATTCTCTAAATTCTCATAATTTTCTTCGATTAAGTTTCATTAACCGAACGGAAGAAATGATGAGAACTCTGAGTTTTGAGAAAATGGAATTTGGGGAGTGCAAGAAAAAGTGAATAGGATCCATATATATAAATGGAGATTATATCCGTTGGATTATAGCCATTTGAGATAGGCAAAGAGGAGCATCTAGGAACCCTATCTGCGATGATCGAATTGTGAAAGAAGAAATTAAAGTTATGTTTGGTTATGTTTTTTATTTGATTTTATTACACGTTTATTATGTGTTTTGGGAGAATGAATTATGGAAAATGCGAAAGTTTTTTTTGGTGTATTTATTTATATTTTGGGGGAGACATTTTTTACTATAATAGTCAAATCAACGCTTTTTTATTGGGTTTTTGGGTGAAAATGGAATTAAGTAATTTTTTTAATATTAGAATAAAAATAAAGTATATATGATGTATATATATAATATATGTATGTATATATTGAAGAATGTACGTTTTAAAAAAATATATAGAAATATATTTGATTATATTTTTTTAAAATAATATATTATTTTAAATTATTTTAGAAAAATATAACCTGAGAATTCCCTAAGATCTTTCTTCTACTTGGGTTTTATATAATATTATAATTGGAGGTTGGGCTAGTTTTCTTCTATAAGCTGACTGGGCTACCTTTTACTATTTTGGACGGCTGGACCCAACAAATTCGGTTCAATTTGATGGGCTTGTTATCAAATTGAAGCAAGATTTTGTGGGGCTTGTAGCTTTTCTATTCAAGCAAGATTGGCCCTTGTGATAGAGCATGACCTTTGTCCCGTATGGCCATACCATATGTTACTCCATAAAAGCTGAATAGAAAAAGGAAAAAACAAAAAAAAACAAACAAAAAACAAACAAAAAAAAAAAGAAAAAGATAAAGAAGATGAAATTTCATTATGACATGCGCACATACTTTTGGATCAATTTGAAAATTTTAAATTTTTCAAAGAGAACAGAAAACTGCTTCCCTCTATTCATCTTGAATTTAATTTAAACTGATTTATAAAAATAGTATGTCAACTCCTATCAAACGCCAAAATTTACACTATGAGGTTCCGTAAGTATAGGGACATGTCTCAACCATATGATCCTTCGCTTAAAATGCTTTTATGATCCCATTTCGTTGTCCTTAGTTTTAATTATCTTATTATCTCTTTTACTTGATTATAACTTAAGCATTGAAAAGTTGTAATTGAGAGCTAACTTAACAAACTTCATGATCATGATAAAAATCATTTTTTTTTTTTATTTTTTCTTTGGGATCAGAATTAGAGTCTTGAACCTGACCCGAAAATTCAAAGTTTAGATCCAAACCCAAGTTGTGTTTATTCAGGCCTGCAACATATATTAGTTCAGAAAGAATGGTTAGAATTTAGATTTAGATTTCATGAATCCAACCAAACTAAGACAAGAAACTACTATTACAAGGTCAGCAGCACAATGAGATTCTGCTCTGTCAGAAACTCAGAACCCATCCATTCACCAGCCAAAACAATCCCCTGCCTGAAGAAAGATAAAGAAAAGGACTACAAGTTCTGCTTTTTCACTGCAAATCTGTGTATGACAAAGAAAACCACTATTTTTACACCAGAAAGTAATATATGATCTTTTGATGCTGTATCTCTATGCTAAGTTCTAGGTTTAAACAACTTGGTACCTTTGACTTCTGTAATATTTTTTCTTCTAGTTCTGGTAAGGGCACAAAGACTTGATCAACCATCAAGAAGCAACGTGTCCCAACTTAACTTCTGATTATCTTCAAACATCAACACATTCAAAAATGTCCATATCTTCATCCAGGTAGAAATTGGGCTACCACCTCATAGGTTCTATGTTGATAATTATTGTGCCTGCAAGAATGGTATCCATACCTCAATAGTATAATCTGGCTTTTCTTCATCAGTGATATCTCCAGCACTACTTTAAATATCCAAGTCAAGATTGCACTACCAAAAAAGATCTTAAGACCTTTTCTCAGGATGATTGAAGATTGACAGCAAAAGTTATTTGAGCATTACTAATCTCACCAATAATCTAATATATCTTCTCTATTTGACAAGTTGTTCCATTGCTAAAGCCAGTCCAGGTCGCTTTCTGATGATGCAAATGTGCTTATATGGATCATGCCTGGATTCAGAACTTCCATCAGAACCTCTGTTAGTTGTTGCCATGATCACCAAAGAAGTCAAAACTATAATCCAGTTAATTACAATCCCAACACTTTCACCAGGAACAAAAAAAGACAGGGTCTTTTACTTTCCAATCTCTTCAAGCTTGTCAAGAATTTGCTTTATATCAGGCCGGAGGAGACGGGATGGAGAGCAACAAGCCATTGCTAGCTGAAAATATTTGAGAATACTATCCTCAATAACTGCCTTCTGATCATTGCTTAGGCCAAGAAGAATGTCGGGATGGTACGAGTCCGCTACTCGGTCATCAAGAATCGCACTTCTCATAGCACTTGGCAAATAAAAATCTTGATATGGCGTTGGGTTTTCATCAATTGGTTCTTTCCCAGTTAGTAATTCTAGAAAGATTACTCCTAAGCTGTAGATATCAAACTCTTCGCAGGCGTCTTTCATTTTGATCAACTCAGGGGCTTTATATCCCTCAGATGCAGAAACTTCAAGCATTTGCTGTCCTGCTGCAGGATTCAGGAGAAGATGTAGCCCAAAATCCGATACGTATGGTTGGTGATGATGATCCAACAGTATATTCTTTGACTTGAGGTTGCCATGGATTATTGGTTGGTCATAAGCAGTATGAAGATGATGCACTCCTCTAGCAATACCTATGGAGATACTGCATATAGTGGGCCATTTTCGAGCAGCACCATTTCCACCTATTCACAAGAACACTCTATTGAATTCTTGATTTAGAAGAAGAAATGAGAATAAGAACAGGAGTATCATGTTCCAATTTGCAGCAATGAAAATCTGAAATAGAATCTAAACATGTGAGCAGGTTTAAGTATGCAGAACTGGCAGATAATTACTATCTAAATCCAGCCAGATACAACACAGCAATCTCTTTTACACCCTTTTGATCTTTATCCAACAGCTCAGAATAATATTACATAATAATTAATGGCAAATATGATTCTTTTTATGCAAATATTAAGCCTGTGAAAGGAACCATACATTTTAGGATCAGAATCATGGAAAGTAAGTAACAAAATCTTTAACAACCAAAATTTGACCAAATTCTTTCTTGAAGAAGTTTCTGTCCAAATAGTGAGTGAACTCCATGAAATCTGGGCCATTCATAACCCACAGATATTAAACAAGATATTTCAGAATCAAGCACAATCCCACCTGATCCCAAAACTTCCCTATTTCTTAAACAATAACAAGAAAAGTTATAGGACAAAAGATTCAATTTTTATGATAGAAATTGAACAAAAGAGCCTTACCTCTGATAAACTTAGCCAAATTTCCAGGCCCGTAAAAGGGATGAACCATCAGCTTCTCCCCTCTTGGCCCTGCATAAAATGCATTCAAAGGCACCAAATTTGGATGCCTTATCGACCCCAGCAACTCTATAATTGGCACCAACTCCTTTATCCTCAATGTACAAGTAGGCCTCAAGAATCTAAGCAATGTAAGAGAATTTGAATTGACCAAACTAGCCCTATACAATGTCCCATAGATAGATTTTCCAATAACTTCACCAGGGGCATCAAGAATTTCCTGAACGCTAAGATCTTCACCACCCTGAAACTTGATCAAATCCTCTGTGCTTACCACCCCATCTCCTTCTTTACACTCAAAGGCAGCTTCTACATCTCTAGAAACATTTTCAGCTTTTCTTCTTCTGAAACAAAAGATTGTGAGGAAAAGAATTGTTAAGACAGATAATGAGGTTAGACCTATGATTAATATGAGTTTATGTTTGTGTTCCATTTTTCATTGGAAAAAAATTATTCTTGGGATCTTTTGGTAGGTGTAAAGATTGAAACTGAATGATTTTGCTAAGAAAAATGAAAAGGGTCCAAGATCTGACAGTAGTATTAGAATATGAATTCAAAACGTGAAAGTGAAAAGGTGACTAAATAATTTGTTCAAGAAAATGGGAGAAGGAAGTATAGGAAGAGAAGGGATTCTTCAGAAATCAGAAATGTGCGAACTCCCATTGGAGTTTATAGAAAAATTGGAAAAGAAAAATGTAAAAGGACTGATGGGAACTGCAAATGATGACTTTAGTCTGAGCTGCAGACAAATCTGTAGGTGTGTGAGAGAGAAAGAGTCAGAGGAGACAGACTGTTAGAGAGAGAGAGAGATAATGGCAGGTGGATCCATGTGATGTTTTATCAAGTGAACATTTTTGCTGATGTTCATGCCGTTCCATGAATTAATGACTTAGTCTGTCTATCAACCACCAAAATCATAATAAAGAAAAAAAGTGTTAAAAAATTGCATAATTGCTTTCAAATAGCTGAAATGGTGGAGAAATTATAATGCCCAATTGCCCCTAATAACACTCAGCTTGGAGAAGAGTGGAAGATTTTTTAAAGTGTTCGTTATGTTTTCACATCATTCTGATTATGTGCTAGCTTTAAACAGTGCTTTCAATCAACCCTTTTTTGACCTTCTTTTTGACATTTAACTAAAATTACTAGGAATATAAATTTGTCTTAAATTTATGAAACAACATGAGGTATCTTTTCCTTTTAATTACTTCTCAGAAAATTAACGTATGTCACCCATTTAGGTATATATTCACAGTATCAAATAATTACAAATTGTTAAATGATAATAATGAACAAATGTATTAACTGAATATTATATTAAATGATTAATGATAGTCCGAATTAATATCTGTATTCCTTTATATGAAAAATGAAAGAATTTGTGTGAATGAATTGATTTTATATTAAAGAAAGAATCATACACTCATTTACTAACACAATTCAATTTATAGTCCGATAATTTTTCCAAAGAACTCATTAATTGGACAAGAGTAAAGAAAAAGTTTGAAATATCACATTTCATTCTGAGACATTATTATGTTCTTATTTAATGATATAAAGCACATTTAATTTAATACAAAATTAGAGGAAAATACTTTATTGGTCAAAATATGTTATTGCATAGAAAAAGTTATTTAAAGATGCAAAGAAGGGTGGATGGGTTGGTGCCGGAAGCACAAACAGCACTACGAATATCTTCTTATACCCAAACAAGAAGACTTGGTCTATTATTTCTAATAGCCAGAATAAATATACTCTATATTTTTGTTGAGTTGGTAACTAATCTCACTTAATTTTATTCAATAATATCGAATCGTCATTTAGAGGCATTATTCTATAATATAATGTGAAATTTGAGTTTCAAATATTAACAAAATTTAAGTGTACATGCGTATATAAAATAAATAAAAAGAAAAAGGACTTATGGAATAAAGGGAAATGTGTACATTGTCAAACTCCCCGCCTTCCAAAAGTGCTTTGGGGATGGACTAGACGTAGCAAAGCGATGACTAGGGGGATAGAAGACGACCATCTCAAGGCGCATCATGAGCTACATGCAACATTGATGAAATCTAGAAATTATTCAATAATAAAATTTATACTTAAGTTTATCCAAAATTACGTTACTAGCTAGACTTGGTCTATTATTTCTAATAGCAATAATAAATATATTCTATATTTTTGTTGAGCTAATACTAATGTCACTCAATTTTATTCAATAATGTTGAATGGTCAATTAATTTAGAGGTATTGTTGTCTCATATAATGTGAATTTTGGATTCAAATATTAACAAAATCTAAGTGTGCATGCGTATATAAAAAATAAAAAAAGACTTATGGAGTAAAGGGAAATATGTACATTGTCATACTTGTCACCTTCCAAAGATGCCTAGAAGAACGCCAGACACAGCAGAGCGATGACCAGGGAACAAATTTTTCATTAATAGGGGGATAGAATCTAGAGATGGCAAAATTATCTGTCCCTGCGGGTACCGCGGTCGGGCGGATTTGGGAATAATTTTCTTTTCACGGGGACGGGGACTGTGCCAATTTAATCCCCGAAATGCTAAATGAGGCGGGAGTGGGGATCATAGTCCCCGTTCTCGTGGGTACCCGTTACCTGTTTAAATAATTAAATTATTATTATTATTATTTTCATATATATATATTTATATATATATATATATGTGTGTGTGTGTGTGTGTGTGTGTGTGTCAAATCCTATTTTTATTCATTTTATTTCATCCTTTGCATTCCGTTCACCCAGCGTCTGTGGCACCCCCACCTCTTTGGAGGAATTGACAAATTTTTATGCATTTTTTAAAATTTATATTTTTGTATTATTTATCTTTTAATATTTTATTGTAAAATATAATTAAATATTGTGTGTTTTGTACTTATGTTTGACAATCCTTTAACTTTGGAAGTAATTTACATTATTGAAAAAATTTAGTACCTTTTTTTTAATTTTTATTTTGAAGTTATTTTAAAATTTTAATAAATTTTTAAATCAAACCCGTGGGTACCCCTAAATACCCGTCTCTCTGCGGGGAAGTAGGGGACAAGTACCTGCCATGGGAATGGGGGCTGGGACGGGGGGGCATTTTCACTTCACGGGGGTAGGGGACAGGAGGGCTATCCCAGCCCTCGCCCCCACTCCCGCTCCCGCCCCATTGACACTCCTAGATAGAGACTATAATTTCAAGGCACATCATGACCTACAAACAACATTGACGAAACCTAGGAATTATTCAATAATAAAATCTATCCTTAAATTTATCCAAAATTGCATTACTAGCTAGCTCCATTAAAATTAGAAATTATCCAAAGAGGTCAAAATAAATGGAAGCTGGCAACCGTAAGGATATGTCTACTTTGAGACCTTCAGTTGGATATACCATATAATCTCATCATGAATTATTTCGTCCCATATTTTATCAATTATTTCTGATCCCATCTAATAAAGTAAATGAGACCGTAATGTAGTACCTTCCTTTTTCCTTTTTCCTTTTTCCTTTTTTTAAAGGGGCAATTGTTATTTAGTTATTCTTTCTTCCTTTTTCCTTTTCTAAAGGGGCAATTGTCATTTATTTATGTTTTTAACTCTCAGAAACATTCTTTTCCCCAATACATTCAATTTCGTGAGTGTCTAGTCCATTTTTGAGAGAGACGTTTACCAAATAGCGAGGACTTACACTTTCTTTCTTTCTTTTTTTTTTTTTTTTGAGGATTAAATTTAGAAAAAATAACTAAAGACTAACATTTTTTTTTTGTCTAAGTTATCATTAGCTTCCTAGATTAAGAAACTTAATAAATCGATTTTTCCAATAAGATTTTTTTTCTTTGGGTTGTTCAAATTAATTTATAAAAAATGATGGTTTTAAATTTAATAAATTAAATCACTATAAAAAACTAAAGCATCAACTATAGTCAATCTGTAGTTGCTAATGAACTGAATTCAAAGTAGATGCCTCGTAACTAACCATTGCTATGATTAATTTGTAGCAAATGATTATTCTCATATATACACATATATATTTCTATGATTAATGCATATTTAATCTATTATGCTTCGAACATACAAAGTTATGATCGTTAGCTAATAATTTTTGTTACTTGTAATTTAAAAAAAAAATTACATTTACTACAAAATATTTAGCCATAATATATATATAACTATAGTTACGAAATTAATTTTGTAACAATTTTTTCATAGCAGATATCTAGTTTTTTGGTAGTAATTTAAATATATATATATATATATCTTTTTAGTGAAATTTTAGATAGATAAATTATAATATAAAAACTCTTAAGTTTAAAATTGAGTGAAATAAATAAAAGAATTAAAATTTTTCAAAGTTGACAAATTAAGTGAAGTTAAATTTTTTTGGATACAGATAAATCATAAATCAATACAATTAAAAGCAAATCAATTTTCAAATCCAATATCAATAAATTAGGAGTTTCATAACTATGATGTTCAAGATACATAATTTCATCCAAAAACAAAGCTTATTATAAGTAGTAGTCATATGTCTGTCATGCATTTTCATTGGGGAAGCCATCAATGTATGGCTAAATTGGACCATCATTCTGTACCATACAACGGCAGTTAGAAGTTGGCCGCAGCAATAAAATCACACACCTTGTTGCTCACATTTTCTTTTTCCTTTTCTTTTTCTTTTCCTAAGTGTGAACAATATGGTTATATATGTATTAATGGGATATATATACTTTCCTAGGTTTCATAAATTTTTCTGACTGAATTCTGGGCTTACTAGAATGCACGAGATGGCAGTATTACGTACGGTGGCAAGGTTCATGCACACGGATGCATTATATATATATATATATATATATATATATGGGGCGTTGTTATTTGCACTCTAAATTTTGTTATTCGCACTTCATTCTAAATTTTTATATATATATATTAGGTTATTGACCAAAATATCCACTTTCTTTTCAAATGCACTTATATTAATTTGTAAGACAAATGTACCCTTTAATATAATAATTATCACTTTTAACTTTGTTATTCGTGAAAATATTCCACCATAACTTGTCCAATTTAATATGAAATAACAATAAACCTTGGCAAATGAGTACCCATGGTAACTTAAGAATAGATAATGACAAACTAGGGTAAATTTACCCGGAGGTAAAATTATCCCTTTTTTATTGGATATAAGATAGTAGGCTCATTACCCATGATTATGGGTGATGGTGACCCACAAATACTAGTATTTTTATTTTTTATACATGAGGGTAAATTACTATGTATTTTTTAATTTACATAATATTATTCAAATATACTTAAATAAAACTAATAAAAGATGCTACAAATTTTAAACATTACAATGACAAGTATTTAAATTATTGCAAGTATTTTAGTTTGAAAAATACAACTTAAATATTTAAACATCTATTGATTTTAAGTTATATTACATTTCGAAGTTCAAATTTAAATCTCATTATATGTCAAAAACTTTTTAAACTAAAAATTTAAATACCACATAAACATTATTGTTATCGTAGAAAAATTGTTATATCCTCCAAATTATTTGTGAGAATTAGAAGAAAAAAATATATATATATATAAATATATATGGTTGTTCACGGGTTATCCATGGGTACCCGTGGGTTGGGTCAAAAATGGCAGGTAATTAGGTGGTGGGTAAAATTGTTCGCATGTTATTGAGTAGAGAAAATGAGGCCTATGATCTGCATTTTTTTAAGTATCCACAATACGGGTGATATTTTGCAAGGTATAAATAACAAGGTGCAATACTCTCTTATTTCTTTATTTTACTCTTCTGAATGAAATAACTTTATACAGTAGTCTTCATGAAGCAAAACAAGACCTATATTTGGAATATGAAAATATACTATTTTATAGTGATACTATCATTTTCCCATTGAAGTTCATAGCCATGTTTTCAGTGAAATGGTTGAATTTAGAAATGGGATAATCTATTCATTTTTATATGCTCTATCAAGTTTTATATAGAATAAATCAAGGTTAGGAATGAATCAAGATCATATTTACTAGGACAAAGAATAGTATACTAAGGGCAGCACAATTATCTAGCATTTTAAAAAAATGATATCTTGAAAATAAAGGGATACAATGGTCAATTTATATAGACTAAAATCAAGTGGAAGTGCTAATAACAAACTTTAGAGTGCAAACAACAATACCCTGTAAATTATATAGAATTGTTCATTATTAATATATAAACTATGTAAGATCCACTAATTAAAACTTAAGAATTCCAAAATTCATATTAAAGTATAATCTTATAGTTATTTTATTTAGTGATTTAAATTTGTTTCTTATTATGCTAAAATAAAAAGGTTGAAAATACATATGTATTTTTTTATTTAGTCTGAAGTTGTCAAGTAGTCAATTACTTCAATAAAATCGTTCTCACATCTATATATATGAGATGTAAAATTCGAATCATATCAATTTTTGATATTTGCATGCACGTGTAAGCAAAAAAAAAATATTTAGTGTGATGTGAAGCTCATTTTTAAGCAATAAAATTTTTCAATATGTAATGTTTTTCCTTTACTAAACTTTTAACAAATCCATAAACCCCTTAACCCTTCCTTTTTTTTTTTTTTTAAATAACAACATAAACCCCTTAACTCTATTCACCTAAAATCACTTTCCCATATCTGACCTTTTTGGGTGGTGGTTAGGTAACCCAATAATTGATAATCATACTGATTGGTCTTTGAGGACCCCAGCCAAGTAGATTTTATTATTTCTTCGAAAAGCCAAAAGGGCAAAAATAAAATAAAAATTAGGGGCCAAAAAGAGCTTTATTTTGAGTATGTTCTTGATTTTAACTTAATATAACCAAACAAAATGGGACCCCTTCCACCACGTGGGGATGATTTTATCTCAAAAAGTCAAGACAAATTGTGGCCCAGAAATCCATCCATGCATATTGCCAACGCCTTTTGTTTGGACATCTTGATTATTTAATTAATTGTATTTTCTGAAATTTGTTTTGAGATAAATCATAAAAAAAATAAAATTATATACTTTTATTACAATCATCGATGAATAATAATGCATAGTACTTTGTATTATAATGATTTCATATACTCAATATATTGTAGGAGTTCATTTTTCTAAAACTACAAAATAACATTCGACATTGAGTAGAGGTTAAATTATACTACAAAAAGGACTCATTAGGACATGAGTTTTACTAGAGCTAATAAAGGTTGAGTAGCTATAGAAGATTTTCATATATCTCTATAGAAAAAAAAAAAAGAAAATTAATCATAATTCATTAAGTGACAATTTAAAAGTAGCCATACAAAAGATTTTATTTTCTCATAATAATAATTTTTACAAATTTAAAAATTACTAAAAATAAGTTGAATTTACCATTATTTACAATTAAAGACACATTTTTAGTGACAATAAAAGTCTTTTTATAAATTATAGTGACAATTTTATTGTTACTAGATGTTGCGATACTAATTGTCAATAATAACAATTTAAAAACAGTAGTTATTATTTCCATTAAATCATGCTGTGATAGAATAAAAATTATTGTTATTTAAAAAATATCATTATTGACTACTAAAAAAATTATGTCACTTATATGCTATTAGTAATAATTTCACGTTGTAAGTTAATATTTTTGTCACTAATAATTTAAGAAAATTACTAAAAACTGTTAGAATACAGTTAAAACTCATTAAAATATTTCAAAGCCTATACCCATTCAACAAATTTTTTACTCCAAAACCTCAACAAATAATTTTTGACTCAATTGTTTTTGATGCATTAAATTTCTTTAAATTATCATATGTTTTATAAATTAAGAAACTTAACAAATTAGCTTTTTTAACAAAAAAATTTCTTTAATTGATTTGTATCAATGATAATTTTAACTTTAATAAATCAAACATTTGAAAAAAAAGTATATTTCTTCAATTTTTTAATGTATTTAATTAAATTATAGTGGTGACAAATTTAATTTTTAAAATTCAATTAACAAAATAAAAAGACTAATTTTTTATAAATTCATAAATAACTTTGATAAAACTTTTTAGTACAATAAGTGGATAGAATTGAAAAAAAATAAATTGAAATTAACTATTAATAAAGAAACTTAATATGAGATATTCAATGGTAATTTTGTTCAAAAATAATGTAAAAATAAATAGTTGAGCTTTTTAAAATAAAAAAGTCCGTGTAATAGATTTTCAGCTTGAAAAATAATTTTATGAATTTTTTTAAACAAAAAATTTACTTTAAGGAATTTTTATTAATTTTCTTCATATTTTTTAGTACATTTAAGTTTCAAAACATTAACGATGATATTAAATCATATCAACTCAATATAAATCATGTTTTCAAGTCATATCAACGCAATATGAGTGTACGTACATGATTTTATTCATACAATTTATATTTCACACTTGATACAAATATAATAAATAATAAATAAAAACTAATGTAATTACATTTTCAAACCAAATGTTACTATTTGGTTGCAATCAAAATGGGGATATATGCATTGTACTAGCTAGAAAGGTGGGGATCCCTTGAACTTTGTCCAATAATATAATTTAAAATATAAATGGTAGTTGATCAGAGGCACATGGACAAACGAACAGACATACTCTTCCTATGTTCAGCTACATATATTAATCCACTGTTCCATCTAAATGATTTCTTAATCATTATTTATCCAATCTATTACATTGAAATTAGCATTTCTTTTTCTGCTCAAATAATCAGTTGTCAGTTTATATGCAGGCCAAACAAGTACTGGCACAAGCCATGACAAGATAAGATTAAGTACCCTAAGTGTGTGTCTGTGAAATTGCAGCCCAAATATCATTATTTCTTAGTTATATATTGTTGGAAATTTCATAAATATTAGGCCCATTTAGATTTGTATAGTGAAATTCTAATCTAAGTTAAGCAACTAATTATTAAAAAAAAAAAAAAAAAAACCTCATCTTATTAATATGAAAGCAAAGAAAATACCACGTTTGTCTTTAAAAGAGTCAAAATTAGATAACTATCAAGAATCCATGCATTCAGTATTGAATAATTTCATAAATATTCTCATTTAGATTTGTATGATGAAATTATAATCTAGGTTAAGCAACAAATTATTTAAAAATTAAAAACCTCACCTTGTTGATATGGATGAAAAGAAGTACCACATTTGTCTTTAAAAAAAAAAGTCAAAATTGGGTAATTGTCAAGAATTCACGCATTCTGTATTAAGCTGGATCACATTGATTCCACTGGTCTAGACAACCTGAAGAATTCTGACTGTCGAATCTAGTATGAACGTTTCAAATTAAGCAATGTCAATCACTCATACCTTGATAAATGAGATTTAATTATAAATGCCCCATATTAAACTCATTTACAGGTAAATAATTTAAAATTTAACTATACTTTCTCTCCATTTTATTGCCCTCATTCTGCAAATTTGACTTGACTCAATTTAATGATGCTTTTTTCTCAAATTCACATATCAAGTCTACCACCTAATAAATGGGAAGTCCTGTAGTCCCAATCACAACTAAATGATAGCACTAAAGGTGAAGTAAAATTGATATTTTCCTCAGCCTGCAATCTGTTATATAAGGGACAGAGAGATTCAAGTGAAATAACATGACATAACAAGAAAGCGAAATGAGCAACTGTATTGATCTTTCTGAAATTTGCATCCTTCTGAGGGTGGAGAAAAAAGAACCACCCCAGTAAGACATATAATCAGGTAGTTTTTAATTAAACATTCAATCAGAAAGAATATAATTCATGTCTGCTCAAGGAATGTAATACATGGGGTTCGAAAGCTTGAATGAACGAATTGAAATAGATGAACCCAATAGATCACTCCACTGGTCTCCAGAGTTGCCCAGTATTTGGTACCCCTCTTCAACGAGCTCGTTCCTCTTATCTGACTTGTATTCTGTTGCAGTCTTTCTATGATCCTCCGAGGATCTGCACAATTTGAGACAACATAGATTTAATCTAAGTTTTAGTAGTCAACACAAAAGCATCCCAAGTTTCTATTGATCTTGACAGAGGTTTTCAAACTTCCTAAACAGAATACAAATATCTTGATTCTCTACACATCCCCACTCCACCACCCTGGCCTGAGATTAGTTTCGTTTTATTAACAAGATGGCCTTGGAAAAATATATCTATCATTTAAAGGCTACATCACTAATTTGGGTTTAAATGCAAACCAAAGGATCATGTACAAATGCAGACAGAAAATAGGTGTCACAAAGGTCATTTAACTGACATAGGACCACAAGAATATCAAATATCACCATCATTTATCAAAAGTTAGCACAAATTTGCTAAAATTATCGATTGGGCTCAATGGTTTCTGTCAGGATAAAATAATTTAAATTTTTTATTTAAGTTGAGGACCCATAGGCACATATAGATACAGAAATAATTTAGAAGGCACAAATGTTTATAGTCGCATTCGTGATGACCAAAATTTCCTCGGTTTATCGATACTTGCCACAGAAAGTTAATGCCAAGATAAGGTGCATGTGTGTATTTTAACAAACTTAAGCTACATAAATTAAGCAATAAATATGATACATAGGCTGCATCATACACCTGGGACCAGGTTTCTTAAAATGATGGAATATAAGTTAAGACTATGTAAAGAATGTTTCTGGCTTTTAAAAAGTTCCCCCAGTATCATTTTTATGTTTATATGGTGACTATAAATCAATATTGCGCCTAAAAACCAGCAGCTCATTTGTCTTAGAATTAGGTAACAAGAAGGACACTCAAGGTATATGACACTATCACACTATCTGAGGGCAGCAAACACACTCAGCAATGCTTATATAGCAGAATTTAAGGTGTTTACTCATTCTTCGTTATTATTCCATTATTTCGTTTCCATTAATCTCAATTTCTGGATCATTTGTGAATGTTGCCGTGAGAATGATGAAAACCACCTATTTGACTCATGTTTTTTAGTGTGCATACAATCTGTGCAAAAGCATGCAGCTATGCTGTTATACGAAATGCTATCTGTTTATGCTTTTAAGATCTTTAGTTAAATGAGGAACAGATTGTTCATAGTCGAAACAAAATAAAACTAAAATGAGAATCAGGAAAGTGATTCATTCTATAAAAGTCAACAAACAAGATATTCTGTAACAGATGTCATGATTTTCAGACAGGGGTTTGAACACTCACCTCAGTATGAGCTTGTCCCATTCCCGAAATCCTGCTCTGAACAAATTCTCCACAGTAATATTTCGATGCCTTTCACTTCGACCAGTCAACAAGATAACCTTGAATCCCAAACTTAAAACCTCTTCATAAAGCTTCAAACTAGACTCTATAGCAGGTGCCATTCCAGTCTCAACCCATTGGTCGAATTTCGTACTATTAAAAATCTCCAAGCTAAATAACCAAAAAAGCAACATATCAGGTTGATCCTATAACCAGGGCAATAACAATAATCACTCCAATACTAAATGGAAAAATATATTGAACACAGTCCATTCAAGAATCCCCATTTAACCTAATTCCGATCAGAAAACATCATAGTTACCAGAAAAACTGCAAATAGAACCGAACCTTGACAAAAAGTGCAGAATACCTAGAATGAATAAACTAAATGATACGGGAAACAGAGATAGTACCAACATTATCCCCCAATAATGCCAAAAATGTTCAAACACTTCAAGATTCCCATTTTCTTGTCCAATCAGGTCCGACTGGACCTGGACCTGGACTGAGACAAGTACAGTCCGATTAACACACGTGGCGACATCTCAACCTTACAAATAAATTTAGCTTAACAGTTACCATTACCTTATAAATAACCACAGCCATATGGTGTCAAATGTATGTTCGTTACTGTTATTTCATTACTTCTCTTATATTAGCATTCGATCACACGACATCATAGTTTCTTATGATCCCTCTCAATGATCATAAGTTTGACCATTCTCAGTTACTCCATTATTATCAATCCCATGGGAGTAGAAGATGACTACCTTTGAGCCAACCCAGATCACTTAAAATTTGGGGAAGAAGTCATATACAGTCATGTGTGATATCAGAATGAAAATGAAAAGCAATAGTCAAGGTTTTATAGTTCTCTCCTGAATGCCCAATTTTTTCAGTTAGGGCAGGAGGGACAACATTAATACTCAGAACACAAAACCTTTCGATATAGGCATTTCCAATCAAAATCAAATCCTTTGTTAGAAATTAACATTAGCACCTGGAAACTTATCAAAATCTGGGAAAAACCACATACCCATAACCATGCTCAGCATAATAGGGAAGATTGGAAAGCAAAGTCTCATCCACATCAAAAATCCAAGCATCTTTTCCATCTCCACTCAAATTGACACTTCTTGCATATATTCCAGCATCATTGGAGACCCTTTGAAGATCAATTTTATAACCCTTTCCTGTCATATATTCCTGCACATAATCAGCACACTCCTCTGGGATTGTCTTCCACGGGCTTAAGTTATTGGCCTCCACAGCAACCCTCCAACTTGTACACTGTAATTGGACTTCTTCTTGAGTCCATTCTTTCAAATGGGCTTCATCGGTTTCGGGCAATTCAATGATTATAGGATCGAAAGTCTTTTCAGAAAAACAGGCAAAGGGCAAAATTGACAGGAAAAGCAGGACTTTTTGCAGGAAACTCATCGTGGACCAATCGAAATACAGTTTTCGATCCCAAGATTTTTCTTTTATATGGTCAACAAAAGGCAGAAGAAAGAAGGAAAAGAAAACTGTTGCTTGGGTTTCAAATTTCTCAAGAAATGCTTTTCTTGATGTGAATAGGAAATCCCTCTTGAACAGTTTCTTTCTTCTCTTCTTTGGATTATAATGGCTTGGATTTGGGATGTGAGATGACGGCAATGGCGTGCAAATAAAGTATTGGAGTCATTGCAGAGGATATATGCATACGCACTGTGTATATATATTTAGCTTTTGTAATCCTGTTGTCTGTTTGATTGCGTGGTTCAGCCAATAGGATTGCTTCAAATGATGTGAACGTTAAGTTGGTTAGGCCACCGCCCACACGGCTTTTTCTTGAGGGGAAAAAAAAAAAAAGAACATTTTTAAGTTACGTCTATTTTCCAAGCTATAAGGCTGCATTTCTTTTTTTAATTTTTTTGGCAATTTTATCAGTTGTAAAGTTGCTCAAATTTGGAGTTAAGTGTGTGTTAATGTATTTACCCTGATATGATGCTATGAACCACGTCTATTTATGCATATTAATTCTATTTTATGGCTTTTTAATGATTATGTGAATCTAAAAAAATAATGGCCCGTTTGGTTTTATTTCCGTTTTCAATTTCTATTTCCATCATTTCTAAAATGGTAAGAATTAGTTATGTGATGTGATGTGAAAATGAAAATATATTTGGATGAAATATTTGGAAATGTAATGATTATGTTGATTTTAATAGATTGTAGGTGGATGGAGATAGAAATAATGGAATAGAGAGAGAGAGAGAGAAGATATATAGGTTATTAGGAAAAACAATATAGGTTGTTGGAAAATGTGTTTTGAAAATGGAAATGTAAATTATGTTGGGTGGAAATTTTTAAAAAGTGATGATTTCTATTTTTGGAATAGTAGAAAATGGAAAAAGTGGGTTTAAAAATAAAACCAAACACCCCCTAAATTTTTCCTGATTCTTGTAATATTTTACGCATATAATACCCACTGTTATTTTATGGATTTTCAATAATTATATTGTTTCAAAAGTAAATTCCCCTAATTCATGTGATATTTTGTAATTTATATACAAAAAGGTATTTGTGACTTATAAAACATAAAATTAATCAAAAACATGAAGTATACTACGTTTTACAAAATTGAGTATAAATGTATTATAAAAAATTGGCGAATTTGATTTTGGCCCCCAAAGCTATACATTTGATATCATTGTGCCCCTTACTATGAATATATACTTTACTCCTTTCAATGAACAAATCTACTTTATTTTTTTATTAATTACTTTTTCCACAGTTAAGAAAATATTAAAATTAAATTTTAAACTTCAAAATTTTATTTTTATTTTAATTATATAAAAAAAATCATTTGAATTAGATCAACTATAAATTGGTATAATTAAATTTCTATAATTGATTTGTTCTTTATTGGCAAATTAGTTTTATTTTTAATTAAGCCCAAATGATCCCTTAGGCAGCAGCAGCGCAAGTCTTAAAGTTGGACAAGCTTGCTTCGTACTGTCCCGATAAATGGGCACACGCATCCGCGAAAGACTGAAAGGCAAACCGACTGAGAGTAGAATTCAATCCCAAGTCTTCTATTTCCCATTTCAAATTAAATTTCATAAATCAACCTTGCCATAATAATGAAACCAACTTCGTATAGATCACTGTTTAAAAAACAGCATCAGACCGGGTGATCGGACCCGTTGAACCGTCAATCACCCTATGAATCGGTCCGACTTTTACAATAAAAAAAAATCTATTTTATGAAAATCATATGAACTGGCAGTCGAACCATTCACAGTTTATTAAAACCGGACCGGTTCATTTATTTTTTTTATTTGTCCTTTAATTTTTGACATAATTAATACTTTTTTTTTTCTTTTTTTTTGGCCTAATGTGAACCTCCAAACATTTTGACAAGGCAAAAGCCTAAAACATTCAAGGCTAAAGGCCTTGAATCAAATCTAGTGTTCTAATTTTTAAATTCGGCTAGAAGTTAGAAACCTTTAATCTCTTACAATATATGTGCTCTTGGTTATCTCTTCCAAGAAATTCTAACTTATAAAGTTGAACAATATAATTTAAACTCTATATGTTTTATATGTTTTATGTTTTGTATTTTATTAACTTTTAAATAATATATAAAACATACAATATATATTACATAATTATAACGCCATGATTCAATTGCGGTTCAATTACGGTTTGACCAACAGTTGAATTAGTGAATCATGAATTGGTAAATTTTTCGCTTTAATGAATGGTTCGAATTTTCAAACATTGGTATGGATACATCAAATATTTTGAAGCAATATCAAGTTGAAATTAATTTAGAATGGCTTTCCTCTTTCGATTCTGGATACATGTTAAAGTTTTATATTATTATTTTTGGGTCTCTCAACAGGTAGACTATCACTCTATATAGGTCTATACTCTAAAATATCTAAATAAAAATACAATATATTCTACCATGTCCTAAAATATCAAAATAATAAAATCTTAACTCTATCATATCCTATCTAACTCAATACCCATTATATCTGATTTATTGAACTTATATTTTTAATGTATAGATTAATTTTTTCAATATATACTAAAAAAATTATTTGGCATATGATATAGAAAAAATATTTTCTATTCTTAATTTAATTTAGTCATTAAAATTTTATTTAGTCAATCTTTACATTTAATTTTGGATATACTAAAAATCAAAAGTAAGTAAAATTAACATTTTTTTCTCTCCTTTCTTGCATATAATATTTTTTCTTTCTACTGTTTTCTCTAAGGACTCGTTTGCTTAGTAAAATTGTATAGGATAGATATATAATCCAATATAATTAATTGTTTTGTTGTCATAATTAAAGCCCATAATTAATAAAAAGTCCAATATTTATCTTAAAATGTCGGGATTATGTATCGCATTCTCTTAGCGTGATTAATAATCCTTGGATTAGAAATATTGAGATTAATGTACCAAATGATGAAATTATCCCTATATATAAACCAAATATGTCTATATCACTAAAACTTAATTTATAGTACTAAGTTTTTAACAAAATACTAAACTATTTATGCAATTAAATTTATTTTTATAAGATTCTTTTACACAATATTTATGTAAAAAATATAAATTTTTTATATAAAAATTATTTCTTCCATGATAATAAGATTTCATAAGTAAAACTTTTTTCTTTTTGTAAATAAAAAAATCAATAATATTTGAATTTATTCTATAAAATGACAAACTAGTATCCATGAACATGTTAAATATAAAATAGTTTAATTTGCAAAATAAGTCAATGATTTTATAAAATTTGAAAGTAAATTATTTTTTCAAAATAAAAATCAACTATGTTTTGGGTAATAATAAATTATAAACTATTTGATAAAAAAGTTTTTAAATAGAGACTTATTCACTACAATATTACATATATTTAAATATGTTCAATTAAGATAATTCAATTATTAAAACAAGATTGGGGATAAAATTGATATTTCACACTTATCATAAGTTACAATCTTTAGCATCCAAACAACTGACTGTATTAAAATTAAAATATCCAAATTAATAATCCAAACAAGCAAACAAAGTATTGATATATTTTCTAGATAATAAATCTACACTTATCAATCACATCCAATCCTATCATGGCAAGCAAACAAACCCTAAGTATGTTACTTTTTCTAACTCTTTGATTTTGTTCTACCCATTCTTATATAATAGTGTTATTTCATATAATAAAATTATGCAAATGTATTTAAATAGCTAAAAAGAAAAGTAATAAATATTTTTAATTTTTTATATATAAAAGAGTTTATCATTAGGATACATTTAATTTGATAAATATAATTTTTAGGTTAATCAATTAAATTTGATTATATGATAATGGTTAATTTTTTACTATCGATACATGAGTAAGTTATGAGTATAAATTCTATCAAAATATATTATATTATTTTTAATAAGAATGAATATGAGTATGAATTTTGATATAATTTTTTAACCTGAATAGAGTAATACCTCCACCCATGGCCTACATTCCAAATATGGACGACTTGTCTTATCATATCATAAATATATAGACCTCAAGAGGTTACAAATTTCCGTCATTACCACATTGATTTTCTATTTTTCTTTATACTATTCTGAACATGCAGCTTCAAGATGATCATTTTTCAAAAGTAAATAAGAAAATTGCTTCTTTGTTTATCAATTATCATGCTTAACTCCTAATAATTTCTTTTTGGCATTTGATAAGCAATGCTAAGTTTTAGCCATATATTTTTCTTCCATTCTTTTGGAGGGTGTTTGGCTAATCTTATTTAAATGGTCTTATAAGTTTCTACATCTTATAAGATATTTTTGAAACTTATAAGATATTATATCTTTTTTAGAAATAAGTTCTTAAAGTGTTTGAATAAAATCATATCTTGGAATTTATAAGACGCTAATAATGACATTTTTATAATTAAAATGATTAAAATTAAGTTAACTTGTTAAAATTTTCAAAATGAGTTAGACACTCCTCACATTTTTAAAATTAGTTTATAAGCTCCTAATATCTTATTTTAGGAGTTTATCAGTATTCTTTTAAAAAAAAAATTATCAAATACTTTTTGACATCTTATAAGCTCTGATGTTTGAGAGCTTATAATTTCACCCAAACATCCTCTTAGTTGTTCTTGATAATCAACTGGAGAAATATAAGATTGATAAGCAAAGCAGTAAATATTTTTCACATTTGAAAGATATTGAAAACATTAAACACAGGTTAACTGTGATAATTGGAGCCAATACCGTGCATTAGCGTATTCCCTTATTAAGTTGGCATAGTTTTAGGTGTTGGCTCAACGATTATAGATACTGTAGAATGGATTGCATAATCGAATTGAAAATGCTTTGATAAATGATTGTTGGGCTAGAGCCCATAGGCTCAACCCAACTCATATGGGTGGCTTTGAATTGGGTTGGGTGTTAGAATTTTAGAAACCGTTTGAGTGGGTTGTATTGATTATGGATTCAAAATAGATTTAAATATGTTTTAACATTAGTTCACTCGAAAATTTTAAGTAAAATTTTATAAATTCAAAAAATTGATTTTCAATTAATAGTAAAAAATTATATTATTTTTATTTTTGTTTCCATTAAATTGTTTTACTTTTGAATTATTACTAATTTCAAAATTAAAATAGACATTTTTGGCTTCAAACATATTAATAAATTATTTTTCTAAAATTCTTGCAACATACAAATTTTAGTGTATAAATTATTATATCTTGAATTCATACAGGCAAATATTATGTTATCAATTCAAAAAAATGTTCTCAATTTATTGCTTGGCTAATATCGCATGCTAAATTTTAAATAGTAAGATTGACATGTAATTCATATAATTTATTTCTTAAAAATTTAATCAAATTTATACACCTAGTGATACAACATTTATGAATTTTTTATTTATTATAAATTATCATCTTCATTATGAATAAGCACTACCCATGATTAATTCCTAATGAAATTAAGTATTACAAAAATGATTAATAAAATAAACATATAATTTAGTAAATCATTTCATTATATTATAAAATCATACATTGAATAGGATGCAAAAGGTATTAACATATTACTATTGTCTTTTGAAGTAATCTTTTTTGAATATGTAAAACAAATCAATAGGTATTAATATATTACCATTTTCTTTTAAAGTAATTTCTTTGAATAAGTAAAATGGTTTATTTTATTTTATTTTATTAATATTGAACCATTTTTAACCCAATCCAACCTATTTTGAATGCAACCCATTTTCAATTTGTCTGTCTCAATCTATGTTGAACTCAATTTATTTTAAACCTAACTCGAAATAAGCTCAAACTTAATCACGTCCAACCCATCCATTTGCCATCTATAATTTCGTCACTTATATATGCAAAGAGATGTATTTAATAATATTGACAATAAGTTGATTATTCTGCGAGCAATTGACTAGGACGTGAACAATCATAAAAGGTGCACTTTTCAATTATAATGACAAATTTAATATTTTCATTATCTTTTCTATACTTTCAAATCAAATTAGTTTTACAATATAATTAAATTTTATTATATTATGAATAAATGTCCTCCACCTTGGTGGTCTTGGTGCTTGATTTATAGCAGACAAGCCATGAGCATCACACAGAAGCCAAAGATTCAATATATTGATATGCATCATACCATCCCCAACTATTCAGGTCCTCTCTCCTATAACCATCATAATGTGAAACAAAATCAATGAGAATCTCAACTGTCTCATACCCAGGACTAGATCGAACCATACATCCAGGTAACTGCAAAACCAAAATCAAATCTTCATATTTTTCTCGACAAATAATTGAGAGTACAATAATACTCTCCTTTGTTGGATATTTTAATTTGATCGTCTTTGGCAATTTAGCCGCAATATCATCAGACCTTATTTTGTACTTCATATTCCACCTAGTATAGTCCCTTTCCATTGTATAAACATACAAAACTCCAGTTCGATTATAGTCCTCCACCACATGCAAAAGGCCAAAAGATTCTCCAAAATATACATAAGGACTTTCTAGAAAACTTCCATCCAATTTCTCAGGAGCCGGCATGATATTGAGCTTTTCCTCATCAACGTCGAAATATAACCAATTCTCAGTATCATCACAGTGCCAATGAACTGCGCCGTTCCAATAGGCACCCTTTTCAAAATGCGCTTTATTTGAGTAGTAGAAGTATTCATTAGATTTAGAAACTCTCCACACACGAATCTGGGATGAGTATATCGATATTTTATACAGAAGATCACCTGCAAATCTCCATACACAGATCACTTGGTAGTATGGAGATTTCATTGGATCGTATGCCAAATACAGACCACATGTTTTTATTTGTCTCCATGATACAAACGGACCATGAACTGGCCGACTTAATGCCATAATATGTTTTGTTGTCGGGTTACAAACAAAATACTCAGTATCACCTCCACTTGCTTTAGGATCAGAACATAACAGCATTAACCCATTGCAAGAATGCAAGATTTTCACATCCTTGGATTCACAAACGGATCTCAGCCTCCTGACAACGAGGTTGCAAGAATTTTGGCCATCAAGAGGGAGAAAGTCCACTTCACAGCTGAAGGGTTGGCCATTAGGTTTAGACGGGAGCAAGAACAGGCCAGAGGCATGTCTTGGCTTAAGGAGATTAATAGAGAAATGTGGATCAGTGATCAAAGAAAACCAGTGTTTACATACTGCTTCAAATCGGACGAGTGATTTCAAAGGAAGATATTCAAAGATTTTTGTCAAGACATGGTCGATTGAAGCAACCTTATCAGCCGATGATGGGAACTCAGACATGGATAATGATTCATCTGTTTTTGCCTGATCAGGCACTCTGAGTAATCCGCTGATCGGAAAACATGGAGCGTTGGCATGAAAAAGGGCTTTTAAATGACAAATTGATCCAAAATACTGATTATGAGAATAATATGTGAAATATTTCATCTTGCAGCGTGCAAAAGAATCACGTGCACATACAAAAAACATTGTCGCATATTTAATACAAAACATTCATATTTTAGTTTTGAGCAAAAATCAAAACAATTATTGGTATATATAATGCTGCAAGAATATACGTCATTCTAAATGCAATCCATACATTTATTGAGCACCCATATCCAAAATCAAGAAGTCTAGCTAGTGCGCTAGAAGCACTTGGCAAACTTTCAAAAAAATTGTTGATTTTACCTTGAAATTTGGGCCAAATTAACGAGAACCGAAAAAAAAAAGAGCAAAACAGAGCAAGAAGTCGAAATGGGCTCGTGGAGATGCACTGATGGGCAAGTATGGTCAGCGACGTGCGCCCGAGCGCAAGCTTCACTGGAACCGCACGCCCTGGCGCAAGGATGCCGCGCTGGGGCACGCGGCACACTAGAAGGCCGCGCCCCGGTACAGGCAGCTTGCGCCTAGGTGCCCGAGGTAAGAAACCTTGCCCAGGCAGACAGTAAAGCAGCGCCAAGGGAAACATCCGTGTGCCTTGGCGCGGCGCCTACTACAATCCCACGCCCTAGCGTAAGTCAGTTGTGCTAGGGCACCTGCAACTTAGCCAAAACAGAGCATAACTAGGCACATTACTGTAAGGAGTGTGCCAGGGTACGAGTTGCGTGCGCCCCAGCACGCGGCGCAAGCCCACGAGCCTTGGGCTTCGATTTTCAGGAATTTATATTAGTTTTTTCTTTTGGGAAAAGTATCACGAACATAATACAATGGTTTCTTTACTGCTTTTTAGTAAATCTCTTAAGACGGAGTTTATTACAAGGGTGTTAGGTGTTTTCGTGAGATTTGTGGGATTCAAGTTTGTATTTGCACTTTGATTTGAAATCAATAAAATTCCTTTTCTTTGTTGGGTGGATTAGGCACTTTGCCGAATTACGTTAAATCTTGTTGTTACTTTCCATCGAATTACCTTACTATTATTTCATTGTGGCAGCAATAGATCCTCCTGGGTTTCAACAAATTGGTATCAAAGCAGGTTGGATCAGATGTAGAGCATGAAGTATGAAATGGAGAAATTCGATGGGAAAAACGTATTTGGGCTATGGAAGATGAAGGTTCACACCCTCATGTGTCAATAAGGTTTATAGAGAGCGTTAAAGGGCAGAGATTTCTTGCTGGAAATGCTGAAAGATAAGGAGAAGGACGAGTTCATGGCGAAGGCTTACAGTACTCTAGTGTTATCATTGGCGGATAACATACTGAGAGAGGTCGCCATGGGAGGTACGCCAGCGGATCTATGGAAGAAGCTGGAAACTCTATACATGACGAAGTCCCTAACAAATTGGCTGCATTTGAAACAACGATTATATACATTGAGAATGAATGAAGGTACATCTATCACTCAGCATATTGATTTTTTCAATAAGGTGATTCTAGATCTCGTTAGTATCGATGTCAAAATTGATGATGAGGATCAAGCTTTAATTCTCTTGTTTCCTCTGCCAAAATCTTTTAACCACTTGGTTACTACTTTGTTGTACGGGAGAGATACGATTTCAATGGAGGATGTAACGATTTCAATGGAGGATGTGAATGCCTCATTAAATTCCAACGAGTTGAGAAAACATGTTATGGGCAGCAATGATGGTGAAAGTAGGGAAGGATTGGTAGCAAACGGGAGACCGAGAGAAAGGAGAAGGAGTAGAGGCCGATTGAAGTCCCAAACCAAGCCTAAAAACAGTGACAAGTGTTTTAGGTGCGGTGGAAAGAGGCATTGGAAATGGAATTGTTCGGAACGAGAAAAGGCGAAGGATGCAGGTGAAACTTCTTATTAGAAATGGGATGATGTCGCAGGAATTTTTGAGGATGAGTTTATTGGTGGGCTTGTTCTTAACGTTGCCGAAACTTTATTAAGCTCTAAATGGATTTTAGATAGTAGCTGCTCCTACCACATGTGCCCTTGAGAAGATTGGTTTACCACATACTAGAAGTATGATGGTGGTAAAGTGCTTATGGGAAATGATGATTCTTGCAGGATTGTAGGAATTGGCTTAGTTTATATCAAAATGCATGATGGGATAGTAAGGACCCTAACAGATGTACGTCATGTTCCAGATCTGAAGAAAATTTTGATATCGCTGGGTACTCTGGACAAGAATGGTTGTGAGTACAGAGCTCGAGATGGAGTTCTGCGGGTTTTCAAAGGCGCATTGCTTATCATAAAGGGAGACAAGCGGAACGACCTTTACATATTATAGGGAAACATGATTTTTAGTACTGTAGCGGTTTCTTCATCAATACGAGACTATGGCATATACGGCTTGGGCATATGAGTGAGAAAGGGATGCAAGAACTGAGGAAACGAAGATTGCTTCGTGGAGAAAAGACTAGAGAGCTGGATTTCTGCGAGTAGTGTGTACTGGCCAAGCAACACAAGGTGAAATTCGGCACTACGGTTCACAAGACCAAAGGCACCTTGGACTACATTCACTCAGTTCTTTGGGGGCCGTCTCAGGTTCCTTCAAATGGAGGAGCAATGTACATACGTCATAGATGATTTCTCATGGAGTGTATGGGTGTACATGTTGAAGCATAATGATGAGGTGTTTGTCAACTTCAAGCAATGGAAGACCTTAATTGAAAAGCAGACAGGAAAGGAGATCAAGCGCTTGACGACTGACAATGGATTGGAGCACTGCAACAAGGAATTTCAGGTTCCTTCAAAGGGAGGTGCAAGGTACATGCTGACATTCATAGATGATTTCTCACGAAGAGTATGGGTGTACACGTTGAAGCATAAGGATGAGGTGTTTGTCAACTTTAAGCAATAGAAGACCTTAATTGAAAAGCAAACAGGAAATGAGATCAAGCACTTGAAGACTGACAATGGATTAGAGTACTGCAACAAGGAATTTCAGGAATTCTGTGATAAGGAAGGAATTGTGAGGCATCGCACAGTTGTAAATACACCACAGCAGAATGGTGTTGCAGAACAAATGAACATGATTATCTTGGAAAGAGCTAGATGCATGCTTTTCCAAATTGTCCAAGAATTTTTGGGCAAAAGCGATTAACACTGCGTGTTATTTGGTGAATAGGTCACCATCAACTGCTTTGGATTGCAAGATACCAATGGAAGTTTGGTCCGGGTCTCCTGTTGATTACTCAAATCTGAGAGTATTTGAGAATCCAACCTATGCTTATGTCCAGGATAGGAAGCTTGAGCCAAGGGCTAGGAAGTGCATATTTCTATGCTATATAGATGGAGTCAAAGGTTATCGTTTGTGGTGTAATGATGATAAGGGCTCCAAGATGATTATCAGTAAGGACATGATATTTGATGAGTTTGCAATGATGAAGAAGGTGGAGCAGCAGGAAAGTGGTCAACAGGACGTTAAGGAAAATGTGGAGATTTATATTAATCTTCCACAAGTTTCAAAGGGGAAACAGAAGGTGGTAGATGAAGCTTGTGAGAGCACATTATCACCTAATCAACAGCAGGAAAATGAACCACTACAAAATTATCGCTTGGCTCACAATAGGGAGAGGAGGCAGATCACCACCACATAGGTTTGCTTACTCAGATCTGGTAGCTTATGCTTTGAGTTCAGCCGAGAAGTTTGTAGGAGATAATCCAGTCCCATATAAAGAGGCAATTTTCAGGCCAAATTCTGATAAATGGGTTGCAGCTATGGGTGAAGAGATGGAGTCTCTACATAAGAATAGCACATGGGAGCTGGTTGATGTACCCAAAGGACAGAAGATTGTAGGTTGCAAATGGATCTACAAGAAGAAGGATGGGATTCCCGGAGTTGAAGATGCTAGATACAGGGCGTGATCGATTGCTAAGGGTTTTACTTAGAGAGAGGGAGTTGACTTTTATGAAGTGTTCTCCCCAGTTAAAACACACTTCCATTCATGTTTTACTTGCCATAGTTGCTTTGTTTGATATGGAGTTGGAGCAGATGGATGTGAAGATATCGTTTCTACATGGTGAGTTGGAGGAACAAATCTATATGAGTCAACCAGAAGGATTCGTTGTTCCCGAGAAATAAAATCAAGCATATCTTTTAAAGAGGTCATTCTATATCCTGAAGCAGTCTCCCAGACAGTGGTATAAAAGGTTTGATGCTTTTATCACTAAGATAGGATATACTAGAAGCAAATTTAATTGTTGTGTATATTATTAAATTTGTAGTGAAAGCCTTCTCGTATATTTGTTCTTGTACATTGATGATATATTGATTGCCTCTAGAAATATATCTGAGATCAACAAATTAAAAGCTCAGTTAAGTGAAGAATTTGATATGAAGGATTTGGGCATTGCAAAGAAGATTTTGGGCATGGAGAGCATCCAGGACAGACACGCAGGTTTGTTGTACTTGTCTCAACAACATTACATTAGGAAAACACTTGAGCGATTTGGGATGGATAAGTCCAAGCCAGTTAGTATGCCACTTGCAGCTCATTTTAGGCTCTCATCAGATATATCACCAAGTATTGAGGAGAAGGTGGAGCACATGTCTAATGTGCCATATGCTAATACAGTGGGTCGCTTGATGTATGCCAGGGTGTGCACTACGCTAGATATTTCACAAGCAGTCAGCGTTGTTAGCAGGTATATGCACAAGCCAGGAAAGACTCATTGACAAGCTGTGAAATAGATCATGAGGTATCACAAAGGCTCTACAAATAGATGTTTGAGGTATAGCCAATCGAATTGTACTACAAGAATTATTGGCTATGTGGATGCAGATTATGCAAGAGATTTGGACAACAGAAGGTTCATGACGGATTATGTGTTTTGTGTATCAAGTTGTACGGTTAGCTGAAAGGCGACTTTGCAATCATCAGTTGCACTGTCTACAATAGAAGCTGAGTACATGGCTTTGGCTGAAGGCGTCAAGGAAGGCATTTGGCTAAAGGGGCTGATCGATGATATGGGTATGACTTCTAAGATCATCAAGGTATTTTGTGACAGTCAGAGTGTCATACACTTGTCAAAGAATCAAGCATTTCATAAGAGAACAAAACATATAGATGTGAGATATCACTTTGTTTGGGATATGGTGTCTCAAGGAGTCATGATGGTTGACAAAGTTGGGACTAAGGATAATCCGACAGACATGTTGACTAAGGCTATTCCAGGAATCAAATTCAAGTATTGCTTGGCATTTCATAAGAGAACAAAACATATAGATGTGAGGTATCACTTTGTTCGGGATATGGTGTCTCAATGAGTCATGATGGTTGACAAAGTTGGGACTAAGGATAATTCGACAGACATGTTGACTAAGGCTATTCCAGGAATCAAATTCAAGTATTGCTTGGCATTTCATAAGAGAACAAAACATATAGATGTGAGGTATCACTTTGTTCGGGATATGGTGTCTCAAGGAGTCATGTTGGTTGACAAAGTTGGGACTAAGGATAGTCCGGTAGACATGCTATTCCAGGAATCAAATTCGAGTATTGCTTGAATTTGATTAATGTTTGCAGACTTAGATAACAAGCTCTTTTGGGGGCAGGGACAAAGAATAAGGATGGTGAATTTCAAGTCAAGGTCGAGAATTGTTGATTTTATCTTGAAATTTGGGCCGAAGAGATAAGAATTAGAAAAAGAATGGAGCAAAACGGAGCAAAGAGTTGAAATGAGCATGCGGAGATGCACTGATGGGCAAGTATGGTTAGCAACGTGCGCTCGGGCGCAAGCTTCACTGGAACCGCGCGCCTTGGTGCAAAGATGCCATGCTGGGGCGCGCGGCACATTGGAAGGCCACGCCCGAGTTCAGGTAGCTTGTGTCGGGGCACTCAAGGTGAGAAACCTCGCCTAGGCAGACAACAAGGTCGATCCAGGGCGCCAGAGCATAACTAGGCACATTACTATAAGGAGTGCGCCAGGGTGCGAGTCGCGTGCGCCCCGGCACGCGGCGCAGGCCCACGGGCCTTGGGCTTCAATTTTCAAGTATTTATATCAGTTTTTTATTCCGAAAAAAGTATCACTAACATAACACAAAGATTTTTTTACTGCTTTTGAGTAAATCTTTCAAGACAGAGTTTAGAACGAGGGTGTTGGGTGTTTTTGTGAAATTTGTGGGATTCAAATTTGTACATGTACTTTGATTTGAGATCAATAAAATTTCTTTTCTTTGTTGGCTGGATTAGGCACTTCGCTGAACCACATTAAATTTTGTTCTCACTTTTCATCGAATTACTTTACTATTATTTCATTATTTCCGCAATATATCCTTCTGGGTTTCAACAAAAATCCTGTGGGTCCACAATCATTTTGATTTTTGAATTTATTGTGCATTGCTACTAATATATGTGTGAGGTCTACACTACGATAATTGTTAAATATATAAAATATTTTTAAATAAATATTAATTTTTAAATATATATTGACTTGTACATGTGAAATGAAATAAATGATGAAGTTGAAATGAAGGGTAGAAAAAAATGCCCAAATTTTTTCATATAGTGGCTCTTGATAGTGACATTCTAAATCTCATACATAAAGTGTGTAAATGGAAATTTAAATTCAACGGAGTGCCAATATGCGAGTGTATAAGTAAAGAAATGCCCGAATTTAAATTAGAAATGAGGCTACAAATGCATTGAGTTCCAATTTCTTTTAAATTAATTAGTATTAGGGGGAAAAAAATGATATTATCATATCAATAATTTTTTAACTATACATTCTTTAATATTTATCAATATATAATGAAATAATAGGATGATACAAGTGGGTAAAATGAGGTAACATGTTTCTAATTAACAAACCTCATGTTTACAGAGTTTTTCAAACTATATATATAATTACGCACGTCACTTAATTTATAATTAGTTTTAGAAGATGTAGATAATTATTTAATTAAAATTGATCCCAAATTTTAATTTCATTAACTCTCTCTCTCTTAATTATTCATGATCTCTTTTTAGGACGTCCTAAATTGAAAATTCATTTCCTAAGATTATTTTTTTTAAAAAAAACTACCATTTCAGCTAAATCAATTGTGTAAGTCTAAAAGTACATAAAACTTATATTATTTAAATTCTCATTTAAAATTCCATATTAGGTCAAATATTTAACCCATAATTTTAGGAGGAACGCAGTATCTCCCTACATAGTCAAGTGAGAAATGATTCTAAAATGAACAAATTGAAGTTCACATGTTCATGTTCATGTAGTTAATTATAAGTGTAAAATTACCAGAAATTTCAGAGAGAGAGAGAGAGAGACTCTTAAGAGAAAAGTATGACCAAAATTGCAGTGCTAAAGGAAAAATTATAAAAGAGAAATTTTTTACCGCACGCCAAATTTTAAATAATCGAAAATGATTAACATATATTTTCATTTTTCAGAAACAATTAACTTTACTAGTAATAATTAAATTACAAACTACGGTTGAAATATAATTATTTCTACTGATTCAAACAATATCTCTTGTAATAGGTGATAGTGGTAGTTATTGTGCTCGAATCATCGCTGTGAGGAAAATGCAATGTAGTTTAATAGTTATTTAGGTCCTCTATTTAATTTATATTTTATTTTTCATTTTATTTTATAGATATATAATATGTGTATTAAATATTTTTTTATATAAATAATTGATTAAAAACTGAATATACATGTCATTTATACATCAAATTAGAATAAGAGATAAAACATAAAATAAAACAAAAAATCCAAAGTGAATTTAATAGAACGATCAGCAACATATTGGGCGGAGTTGATTGATCCAATTAGATCATTAGTGCGGGTTTGGTTCAAGATATGGATCAGACTTAAAACCCACTAATTTGGGTCTGCCTTTCCCACTATTTGGGCTTAATCAATACAAAGCCCAATCAGAAAATGGTATTTATGAAATGGTCCAGGAATAAATTGAACCTATCATCGATTATTAGGATCCTGAATAATATCTTGGGCAAAAACCTATAACTATTCTACTGAGTCATACCTTTGTTCTAATCATGTGCCTATGTTACTACTCCTTGCGTGTTAGGTCCGCGCCCCCGTCGCTGTCCGTCCTCGTGAAATAATTAATTAAGATCCTTCAGTTATATTTGTATATATGTAATATTTTCTTTTACTTTTTTAATAATTTTATTTAAATTATAAAATCAATAAATCATAAAATACAAATAATTAAAAAGATATAATTAAAATCTAATTTTTATTCTTAAATTTTAATTTCTGATCCTAACTCCTAACCCTAAATTTGGGATAAACAAGTGATGGTATGCTATTTTGGGGATCCCTATTGATCCCTGTGGAGATTCGAAAAACAGGACCAAAAGGAATAAAATTCTCAGGGGTGGCAATATGGGTGGGTTAGGTGGATTCAAGTTTGGTTGAAGTAGGGGTATAATATTAATTTCTTCAACCCTAACCGAGCCCAACTTGATAAAAACCTGAAAATGCTCAACCGTAACCCAACATGAATCGTATCAGGTTAGGTTTGGATCGATCTTATTTTTATTAGGTCAATTTGCCAACTCAAATCCATCAAATCCAATCCGCCAATCTAATTTAAAACAATAATGTCAAACATTTGTTTTAATTTTTAGAAATTTTTTGGCATTTTTATTTTTTAATTTTATCTACTCTTAATTATTAATAAATAAAAATAGGAGTAAGGAATTCTCATTACAAATTCACAGTATTAGTTTTCTAAAAAAACTTTTAATTGAACCATATAATATATTGATTTTAAGACTTCTTGTTCATTTCATTTTGTAGTATCTATCAACATTATAAAAATATTGAAATTACAAAGTAACTTATTTTTAAAAATAGTATACTTTTTCAAGTTTGATTCACCCACTCTCTTTAATTTTTGTATCTTTTGTATCAATCAAATTGTCTCTTTTAACTTCTTAAAATGACATTATTTCTTTACTTCATATTAATTCAATTAAACAATACATAAATCAATAAAAATATATCATCAAGTAAATAAGTATTTTAATTGGAGACATAATTTATTATAAAAACTTGCTTGATTCTTTTGAATTTTTTATAACATCTCAATAAAAAAAAATCATGTCTATTTATATATACAAAATCTTGTATTGCATAAGGCCTAACAAAAATTTGTAAGACAATTCAGTAGACAAAGCAATGTTTTGCCAACTCTTTGCAAAATAACTTTGACTTCGCTTGGATACCAAAAAATAGCCATTAGAAATAGTATAAAATTATAATCATCGATCCTATATGTTTGCTAAAATAAATAGGACCGAAAAATATCAAAATAATAATTTTGATATTGCTAAAGTTCAAATTTCAAGTTTTATTTTGTTATTTTATATTTTTACTCCTAAAATATTTAAATTTTATTTGTTTAATTCAAGTTGGGTCGAGTTGTTTCAGGTGGGTTCGGATTGTCGTGTGACCCAAAATCAAATTTTGAGTTGTTCGTGTAACCTGAAATTCAAACCAACTCAACATATTTCTTCAGGTTCTTATTCGTGTCGACCTTATTGGATCCGAACCTGAAATGGATCAACCCAAACCTAATTTTTTGTGTCGAACTCATGTCGAGTTATTGTGTCGTGTTGAAAATTACCACCCCTAAAAATTTCTCACATGGGGATTGGGGATGAGTTTCGTCCATGCTCAGGCACCATCCCTACTCGACACCCAAGCAATATATATATATATATATCAACTCCCGATCAATATCTTACAAGCCTATAATTTTTTTCCTCACTTTGTATTTATTTTACTTACTTGAGTTTGCCAACTTAATTTATTAATAACTAATGAATGTATTAAATTATTATTTAATATTTCATCATAAAAATAAAATTTTGCCCATCTAATAAATAACAAAAATTGTAGAAGACGTGGTGCACGTCACCCCTGACCCTCCTCCTTCGTGAGTAGATTTGAAGAGGTTAAACCACACCAAGTTTTAGTGTGCAATTCACTCCCAACCTTAACATAAAAAATGTCTAATTCCCTCATGTCCCTATTTTTAGTTTTGATATAGGATGATCCAAATCGGCCAGGCCCAACACCCAATCAATGGCCCAGGGCTCAAGTGACTGGTCGACCCTGTTCGACCAATCCACAAGGCGCTCCATGGCCCTCGGATCCTCTCGACCATTATCGACATCTATTCTCATCGATTCTCAAGTCGAGGCATGCACAGTACTCTGCCACCGCATTAAATGCGTTGACTGGCGGCAAGCATCCGCATTAATGGCGCATGCCCCCCCTCACCGTCTGACACAGCAGACACCGCAACAGTGTACCATCTTGTCCTACAGCATAAAAGGACATCCAGCTGGGCAATATTCAAATGGGGGAATTGACCAATTACCCCCGGCAAGAGGCTGAAGGTCCCGAGGGTAAGCCAAGGGCTTCCCTGACATTTCCTACAAGGGGGGAGAATATAAAAACCCCTTAACCTTGCCTCTTAGAGGTATGCACTCATACACTCAAAAGCCCATACATTCCGCTGCTTGATTAAAGAGGTCGAATATATACTGACTTGAGCGTCGGAGGGTCTAAGCTGAGGGCCACTCGGCTAGCCTAACGTTTATTGTGGTTGCAGGATTCCACTCCCTAACCAATCCGGAAGATCAATACATCGGATCGTGATTCATACCCAGATTCATATTCGTTATCGAAATCGAACCCTCATCATTTGGCGCCGTCTGTGGGAAATAAGGAATCCTCTATCGAAAATGGTGAACACAAGGCGAGCCCCGTCAGGAAGGGAGGAGAACCGAAGATCTAGCTCTCCCGCTCCCCGCCAGAGCCAAGGACAAGACGAGCTAGCACCCAGTATGCAGCCGGAACCGATGGTCACTCTCACAATGCCTCAGCTGATACAACTCATCAGCGAGCAAATCTCAGCGCAGATCTCTACCCAGCTCTCGGCCGCACTAAATAGACATGCTGTGCAACCGGGGCCGGCGGCCAGTGCCACACCTCAACCAGCAGGCCTGGAAAGGGCAAGACTAGAAGAGTACCCACAGATAACGGAGTCCTCTAGACATCCATCCCAGAGAGAAGGAAGCCCGGGCCATATTCCAAGGGAGGCAGCCCGCCCACCGCCGAAGGAGGAGGTAGCAGACTCCGTTGACCACGACGTTCGGCCCCTTCCAGCCCCTCAGCGCGATAAGGCTGGGCGTTCCAGAGGCAGACAAAACCAGGACCAGCAAGAGTGGGAAGAAGTCTCTCACCAGGTGCAACAACTGAATAGGCGCCTGGAGGAACTTTCGAAGAGAAATGCTGACAGAACCATGCAACCGGAAATGCCTTCAAGATTTTGGAGAGAGCGTGACTCCCATTTTGTCTAGAAAATTATCGATGAGCGCATTGCCATTGATGCGAAGATCCCCACCGGGCTCCCGAGGTATGACGGTTCCTGGACCCGAATGAGCATCTGATGCAGTTTGAGCTTATGATGCAGTTGCATGGGCACAACGAGTATATTCATGCAAAGATGCTCGTGACCACTTTCCAGGGCGTGGCCCTAGACTGGTTCGTGAAGTTGGAACCAGTGTTGAAGATAGACAGCCCAAGGGTAGAATTTTTGATCAATGTGCTATTTTTGGGACTAAGGCACAAGGAGTGCGCCAATGCTTTGGTCCACGCGCAGCCGAGAACAATGGAGGAGCTCCTCGACCTCGCCGAGAGGTACATGACCCAGGAGGAGATGAACAAAATGAAATATGGCAACATGGAGGCCGACAAGAGAAAAGGCAAGGAGAAATAGGAGAAGCAGAACAGGGAGGGGTGCCGCTCCCCAATCAAACATTTCCATGACTACACCCCACTCTCCATGCCGAGGAAGGAAGTATTCTTCGCCATACAACATGATAACCTGGTTAAAAAGCCTAAAAAAATCATAGAAACTGAGGTTATGAAGAAGTCCGGAAAGTACTGCCATTTTCACAAGCAAAAAGGGCATGACACTGAGGATTGCTTCAATTTGAAGGATGAGATAGAGAGGTTGATTAGGCAGGGGCATTTGAAAAAGTTTGTCGAGGAGAGGGCTCGGCGTGAGGAGGGGGCGATCGACCGGACTCCCCGTAGTGAAAGGTCGATCAGCCCACGACGGCAGGACAAAGGAAAGAAACCAACCCATGAAACCCACCCGCCCATTCGAGGTGTCATCGACACGATCGCCGAGGGGCCTGTAGGAGGAGACTCCTGAAACGCAAGGAAGCAAACCCAGAGGCAACTTGACTCGACCAAACCTTCGCGGGTTGAAACAGTGTTCCAATTGACAACTAGTACCGAGCCGATCTCTTTTACCGATGCCGATTTAGACCACCTCGAGGGTTAGGCTGCGGACCGGCAGCTCGACTGCCCAATGGTGGTCGCAATTGAGATCGCTAACTTCTAAGTGAGAAAGGTCTTGGTCGACAATGGCAGCTCGGCAAACATCATATTCCTGTCGGCCTTGAATAGAATGAACCTAGGCAAACTGAAATTCGATCCGGTCAGGACTCCCCTAGTTGGATTCGGAGGATCAGAGATTATACTGGAAGGGTCGATTAGCTTATCCACTACATTCGGGCAAGGACATCGCAGCCGAACATTGATGATCAACTACCTAGTGGTCGATGCCCCTTTTGCTTACAATGCCATTGTTGGTCGACCAGCCCTGAATGACTTCAGAGCCATCGCATCCACATACCACATGAAAATAAAGTTCCCGACCCCCGTGGGAGTCGGTGAGCTTTTATGCAATATCAAAGATGCCTGGCGTTGTTACACAATCTCCGTGCATTCTAGCGGACAGAAAAAGAGACCAGAATTGAAGGCCTCGGGGGACGCCCTTGTAGCGAAACCCGAGGAGGGACCTTCATCGAAAAAGAGGAAGCTGGAGGACACCAAGGTCGAGCCAACGGGAGAATTCAAAATAATTGAGCTCGAGCCAGGGAACCCCGACAAGACAACGAGGATCGGAGCTGATATGGGGGATCGACTGGAATGCCTCATGGTCGACTTCCTCCAACGCAATATCGATGTCTTCGCATGGAAAACTGCCGATCTGCAGGGCATCGACCTCGACATCATCATCCACAGGCTCAACGTGGACCCTGCCCACAAGCTAATCCGACAGAAGAAGAGAACTTTCAATGCCGAGCGGACACAGATCATCGAGGAAGAGGTTAGCAAACTTCTAGAGGCTGGTTATATTGTAGAAATCCAATATCCCTCTTGGCTTTGTAACATAGTCCTTGTTCCCAAGAACGAGGGAAAATGGAGGATGTGTAATGATTTCACAGATTTAAATAAAGCATGCCCTAAGGATCATTACCCCTTGCCTCGTATTGATTTACTTGTTGATTCCACGGCTGGTTGCGAACTGCTTAGCATGATGGATGCATTTCAAGGTTATTACCAAATATTCATGGCACCTGAGGATAGGGGTAAAACGGCTTTTGTTGTCCCCAATGGGGTATATTGCTTTTTGGTTATGCCGTTTGGACTTAAGAACGCTGGCGCAACTTATCAAAGATTAGTTAACTTCATGTTCAAGAATGAAATTGGAAAATCAATGGAGGTTTACATCGATGACATGATTGTGAAAACAAAGAAAGCAGAAAGCCACTTGGTCGACCTGAGCTATACATTTTCCATTCTGAGAGCCTTCGGTATGAAGCTCAATCCTAACAAATGCACATTCGGGGTTCGAGGAGGAAAATTCCTGGGATATATGGTCAGTCAGAGAGGTATCGAGGCCAACCCACAGAAAATTCAAGCAGTTCTAGACATTGTTCCACCACGCATCGTTTGGGAAGTTCAACGCCTTGTGGGCAGAGTTATTGCCTTAGGCAGGTTCATAGCTAGGCTGGCAGACAAGAGCCTGTCCTTCTTCACAATCTTGAGAAACACGAAGAAATCTGGATTCAAATGGGACGAACAGTGTGACCAAGCTCTGATCGACCTCCAGCAACACCTCTCTTCGCCATCTCTCCTCGCCAAGCCTGAGCTCGGGGAAATCTTACAGTTATATCTTGCAGTCTCTTCCGCTTCAATCAGTTCAGTGTTAACAACGATGAGAACTGGCAACCCTTATCCAGTTTACTATTGCAGCAAGGCCCTTCAGGGGCCCGAACATAACTATCTGGAGATCGAGAAGTTTGCCCTGGCCCTAGTCACATCGGCAAGAAAACTGCGGCCCTATTTTCAATCCCATACAGTTGTGGTCTAACGAACTAGCCGCTAAAACAGGTGTTGTCGAAACTAGACACTTCGGGTTGACTATCAAAATGGGCCATCGAACTGGGGGAATTCGACATCTAATTCCAACCCCGAACAGCAATAAAAGCGCAGGTGCTAGCGGACTTCATCCTCGAAAGAGTCGATCTCCCGGCTCAAGAGATTGAAGACTCCCCTTGGTAGACCCTACATGTTGACGGGTCCGCGACATCTACTGGAGGAGGAATAGGCGTATCACTCCGATCCCCGCTGCCCGAAGGCTACGATTTTGCAGTGAAACTCGACTTCCCAGTCACTAATAATGAAGTTGAATATGAGGCACTCATTGCGGGAATGCGCATGGCCATAGACCGTGGGGTCGAGAGGATAGCGGCCTTTACTGATTCACAGTTAGACGCGGAGCAAGTCGACGGAAACTTCGACGCGAGAGAAAATAAAATGGCACAATATCTCGCGGAAGTCCGGAAGCTACGACAGAGGTTCTGAGATTTTTCATTAAGCCAAGTTCCCCGATCAGAAAACGCGCGAGTAGATGCGCTTTCCAAGCTGGCAAGCTCGACGAAAGGCACGAGAGAAAGAACCATAACATTTCTTGTCGCCGACCAGCCTTGCATCTCGGCCCCCGGCCCGGGCTTGGTCGGGTGCCTCGAAGACGCAACATATTCTTGGCAGCACCCGATCAAGCTTTATTTGAGCCATGGGACCTTACCCGATGATGAGAAGCAGGCTCGTAAACTGAAGGGCTTGGCGCCCAAATATGTACTGGACGATCACGGACAGTTGTATAGAAGATCAATCGCAGGACCACCGCTGAGATGTTTAAATCCCGAACAGGCGAAGGAAGTGCTGCAGGAAATACATGCAGGCATCTGCGGAAACCACTCGGGAGGCCGGTCCCTGGCGTATAAGATCACACGATATGGGTATTTCTGGCCCACTTTGTTGAAGGATTCTGTTGACTTTGCTAGGAAATGCCCATCTTGCCAGGTACATTCGAACATCCAACACCAACCAGCCACACCAATGACAAATGTTGATATCGCTTGGCCATTCGACCAGTAGGGCATCGACATAGTCGACGCACTCCCAAAGACAACCGGCCAGCGGAAGTTTATCATAGTTGCCATTGAGTACTTTACAAAATGGGTGGAAGCTAAAGCAGTCCCGAAGATCATGGATGCGGCCATCAAGAGTTTCATATGGAAGAATATTATTTGCCGTTTCGGGCTGCCTAAAGTTCTCATCTCAGACAACGGCACCCAATTCCAAAGAAAAAATACAAGAAAATGGTGCGAGACCTTGGGCATTGCGCAGCATTTTACTTCAGTGGGAAATCCGCAAGCCAATGGACAGACCGAAGTGACCAACAGGACTGTCCTCGATCATATTAAGAGTTGAATAGCGAGGACGGGAACCAGCTGGGCGGACGACCTCCCGGGAGTCCTTTGGGCCTACAGAACCACCCCTCGAATAGCCATAGGTCAAAGCCCCTACAACCTAGTTTATGGATCCGAAGCAGTGGTCCCGTCAGAACTAATCCAGCACACCGCTAGAGTAATCCACTACAATCCAACAGCAAATACATCGGAGATAGCACTGGACCTAATAACTATAGACGAGAAGCGCCTAACGGCTTACAACCGAATGCAGAGGTACCGCTCAAAGATGGCGGACCGCTATAACAAATCGGTACGCCCGCAAAATTTCAAGGTGGGTGATCTTGTTTTAAAGAAAGTGAAAGTGTCAAGGCCTGTCAGCAAGCTTGACCCGAAATGGGAAGGACCGTACTCAGTCACCAAAGTGTCTAAACACAACGCCTATCGATTAGTGGATGCTGCAGGTCGTGAGCTGCCTCGACCGTGGAATGCGGTAAATCTAAAAAAGTTCTTTGTATGAGCTGTTCATTGGCATCTTTTGTATTGAGTAAAGAACAATCAAGTCCCATTATGATCAAAAGGCGCATGACGACCGCAGCAAAACCTTAGTCGACCCCGTAGTCGACGAAAGGCTTAATCTCATCAAGTCAAGGCCAAGAGCCGTGACCACCTTAGTCGACCCCGTCGTCGACGAAAGGCTTAATGGAATCAAGTCAAGGCGAAGAGCCGCAACCACCTTAGTCGACCCCGTAGTCGACGAAAGGCTTAATCTCATCAAGTCAAGGCCAAGAGCCGCGACCACCTTAGTCGACCCCGTAGTTGACGAAAGGCTTAATCGAATCAAGTCAAGGCCAAGAGCCGTGACCACCCTAGTCGACCCCGTAGTCGACGAAAGGCTTAATCTCATGATAGCAAGGCCAAGAGCCGCGACCACCTCAGCAACCCCGCAGTCGACGAAAGGATTAATCGAATCAAGTCAAGGCCAAGAGCCGCGACCACCTTAGTCGACCCCGTAGTTGACGAAAGGCTTAATCGAATCAAGTCAAGGCGAAGAGCCGCGACCACCCTAGTCGACCCCGTAGTCGACGAAAGGCTTAATCTCATGATAGCAAGGCCAAGAGCCGCGACCACCTCAGCGACCCCGCAGTCGACGAAAGGATTAATCGAATCAAGTCAAGGCGAAGAGCCGCGACCACCTTAGTCGACCCCGTAGTCGATGAAAGGTTTAATCTCATTAAGTTAAGGCCGAGAGCCGCGACCACCTTGGTCGACGAAAATTTTCATCAAACTGGCGTCGAAGCCCCTGAGGCAAGGTAGCAAAACTGACGTAACACTTGCAGAAAAGCCGCTAAGGCTTGAAGTTGAGCCCAATCGACAAATTTATCTACACTTTACTAATCATAAATGGCGATAAAGTTCAAGTTATCTTGCAAAGGAGAAAAACAGTGCTTGAAATTGAACAGCTGGCAGATGAAGGGCAACAAATTTTATTTCATCCTCAAGAAGCCTCAACGAGGCATGTACAAAAAAAAAAAAAACAAGTATTACAAATCCTAGCTTGAACTACCAGACCCTTCGAGGGGTAAGGCGGGAGTAGGAGCAGGAGCAGACCGGGGCTCAGGCGGTGCCATGGCAACGGGCATTGCCGCGGTGACTGGGCGAGAGGGAGAGGCGGCGGAAGACATAAACAGCTACTCAGCGGCCGGGAAGAAAGAGGCAGTGTCGGCCTGGCCTTCGGAGATTTCATAAGCGAGATCACCGGTGAATTCAAACTCTCGACCCACTGCCTTCACTTTCTTTTCAAGGTCTGCCTTCTACCTCTCTTCAGGAGTCATGTCGATCTCCTTCGTTGCCTCTACCTCGGGCTTGGCCTCGTCGACATCCTCGTCACCAATTGGGCGCAACTGTTCGTCGAAAGCAAGGCCCATCTTCGAGCGATCTTCCTCGCTAACCGCATAGCCCAGTTGCCGCATTTGCGCAATAGCCTTATTAAAGGCACTTCGGGCATCGTCCAAGGCCAGCACCACGCTCGCATCCTGAAAGGCGGGGCTCACCATGAACTGTTGTACCACCTCCTTGCGAATCTCCGGTACTACCCGCTCGAACTCTTTCCTGGCCTCGACCAGTCGCTTGCCTCGACCTGCCGCCCGACCAGATTCGTAGGTGACATGGATGTCCAGTTCAAGTTTTTTCAGCTTCGCCTCCATCTTTGTCTGCTCCGTCACCGCCAGCAGGACTTGCCTATCTTTCGCCTCCATCATTTCGGCGTATTTAGCATTCTCCTTCTGCACTTCGTTGAGCCGCAGTTGGGATGACTCCAGCTGGGCTTTCAATGTTTCGGCATCGCCGCCAGCATCCAACTGTTCACGATTAGCGAGAGCCAGCTCTGAACAGCGGTAAAAGTTGTAGGTGAGTTGCGCGACCTGAACCATAAAAATCATTACTATCCATGTAGGGAAAATCGATTATGCAAGTTTACAGCTTAGGGGATCTTACCATGTTCGCGTGGTATGCAACCTCGCACAGCGCCCCGAGCTGACTCAGGCCCATTATCCTCCTCTGGTCAGCCAGGAATAGAGATGGCAACGGGGCGGGTCTGGGGCGGGTCTTGCAGGACCCGGGACCTGCCCCGCCTAAAAATTGAGAAAGCCAGGACCCGCCCCGCCTTACCTTTGGACCCGAACCCGGCGGGTTGGACCAGCCTAACCCATTTTTTTTTTCTTCTTTTTTCTTTTGTATTTTTGTGTATATATTTTTTACCTTCTTTTTTTCATAATCACTTGAATGTACATATTTTACTCTAGCGAGTATCGGGTTTGAAAGAATAAAATTGAAACAAGTTAAAAAATAATAATAATAAGCCTTAATTTTCTAATATAGTATTATAACCTAATAAATACTTATACTTATATAAATATATATGTTATATGTAATATAATATATAATATATAATATATAATATATAATATAAATATATATAATATATATGTTATATATAATATATAATATAAATATATATATGCAATATATATGTTATATATAATATATAATATAATATAATATATATAGGATGGGACCGGGGCGGGTCCACCAAGACCCGCTACCCGCCCCATCCCCATTTTTTTCACCCCAAACCCGCCCCATCCGGGGTGGGGCCCCAGTTTACCCGGACCCATTGCCATCCCTAACCAGGAACTGACCAACCAACAACCATTTCAAGGGGTCGACCCCACCCGGCCTAGATCCATGCATATAGGACGAGTCGTCCACAAGTAGGCTGGGGTCCGACCCGAAACGAGGAGACGGGAACTTCCTTAGGCCGAATAAGACCTCCGCACCTCGATCCCCGAAGAGATCGTTTCCCGTCGGCATCCTCGACCCGACGCCCTTCGATTTTCCTTTCCCCTTTCCAGCAGCAGCAGCAGCAGCAATCTTTTTGGGCGGGGGCCCACTCTGTTCGCCTATGGGTCTTTTTCCTCGACCCGCGTCCCTCTCTACTGCTACTACTCGACCGGGCGAGGGGGTCGTGGATGTCGCATGGGCAGCTTGTCGGCGTGGCTCGTCGGCTTCAGTCAACTCTTGTCAAGTCGCAACACCTTATTTGTGCTAGCGGTTCCTTTCAGCGCGAGCCACTGTATCACTCCTGGCGCGGTTCATGATTTCGTCCCGGTCTGCAAGGAACAAACATAGCAAATGTCAAATACAGAAATGAACGTAGCTAAACAACAAAGCATGGCACACATTTCATCTACCTATCTCATAGTCACCTGCAAAGTTTAGAGGGGCTGGCGACAACCCAGCCAGCACTAAATGCTGCTCCTCGAGGAACACAGTGGCCTCCACGGGACCAAACCCGACCAAATCCCTCACGAAGGTATTTGGCCAAGTAGGGGTGCGACTCCCTGGTACCTCAACCTGCCCCCCCAACCACTCTCGAGGAATTTCGAACCCCCCTTCACCCGAACGAAGAAGTAACGCTTCTTCCACTCCTGCCTATACGAAGAGGAGGGAGCCACGAGAAACTTGCAACGAGGTCGAGTAGTCAGATAATAAAAGCCCGACTCATCGGCACTACCGAATTTTCGTGACATGCACAGATAGAAGAGAGTGGAAAAATTGTCAAAACTGGGGGCTTGATCGAACAGATGCATCAAAACTAAGAAACTACAGAGGGTGGCAAAGCAATTGGGTAATAGCTGAGTTACGCACACTCGAAGACCCCTAAGCAGGCCTACCATGCTATCACCTAAGGGGAACCTCAACCTACATTTCAATGCATCCTCAAACACTGTTATGCAACCGGTGGGAGCACGGTGCATTTGACCAGGAGGCCCGGGGGTTAATAGTTGGTATTCGGGAGGAATATGGTAAAGCTCTCTCAGACGCAACAAATCCGTAGGGGTCATCACGGAAACTATTTCGCTATAGTGGCACGGGGTGAATAATCGCCCATGAGATGAGGGTACCCAGCTGGGCCCAGCTTCCTCGCCGCGCGCGCCGCTCAAGGTCCCGGAGCTCGAACTACTCGAACCGGAAAGAGCAGGCAACTCCCTACGCCCCTCAGACAGGGTAGCCTCACTGTCCCCCCCGGCTACCCTCAGAACTGAATAACCCAAGCATCTTCTTCAAAAGAAAAATAAAGAGAAAGGATTTGGAAAAACGAAGAGGTGGAGGAGCACTTACTGGATATGAAGGTTAAGCCCACAAAATCTGCGAAGCGAATGCAAAGTCCAAGGAGTCTTGGAGCGAAAGATATCTCGTAAAGGTTCTCGAAAATTCTGAAGCGCTAAAAGTGAAAATGGGCAAAATCACATAAAGCATTTATAGGAAGGTGGACGCAGTTTCCCAAGCGTCCAGGCGCGGTTACCCAAACTTCCGCATTAATGGACGCAGACGTTACGCCGCCCCACACGCGCCACGATGTAACCGCTCAGCAAGCACGTAATAATCTGAGAGATTTTCAAAAACCCTAGTCGATGGTAGCTAATGTTCGTTACTTCCCAACACCGCTCGTCGACTCTCTGTTCGGCCTTGCGAAGTGGGGGGACTCATGATATAGGACGACCCAAATCGGCCAGGCCCAACACCCAATCAACAGCACAGGGCCCAAGTGACTGGTCGACCCTGTTCGACCAATCCACAAGGAGCTCCATGGCCCTCGGATCCTCTCGACCATTATCGACATCTATTCTCGTCGATTCTCAAGTCGAGGCCTGCATAGTACTCTGCCACCGCATTGAATGCGTTGACTAGCGGCAAGCCTCCGCATTAATGGCGCATGCCCCCCCTCACCGTCTGACACAGCAGACGCCGCAACAGTGTACCATCTTGTCCTACAGCATTAAAGGACATCCGGTTGGGCAATATTCAAATGGGGGAATTGACCAATTACCCCCGGCATGAGGTTGAAGGTCCCGGGGGTAAGCCAAGGGCTTCCCTGACATTTCCTAGAAGGGGGGAGAATATAAAAACCCCTCAACCTTGCATCTCAGATGTATGCACTCATACACTCAAAAGCCCATACATTCCGCTGCTCGATTAAAGAGGTCGAATATATACTGACTTGAGCGTCGAAGGGCCTAAGCCGAGGGCCACTTGGCTAGCCTAACGTTTATTGTGGTTGCAGGATTCCACTCCCTAACCAATCCGAAGATCAATACACCGGATCGTGATTCATACCCGGATTCATATTCGTTATCGAAATCGAACCCTTATCAAGTTTAATAATCATTACTTAATGGAAATTTTATTTTATTCCAATACAATCTTTCTGTTATCCATATTAATCCCACAATATGTCCCAGTTTAATTCACAGTTGCCAAGGTTATTAATACATCTCTCGTTTGCAAACTTTACACTCGTCTCCCCATAGATATTGGTAGTGTTTGGTTATGTTTTGTAACACGTGTTTTAGGATAATGAATTTTGGAAAATGGGGGTGAAGAATGTGAAATTTGTATTGGATAATGTGATGGGTGTTTAGTTATATTTTGGGGAATAGTTAGAAATTTATTTCAGAAAATTTTGGTATGTTCGTTCATGTTTTGGGGAGATTTTTTTGCTGTAACTGTCAAATCAATACTTTTTTTATTAGATTTTTGAGGTGAAAATAGAATTGAATAATTTTTTTAATTATAAAAATAATAAAAAAATATATATATATGTGTGTGTGTGTGTGTATATATAAGAAAATGAGGAAATTTTAAGAATAATAAAAAATAGAAAAAAAATATTTTGAAAAAACTCATTTTAACATTTTAAAGAAAAATAAATATACATTTAGTTATATTGTTACAAAACAAAACTATTCCATCAAAACGTAAACAAACAAAGCCATTGCAATTGCAGTTTCTTGATCACTTTGCGGTACTATTTTAACTTAATTTGTCACATGTTCTCTTTTTCTTTTGTCTTTTACTCATGGAATACAAACAAGCTTGATAAGACCACGTCACCTAACAAGTTAATCGCTTTAATTTTTCGTACTACTAACGTGCCTTTGTTTATCTGCTGGTCGTGTTTTCCTTTTCATTATCTATGCTTTAGTATTTTTAGATCATTTTATTTTGAGGGTTGATTTTTATGTTAAAATAAAAATAGAATTGAATTAGTAATATAGAAATTTTGGATAATTAAAAAATGAACTTAAAATAATATTTTAATACAATAATATTAAATAATTTGATACAATGTTATTATATATATATGTATGTATACAGTGTGGGTCTCATTTTATCTTCTTTTGCTTTTTATCAATTAAGTTACATTTAAATAAAAAAAATTATTATCAAATTAAATATGGATCACATGTCTTGAAAGTACAGAAGAAGATATTTTTATTTAACTAGTTTGTGAATTATATTTAAATAAAAAATTACAGTTAAATTTAGTATGAGTTTCATTATTATGGAGGATAAAAAAATTATTATTTAATAAATTAGTATATTGTAATTATTTTTAATTAGTAAATATTTTAGGTGTTATAATAATGTTTTTTTATTTATACACTGACACACACGCGTGCTGCGTGCGTAGATACTTTAAAACTCGAATTTCAAGTCTTACACATATTCTTTTATATATTTAAGAAGAGTTCGCTAAGGTTCAAATTCAAACCTCATACTTATATGTCATTAGTTTGATCGACTATTTGACAAGTTGTAAAATGATAGTTATAAATATAAAGGAATAAAAAGATGTGATATTTTAATTGAAATGGGTTAGGCAGTTTTATTTTTTATATTTAAATTATATTAAAATCGAAAATGATTATTGGAGAACGTAACCAATCAATCTCAAAAGTTTTTCTTCTTCAAAGTTGTTTAAAATTTGGTTTTGGATTTCTGTCTCCATACAATCCCTTCAATTTTGATAGGAAAGGAAAGGGGTTAATGAAAATTAGATTTGAACCCAACAACTTTTTCATAGTAGAAAATGATGTCCACCTAACTAACATTGTTTATTATACTTTATTTCGTCACATGTCTTAGCCATCTCCTCTTCTCAATTAAAGTTGCTAGGCAATGGATACTAATGGCATAAAATATCATAATTAAATTATTTTATCCTAATATATATTTTGTATATAAATAATTATAATCACATTCTATAAAAACAAACAAGCCCCAACATGCAATAATAAACTAACTTCAAATTAATTTTTTATTTCTACAAATAAAGTCTTGACAAACCCTTAATGTATGTATATAAATCATAAAGTTTTATAATTTTGGAAAATCCTAAGATGATAATAATAAGGTAACAATGAATTAATATATAGTAAATTTTAGATAATTCTCAAAGTTATATGGTTGATTTTTCAAAATACAAAAACCATCTTATTAATTCCAAAAATTTTCAAAAAATAATATGGATAATATTTTGATATTTTCCAAATCAAAAGTCTCAGGTTTTGTTTGGGAATGTTTCCCTAGAACAACGAAACATTCCCAAACATGGCAGAGATTTTTTTTATTTATTTTATTTTACTATTTTAAACCCCAAAAGGCCCCTGTCTTGTTTGGCTAATATAAAAAAAAACCCCTTCATTTTTCTATCTCACTATATACATATATACATAATATATTTTATTATTATTATTACATTTAAAAAATTATTAAACTCAAATTTCACCCCCAAACACCAAAACAAGGGCATTGATTTGATATTTACAGTATAAAATGTCTTTTTCAAAACATAACCAAATATATCAAAACTTTCAAATTTTATTTTTTAACTATTTTAAAAAATATAACTAAATATCAATTACATTTTCCAACCTTCATTTCACATTCTCCCACAATTCTTTTAATATTCATTCTTTCAAAATACACAATAAATACATAATAAAATCAAGTAAAAAATATATTCAAACAGTACCTCAATTTCTTCATTCAAACAAATAATCTGAGTGGGTCATATGAAATGTGAAAATCGATTTTGTATAACACGTCTGCTAATTTCTGCTCCCAAAGACAAGGACCATTATTGCATTTTCACCAACCATGTGCGGGCATTGTCCAATGCCCTCTATTATGAGAGAGGTTCAGGTTGAAATTAAGAAACGTGGAGATTAATTTTGTATGCATGGACCAGCTTTGTGCAGACAAGCAAAGAAGAGTCCCATTATTGCACGACCCTTTGGTCGGTGGCATTGTCCTGACTCCTGATGTCCTCTACTTTGGGAAAGGTTCAGTGGTTCCCGTTGGAATTGAATTTTCTTTCATATCCTCAATTTTCACTTTGAATCATCCATCATCATAATTGATGTATTCATTTTATATTTATTTTATGAATATATATTAAGATGTATTCATTTTATATTTTATTTTATGAATATATATTAAGAGAGTGTTTGGATGAGTTTATAAATTTTTCAAAATATTTTATAAAATATTTAAAAACTTATAAGATATTAAAAAGGATTTGATAAACTTTTTTAGAAGAGAGTTTATAAATTTCTAATAAAAGATGTTAGGAGCTTATAAATTCTTTTTGAAAAAGTAAGAAATTCATAACTTTTTTTTAAAATTTTTATAAGTCCCTTTAATTTTAAGTGTATTAATTACAAAAAATATCATTATTAATATTTTATAAGTTTCAAAATCTTATTTTATCCAAATATTTTAAGAACTTATTTTTTAAAAAAAAGGTCTAATATCTTAAAAATTCTAAAAATATCTTATAAAATATAGGATCTTTTATAAAACATTTTAAATAAATTTAGCCAAACACCATTTGAGTATGAATGGCAATTCAAATAGGTTGAATGGGTTCGAATTTAGCCAAAGTAAGGGTATTGCGTAAATTTTCTCAATCCAAACACAAGTCATTTAATTTTGGACTTGACACATACACATTTAAACCCAACTTAGTCCACATCAGGTCAATTGAAGTTGGTCTGATTTGACTTTAGGCTGACTCGGCCAACCTACTTATGAAGAGTAGAATAAAATTGAAAGACGTTAATGAAATTCAAATTTATTTAGATCACTGGATATATATTTTTCCTTTTTCCATGATCATTTAAAACAAAAAGAATGTAACATCTATTCAAATAATTCTCATTATTAGCATTTATATTCAAGCTTAATTACATAAGTTGATTATGTAGTTAATTAATTTTGTGTAAGTTATTCTTAAATATTATTTTATATTTATACACACAAATATATATGCATACGAACTTAAGCGTAAAAGACAATCATGCATATAATATTATATATATATATATAGATATTTCTACTGGATTCCGTATTGTTGCATCGTACAGAATATAATGGCATTTTATCTTATGGAATTGCTTTCATAGAAATTAATTTGAAATTAGACAAAGTTTATGAAGCAAACAGACCACAAAAGTGGGTACTTCAAGATTTATTTGTTTTTATGTTAGCGGGTCGGATCATATTGGGATGCATTGAGTTGAGTTAATGGGTTATCTGAAAAATAATTTTCGGTTGGGCGGGTCAACTCGTGACCCAACCCAGACCGACCCAAATTTTTGGGGTTGTATTTTTGCATCGACTTGATTTTAACCTAACCCTATAAGCTCCAACGTTGATTTCGGGTCAGCAATTGTCATATCTAATATTAAGTATATTAAATAATTTTTTAAAAAAGTACTTCATTGTGAATTATATAAATTTGATGTGCTTTCATAAAATGAAATAAAAAGTACAAAGAACATGTAAAATGTCAAATTTTAACCTATTTCTGATCAACTTATTTTAACTAGTCTTCCATCTTATATTTTCTTTCACAAATACATGCCAAATGTGTAAATACACAACCAAGTATTTTATCTATGAAATATTTAATGCGCTTCGCATATAATTGCCAGAAACAAGAGGTGAAATCCCAACTGAAACACACATGATTTGAACGGACTGAAATCATTTTGTACCCACCCACCCCACCCCCAAAAAGAAAAAGGTAAAAAGAAAAAAAAAAAATCACCATTCTTGTTTATTTAAACTGCTGCCAAGCCCCTTACAAACTTCGCAGTCATCCAAGGAATCTCTTTTGAGTCTTTGCAGAGAAAATCAAATCAAGAAAACGGAAATGGCACTGGCAGTTGAAGTCATCTCTAGAGAATCAATCAAGCCTTCAAACCCAACTCCTGATCATTTAAAAACCTTCACGGGCTCCCTCCTCGACCTCCTCAACCCTCATTCTTACGTCCCATTTGTTTTCTTCTACGCCAACAACAACGACAACCAAAACTCCTCCGACCTCGACAATCTCATCTCAGAACGAAGACAAATACTCAAGAAATCTCTGTCCGAAACCCTCACTCGCTTCTACCCAATTGCCGGCAAGATCAAAGACAATCTCCACATAGATTGCAACGACGATGGCGTCTATTACGTCGAGGCCCGAGTAAGAGACAATCTCACCAGTTTCCTCAGCCTCCCGGACAACAAAATGATCCACGAATTGCTCCCGTTTCACCCCGCGACGGCGGAGTTATCGTCCAAGTTTTCCTACTTGATAATGGTGCAAGTGAACTTCTTCGACTGCGGAGGAATCGCCGTTGGCTTGTACATGTCCCATCAGCTCATCGACGGGCAATCTCTCGCCACTTTTCTAAAAGCTTGGGGGGCTACTGCGCGGGAATCGTCGAAAGTAATTGATCCTAGTTTTATTTCAACATCTCTCTTCCAGCCCACGTTGCCGGAAGAAGCATTGGTTGTCCGGCCGTACCCGCTTGACGAGAACAAATCTGCGACCAGGAGATTTGTCTTTGGCGCCTCAGACTTAGCCAGGCTCAAAGAAAAGGCGGCTGCGTCCAACTCTTCTTCTGCGAAGAGACCAACCCGTGTGACGGCGGTTATGGCGTTGATTTGGAAATGCGCCATTGCAGCTTCTCGAAAGAGATCAGGCAATAAGAAGACTCCTTCTGTAACCTTAACTTCAGTAAACCTACGGCCCAGAATTTCACCCCCATTGCCGCCTAACTCAATCGGCAACATTTTCTGGCACGCTGTTGCTGAATGCAAGAAAACCGATGATGCAGAATTACATTTTCTCTTGTCCAGGCTAGGACATGCTATCAGCAGAGTTGATGACAACTTTGTTGAGCAAATTAAAGGTGAAGAAGGGCCTCAAAAGGCGGAGGAGTATTTGGGAGAGTTTAGGGCAATTTTTTCCAACAATGAGACTGAGTTCTTCATCTCGTCAAGCTTGTGCAATATTGGTTTCTACGAAGTGGACTTTGGGTGGGGAAAGCCGGCGTGGGTTTGCATTGGATATGCAGATGCAGATGTGCCCGACTTCAGAAACCTGGTGCATTTGATCGACACAAGATCGGGAGATGGAATTGAAGCATGGGTGACTCTGAATGAACAAGACATGAAAATCTTCGAGAATGATGCGGAGCTGCTTGCTTTTGCCACCCCAAATCCCAATCCACTTGAAATTTGAACGTGAAAATTGAAGAAATTCAGTATTCTCTTTAGCAAATTACATTAATAATGAGAAGTATGTTCTTCCTTTTGTGCTGTTGGTTTGCCCAATTTAAATCTTCTATTTCATTTCGTATTTATTTTTCATTTTATTTTATGAATACATAATATGTACATCAAATATTTTTTTTATGAAATAATTAATTAAAAATTACATACACTTAACATATATGTATTAGGAGACAAAATAGAAAATAAAATAAAGAATTCAAAGTGCGTTTTGCATTTTCCCTGTCCAAAGTGGTATATTGAATGCGTGTTTGCACACGCTTTCTGTGACGTGTGAATGCGCGCGTGCTTGTATGAATTGTCTCTTAACAGGTTAATTATAATGTGCAATGCTTGGATGGTATTACTGTCAAAAGACTGTTTCAATCTTCTGTTGAAGGAAATATATAAAGTGGAGTGGTGCATTTGCTTGAATTAGATTTTTTTTGTTCTTTGTATACAAGTATGTGTTTCTAGTATTTGAAGAAGCACTTCTGAATCCTGAAGGCGCCTAGTGCTGCACCAGGTGCACGCTTTTTAGTTTACACCTATGGTTCAGATCAATCTTGTAAGTTGTAATGAATGTAATATCCTAAAATACTAAAAGCAATAATAACCAATAAAAGCCAAACAATTTTTTGTTACTTGTGTCCTGTTGCACCTTTCCCTCAAAATACATACCTATGTCCTGTTGTACCTTTCTCTCAAAATACATACCTATTTATCCACCATTTCCATAACTGTTGGAGTAACCGACACATTAATGTAGCCTACTGTTGGCTTTAACAATACATAATGTATCACACGTAAAGTCTTTTTTCTTTTGGATTTTTTCTTCTCTCTCTCTCTCTCTAGATGATCCTGACTTGCTTGGAACCAATCAGGTTGTGCTAGCACTTAGGCCAATTAGCTCGGTGCAAAGGCCTTTTGTGGCACTTGGGATTAATTAGTTTAGTAATGGGCAGTCATATGCGCAAAGCCCTTGTGTTTTGTGGCGCTTGAGGCCAATTAGTTTAGTGTTAGTACCTGGGCCAGTTAGCCCAGCTCAAAGGTATTATGTTCTGTAGCGTTTAATTCGAATTAGTTGAACGCGCTTGGGCAAGTTAGCTCTGCGTCAAAGTCTTTGGACTTAGGCTGCGATTGATTGTAAAATATTTCTCAATTCTCATGTTTCACGTCTCTCAAACACAATTTTGGGCCATACATGTGCTTGGTTGTAAAGCTTTTTTGATGTCTATGAGAAATGAGGAGACAGCCATATCTCTCCTCAAATCTTACTTTTCAGAGACATGAGCACTCCACCATTCACAATTCTCTTACTTTTCACTTCAAAGGCTTTTTCATTTTTTTTTATTGTTCATTCACTCAAGCTTTTCTTTTATGCTTGAGAGAGAGAGAGTTGGGGCGGCTATACGTAATGTTGTAAATGAATATTTGAAAATTCATTTACCTTTTATATTTGTATTTATTTATATAAAATTTATCTGCATCCGTTTATTATCCGAATTCAGTTAGTAAATATCCGATTATAAATAGATACGGAAATGGTAAATGCGTATATGATCCATTTAATATTCGATCCGAATACATATTTATTAAATAATATATTATTTATATTTTTCAATAGAAATTTCATAATCCATATATGTATATATATGAATTATAATTGAATAATTGAGAAGAAAAAAGAAATAAATTTAAAAAATTATTGTAATAAAGAGAAAAAGTTGAAGAATAAAGTTAATCAAAATAATTATTGTTGGTTGACTTTATAATTAATATACTTAAATGTCATTATTATTATTAATAATAAGTACTAATAATCAATTATAAAGTCAATTATTAATTAAAACTTATGCTAGTTGTTCGATATCTATCATTTTAATGAAATTATATAGTTCCTTCTATTAATTAAAATATGTATTTATTATAGGCTCATAGATTTACGTATTTGGATATTTGTAAATGGATATTTAAATAATTATCATCAAATATGAATATAAAACAATAATTCGAATACGGATAAGTTTAATAAAATATGAATGCATTTGAATAATTATAATCGAATATGGATATATCCGAATCCGACCGATATCTGACGGATACGAATTTGAATATCATTTTTAAATATACGTCAAATCTGTATCTGTATCCGAATATTCAAAAAGTCAAACGGATACGAATATGAAAACAGTGTATCCGATCCGTTAAATATCCATTTACACCCTATAGGGGGTAGAGAGTGAGAGAAATTGAAAAGCAAATTTATTATTTTTATGAAATAAAAAAATCATTAATGAAAATTTTATTTATTTATTTTTTAATCATTTTTGAATTAATCTGATTAATTTGAAATTTATTAGAACTAAATTCATGAAAATCTACCAAAAAAAAAATCTTAGTTGAAATTTAATTTTGCTCAATTTAAAAAATATTTGGTTGTCTAGATCCCAACTTACCTGACTAATTAATAATCTCAACGTACGACCTTTTACTTATGCTTGGTTTAAAAGTGCGTGTCGTTGTTTTTTATAAATATTCTACGTACCATTACATACATATCATGCGTTCTTAATGCAGATATATGTAACTAATACATCTGCAGAATTTAATATCCAAACAATGTATGTAAATAATAATAGTCATGCTCTTTATACACTGACAGAGTAAGGTATAAAATAAATAACATACTTCGTAAGTTAATTTTCGACAATAAGCATGTTTCATTTAATTTTGTAATTATAATAAATAAATTTAAAAAAGTCTGACTAAACTTTCATAAAATTATAATTTATTAAAATTTTAAAATATTAATAAATTTTGTTTATATTATAAATCCCAAACATATAGAAATGTATTTATTTATTAATACACGATAGCCAATAGGTTTTTTTACGTTTAAAAAAAAATATTTTCAGTTTAACGTATTTATAGATTTTTCTTAATTTTTTAATATATTATTACTAGCAAACAAATAAAAAAAATAAAAATAGATTTATTCATAGAAGATATTTTGGTAAGAGTTAAAGGAAAAAATCAATTTATTAAAATTAAAAATTTATTGTAAATTGTTAATTTATTTTAAATCCCAAGTATACCTTAAAAAAAATCTCATACAACAATTTCATTTTTTCAAATAAATTTCTCAAACATATCTTAAAAACAATCTCACAACCTCAAATCATATCAACACATCACATCACTATAATTACTACACTTTATCTTACAACCATTCACAACTTTATATCTCATTTTCATATCTCAAAAACACTAAAACAACCCCAAAATCTTTCAAACATCAAACATGAGACACAACTCCACAAGCAATCACAACCTTATATTCGGTGGCACTTGAGATCACTTAGTTTAGTGGAGAAGCTCGAGGCTTGATTTTTTGCGATTAGGCCAGTTAGATATGTTCAAGAGAACTTTCACGTACCATTTGTGCATAGACCTTCATATATATGTTCACCGACTAGGCCAGTTAGCTATGTTCAAGAGAACTTTCAAATACCATTTGTGAATAGACCTTCATATATATGTTCACCCATCTTCATATTAAAAGTATTTGAACCAATTATTTAGGTAGAATTGAATTGAAATACATAAATAAATTTTTGAGCAATGGTCGGGTAAAGGCTTGTCGTTCTTGTCCTCGAGCTCATAAGCATCCCTAGGTAGGGTCTCAGTTCTTGTCATTCCTTTTGCAGGCCTAAATCTTTCTTCTTCATCCACAGAGCCTCCCCAGGTTAATATATATTTTCAGCTTGGGAGAGTAGAGCATCAAAATTTGCAACCGAATTCTTAGCAAGAGACTTGAAGAACTCTCTATCACAAAGCTCTCGAGTGAAGACACTACTAATACCTCTTGCGAGGCTATTGGCACCTTCAACAGCCAATGTCGTTGCTGCTTTAAGTTTTGCACGAAAGTTTTAAGGGAATCCCCTTTCTCCTGCTTTAAGCTGAACAAGCTTAGAGACATCCTGCAGTAATGCTTACTACTTATGAGTTGATGGAGGAAAAGGGTACTGCACTCCTCAAAAAAGGTTTATTGAGTCAAGCCATGTGGCTGCTAGTCAAACCAACGGTGAGCTGCCTCTGCAAAGTCGTCAAGAATACTCAAAACATTTAACATTGTCTAAGTGTCAGTGCAAGATAGCCGAGTATTCAAATTAACATAGGTGCTCGGAGGGGTTACTCACTTCTGTATATTCAGAAATGCTCTATCCTCGCACAGCATCTCACCCTCACCCTGTCCGCTGGCTATTCTCATGCTTTACTCAAAAATGATTCCCAGGGATGTTGCCAATATTATAAATATAATATCCCAAGATGCCAATGATCAACAATAACAAAGAAAAACCAGATAATATTTTTATATTGCTTATGTCCTGATGTACCTTTCCCTCAAATTACATACCTATTTATACACCATCCTATACCCGTTGGAGTAGCAGAGATATGATGCAGTATAATATTGGCTTTAACTATACAATGTTAAGGCCTTAAATGAATTTATTAAATGTTTGTTATGTGACCTTATCACATGTAGCAGACAGTGATGCTTGAGATACCCAGCTTCATGTTTTGCTCATTTGCCAGAAACTATATTCCTCTCTAGGTCAGATTATCCCCTGCATCAGATATTACTACCAGTATACTCTTTGATGTATGTTACACCAGGTAAAGAAGAAGAAACGGGAATGAAATAAGCTAGAGTACGGACAGCATTAGCCAGTCATGGCAGAAAATATTATGGCAAACCAATTTGGGTCAAAGACAGAAAAGAGAATGAAGCAAGAATGCGTTCTCTTGGGCTTCTATCACTTCATGGCAAGCTAAACTAAGTTGATAGCGGAACCTTTTTCCCAATCACTCTGCACATCCTCTTATTCAATGGTGCATATAAGATAACCAAAAAGTTGGACAATGATTATCACATTCCACCACAAGTCGACAATAAGGCGTAATCGAAATGCTATGATAAAATCCAAGTAACAAAATAAATCTCATCCAGGCCAAGATTGAAGTGTTTCGGAGCTTTTTTCTTATTTCTTGCACAGCAAAGTTAAAATGCTAAGACTCAAGCGTTCTGGGCTGCCTTTTCACTTTAGTTGCTCTTAAAATCCTCGAATCAAATAGTCCAAATGAGCCCCCATTTCAAATATTATTAGAAAAACTGGCACAATCACCTAGTTTCAAGACAAAATACATCAGTTTCTTTACTGTTATGGTCGATGATCAGGTTAAATCTGAATAGCTTGAGATCAGAAATGATAGATACTTTATACAATGCTAAATGAAATCTCCTTGAACTCAATTGCGCCAAAATCCAGACAACAGATTAAGTGCGAGTATTTCAACAAAAATGCAGTTTGTAGGCAGACTTCAGAATCAATACAAAGCAATACTAAACACAGCAGAGAGACTCAATGTACTGAAATCCACTAATACCAGGATATCTCAAAGATCCTCTAACCACATCTCCTTCGAACTCATGTAGGTTTTCAAAAGTTTTGCAAACAAGATTGTATCGAATGGCTTTCCCTGGAATCTGCAAAACCAAGAATGAATCTTCTTCCTGCTCACCACGGATGACAGTAAATACAGAGAAAACCAAGCTGTACCAGCCCATTGGATTAATATGACCCAAAATCATCCCAGGATTAGCAGCGAGAACTGGTGAAATATCAACCTGGTACTTGACAAACCACTCGGAATAATCCCTCTTCATCTCATAGACATCGAATTGGATTGTTGGACCACGCATCTCGATGAAATGCAAGTGATCACAAGACTCGCCAAAGTAATAATCGCTTCTAGAATTCCAGCCATAGCGGAGAGGCAGCATAGGCATTTTATCAAGCATCTGATGGTCAATGTTGAAACACAAAGAATCTCCATTCCCAACACCCAACCAATGAATCGCACCATTCCAAAAGACCCCATTTTCAAAATTGACTAGAGCTACAAAGGGCTCGCCGCATGATCGCCAAGAACCATCCTCTGAAGAATATAGTTCGATCAGATACTGAGAGTTGGCGGAATCCACTTCCAGCGACCTGACGCAAACAACGTTGTAGCGACGAGATTCAACGGGATGAAACGCTAAGCTCATCCCAAAAATCCCATTCAAAAACCCATTTCTTTCATCTGGGTTTGGAAGCACGAAACAACATTTGGTGGTGGGATTGCAAACATAGTATCTGCGATTAAGCCCACGGATGCTGCAACAGAGCAACAGCCCATTGCAAGATTGCAAAATTCTAACGCCAGAAGGGTCTTCATTGAATTCAAGCTTCCTGAACGGCGGAGTCACCGATTTGTCGGCGAAGAAGGGGAAGTACTCAAAGCATTGATCATCTTCAGCGGAGGGCAAAAAGAGGCCGACGGCAGGATTGGGATTGGGATTGCGAAGATGACAGAATATCGGGTCCGTGATGAGAGCTAGCCAGCCTTTCGACACCGACTTGAACCGAAGGAGAGATTTTATGGGAAGGAGTAACAGAATTCTCGCCAAGAGATGGTCGATCGAGGCGACAAGTTTAGCTGAATTTGCAGGCTCGATTTCCATTTTTTGGTTCGTTAGTTTGTGTTTTCTCTCATATGTTTGGTGGTGTATTATTTATAATTTGGTACTGTTGGCATTGACAACTCGAGATGTGTACGTTAAAATATAGTATAGATTATAAATAAATTAAATAATTAATAAATTTTATGCAATAAATTTTTTTCCAACCCATATGTCACATCTGTATAATTAAACTAGTGGGGAGTGCCGTTGAATAGATTAAATACATGTTTTAAAATAATACATAATCTCCAAATTGTACATTAAATTAAAATTAGTATTAAATTTAAACATTTAAGTTATTATTATGTATTTACACAAATATTATAAAAAAAAATATCAAAAATGAAGGAACAGAAGTTATAATACATTATATTTGAATGTTAAAAAAGAAGCATCACAATGTCACTGCCATAATGGAGGAAACATTATATTTTAAGTTTTGCGAATCTGCAAATCATACAAGTTTCTAAATTGAAAATATTAACACAAACATAGTCAGAGTTTTGCTTTATAGTAAATCAGTTTAAAATAAACTTAAATCATCGCCCTAAAGGAAAAGTTTTTCTTTTTTCAGTCGTAATGTTGAGCCATGTTTCAAGAAATAAGTGGGTTGTAGTTGTGCTTCATTTCCGCTCCGCTAGGATCAAGCATGCATACATTGTATGCTTGAAATCCTTTTTCTACCCACAAAACTTTTTTGGCTGTTCTTTTTGTGCAGTTCATAAAAAATACACTCAAATATTGGCTCCCAAATCGTATAATCAAAAACGGCTCAGAGCTGCAGCACAGACATTTATTTTTTTTCTAAAACCAAAATTTATTTGCAAAGCATCTACTTTAAGATTCCAAAATTTCCAAATTCTGTAGTCATATTTTTTAAATCACTTTCTGATCAAAGAAGCTGACTTGAAATGGTAGTGCTTGAGATATACAAGGTCCAGCAAAAATTGGCTCACCAGTTCTCACCTGTTACATAAACAAGGAAAAGAGAAAGAAAGATGGACATTTGAATGTCAAGAAAAAACAAAACAAAAAAAAAAAAAAAAGAGAAGAAGAGAGAGAGAGAGAGTATTGAAATATCAAGAAGAATTTGAATTTTATCAACACAGTTTTTACTCCATTATTCCAACTGTGCATGTAGATAAATAACCAACCGAACTTGAAAATTATACATAACACAGAGAAAGCCTCTCCAAGAAGGCAACAATCTAAAGCTTCCATGTAAAAAATGAATCCTTTTATATAAAGATCACATACACAGGACATACCATAGTTTATCTAATTCTCCGAAAAAAGGAATTACATCCACAGAACGTGGATTAGCTCATAATAAAATCATGAGGGAAAAAAAAAAAAGAAAGAAAGAAAGAAAAAAATAGAGCAGCAAAAGATTATCCGATATTAAGGATATTTTGTACAATCACTCTCCAACCAAGTATGCCTAATAAAAATATAAGAACTCCCCATTTGAGAAAGTACCCTCATATTGCAATCTTCAGAATTCATCACATACTTGTTTTGATAAGGAAGTCATAAGCTAAACAGAAAAAGGAAAACAAAAAGAAAAAAGATGACTTCAAGCAAAAAGAGTACACAAATAGAGAAATACACATGATTGGTAAATCTCCTACAATTTACCAATAAAAATGAAACATATGTGTGGGCACATATATATATATATATATATATTATATATTGATAGATTGATAGATAGATTAAAACAAAACCAAAAGCACCCAAAGCTAGATATTAGAGAAGACAGAACAACGATGCCAACATGTTATGAGTCAGAAGTTTTTTGTTTAGGATAGAAGTAGACCAACACACCACATGGGAGTCAACATAGCAATTCCATAGAACATTACTCTTCCTAGTCTTGCAGAGCCCCAAAACTAATTAGAAAGAATAAGCTCTATGACTTTTATATTGATGATTAGTAAAACAACAATCTCTCAACAATCAACTCAGCTTATGTATCAATAAAAAACAACCAACAGCAATCTGTAAAACTTAAACGCCATGGTATAAATTTCATTATTGGCTCACATATCTAGAAGGCGCAAGTAAGAAGGCAAGTGATTGCATGCCTTCCAAACGATGGTGCCACAGGTACTGAGGACAGCAACGGTCCCATCTACCAAGCAACAAATGACTGCAATCAATCAATACAAGAAGATATGGACAAGACATCTCAAACACTAAAGACACAAAGGTGTATATAGTCTAACTGCACACAAGAACGGATTAATGAACAATAGCAAAAATGATGGTTCTGAAGTTAATGTACAAGTTGTTAGCAGATGAAGAACAATAAAAGATTATGCTTCAAAGATACTACAACAGAAGTTGTAATAAAATGTAGAACATAAGAATGTGTTTTGAGTTCTTAAACAGAAAAGCCACTTAATATTGGGACTTGCATTAGAGCCTATCAAGGATGATGACGATAAGTATTGAATAAATGACTAAAGAGATTAATGAGAACTATAAAGATGTATTTACAAATGAAATGCCTACATACTGTTTCCATCAGAATGATTGATTGAAAGAGAGCCAATAACAGGTGCTCCCAGATCTTGCTTCCATAACTTCTTAAAGGGCAGACCCTACATGAACATATAAATCACATAGTAGGACAAGGAAACCTTAGGATGAGAGTTCGCTATGGAAGATAAGAGTCAAATATGACTACATAGTAAATCATCCATCTTACGCATTAACAAATCAGCAGGTCCAGTCTTATTAAGAAAAGCATGCAGGGTAATTTTAGAGGGTAATAAACAGTTACATGTCTTAGTAATGCCAACATATATATCTCTTAGAAGCCTATATACAATCCTTCTCTTTTTATCTCATCCAATTTTCTCATCTTTGTATGTGCATATTTATTTTGATAAAAGGATACACAGCACAAATAATTAAGGTAGCAGACACTAAATGCTTTCACCAAAATTATAATGAACAACCAAAAGAAAGAACAAACTCATTTATCATGGCTGCTGCATTATAGCAGAGACAAAGACCTGACAGACGAAAGTTAAAGGAAAGAAGAATAGAAAGAATTGGTATAAAACCTGTGGTTACTGAAACAACATTCACTCAACTACTTATTAAAGATATGGGCCAGATTGAGTAACTGATAGAAAATAAAATGTTCAAGCAAACCTGCATGCATATTAAGGTTAAATTGCTTTCTTCTATAAAATAATGCCATATATTTGCAAGGTACATCTAGAGAGACCCAAATCCTTCAAGAAATGGAGTGGAGAAAAGTATAGGTACAATTCTCAATCTAAATCAATTAGCCTACTCCAACTCAATATTTTTGCGCTACACAAACAGAATTAACAGATTTTTTCCATCCTTATATAGATGCATGACATCTCAATCTACCATGATGTCACAACCAATGGGATGCCTACAGCAAGAAACTTAGTTTTAAAGGTTAATTTCGTCAATAGTTTCACAACATTTGATGATCAGGATAGAAAACACGGATACAAATATAGAAAAACAAATTCCAAGAATGAGATCCTAAAACCTAAATTTCCAGTACTGTAAATTCTTTGTACTCGTGTAAATTCTTTATACAGGCTAAATATCAATGAGCTATTTTCTAATAAAGTCATCCCTATATTATCATGCTATAAAACTGAAAAGTCTGAAATATAAAAGGTATAAAGCAAGCGAGTTTGTTCAGCGAGTACCCCCGTCATACTCATTCATAAGGAAAAAAGCAGACTTTCTTTTATGCTAAATTCAAAGGAAAATGACCAATCCTAAAAGAAATGATGCAACAGAAGAAAACTCAAAAATAATGAAAAAGAGAAAAATATATACCTGATCAGAACTGTTGACATCAATACTGCCTCTTTCTTCTTTCAAAATAATCAGAAACACAAGAAAACACCTATACACAAGAAGATGACAAAAAAAAAAAAAGCAGAATTAAAATATAGCCATCCTACTAATAATGCAGTTAAGATAGGTACAAGCATCTCAAAAGCTGGTGCAAGCATCACTTAAAATATGAGTAACATCCTCAACAAAATATAGCAACATATTCATCCCACTTACTACAAAATTAGGCCCAGTACAAGGGAAAACAGGAAAAAAAATAGATATAATGACAAGCGCAGCCCAAATCCTCCAAAAAAGGGTAAAGATTCAATCTTTAACCTTAAGTCATGCCCTTTTCTTCCCTAAAATCAACTCTTCTTTGGAAAAGAATCTCAACCCCCAATATTAATCAATCACAAATATTTAGCGAAAAGGTGAAGAAAATTCAAGAACCCACATGGGAAAAAATCCTACTTTCAAACATCGAAGACAACAAACTAAAAATGGAGAAAAAAAAAATTCGTTCGATTACCTTTAATTACTAATATTTACTTCATTATTGCCAGCAATAAGAGGAAAAGAGTCACCATTCTGGAATCTTACAAAATGCACGATTCTTCGATTTGCCGTTGTCGGCGCAGTTCACTACCACCACCGGCAGACCCAAGGACATTCTAAATTTGTTACCTGCCGTTCTTCTCATCCTTGGGCTTTTTTATAAAAAAATAGTAAAAAAAAAAAAAAATTACAAAAATACAGCACTATTAAGAGGTTTCACAATTTTATAGTAAGTTGCAGTCACATACTGCAATTTTCAACAGTAATCAATAGTTAATAATTTATTTTTTTATTTATAAAATAAGTAAAATAAATAAATAAATAAAATGATTGTTTGGGTTATTGTTTTAGGTTTGATTTTGAAGGGTGTATACTTGTGTATTATTTCGCTTGATTGAGGTAAGTTTTTTAATTATACTAAAATTTAATTATGTTTTAGTTATGTTCATTATGTTTTGGTTAATTATCTCCATTAATTAAAGTTTGATTTATGTTTTAGTTATATTAAATATGTATTATATAATTTGTCTCAATTAGTTAAAATTTATTTATTTTTTAGTTAAAATTTGATTTATGTTTTAGTTTTATGAATTATATTTTATATAATTTGTCTCAATTAGTTAAAACTTAATCATGTTTTAGTTGAAATTTGATTTACGTGTTGGTTAAACTCAAATAATAATTTATTATTTTTGGTATAATAATTTGATTTAACAGAAATAATGATTTATGTATTAGTTAAAATTTGAATTACATTTTATGTTAGTTTTATATGTTGTTATATTTGTTAAAGTTATGTTTTTATTTGAATTACAAATTTTGTTAGAATTATTATTGAGTTAAATTTTGTGATACTACATATTGAATTGTATTAAAATTTAAATTTTCATTCAGTTTGTGAAATTATGATTTATTAATAAATATGTGTTCATCTTAGTAACATGTGACTAATGATGCAGGCTATCTTGACTTGGTGGAAATCTTTTGTCAGTGTTAATTTTAGTGGAGCATTAATATACCAATAAATATCTTAACTTGGTGGAAAAAATTAGTTTTAGTTAATGATTCCAATCCTCAATTTGTTTGTCATTCACATTAATATACCAATAAATATTTTGGATGTACCTAATCATATTTTTTTATTTATTTTTTCATCAAATATTTTAGGATGGATATAAGAGATATATATGGTCTACGTGATCCCAGTGTCTTATACATGCAAGATGGTCATCGATCAAAGAGTGTATTAGCTGGAGATATAGATGATACTTTACTTGTTAGACGAGGAGATAGAAGATTTTGGAGAATTATAGGACACCAAGCTCTACACCCTCGTGTATTATCTTTATTAAATGAGATGGGATTCTATAGTGTCTACAGTTGTAGAAATATTGAAACTGATGTTCATGTGATTACGGCTTTGGTCGAGAGGTAGCGCTCAGAGACTCACACATTTTATTTACGTGTGGGAAAGGCTACAGTTACGTTGCAAGACATAGCAAAATGCACAAAAAGGCCCTGGAAGACTCAATCCCTAGCTTTTTTGTAGTTAGTAAGTTGTAAGCAAAATATATGAACCAATTTTTGTATGCTCATTCTTTTAGGTCAGGTGGTGTTAGTGATGTGGGAGGTCCTGTTAATAGGCTGCATAACTTGTTTGCCGACGGCTACGAATGTCAACCACCAGGAGATGCGGAATTAACACCTATACCACCATATATGTCAGCAAGCAGACAGTCAGTATCCGAACTAGTAGCTACTGATCTTGGTTTAGGATGGGGATCAACGGAGTATCCTAAACCACCATATATGTCAGCAAGTAGACAGTCAGTATCCGAACTAGTAGCTATATCCTAAACCAAGATCAATAGCTACTAGTTCGGATACTGACTGTCTGCTTGCTGACATATATGGTGGTATAGGTGTTAATTCCGCATCTCCTGGTAGTTGACATTCGTAGCCGTCGGCAAACAAGTTATGCAGCCTATTAACAGGACCTCCCACATCACTAACACCACCTGACCTAAAAGAATGAGCATACAAAAATTGGTTCATATATTTTGCTTACAACTTACTAACTACAAAAAAGCTAGGGATTGAGTCTTCCAGGGCCTTTTTGTGCATTTTGTTATGTCTTGCAACGTAACTGTAGCCTCTCCCACACGTAAATGAAATATGTGAGTCTCTGAGCGCCACCTCTCGACCAAAGCCGTAATCACATGAACATCAGTCTCAATATTTCTACAACTGTAGACACCATAGAATCCCATCTCATTTAATAAAGATAATACACGAGGGTGTAGAGCTTGGTGTCCTATAATTCTCCAAAATCTTCTATCTCCTCGTCTAACAAGTAAATTATCATCTATATCTCCAGCTAATACACTCTTTGATCGATGGCCATCGTGCATGTATAAGACATTGGGATCACGTGGACCATATATATCTCTTATATCCATCCTAAAATATTTGCTGAAAAAATAAATAAAAAAATATGATTAGGTACATCCAAAATATTTATTAGTATATTAATGTGAATGACAAACAAATTGAGGATTGGAATCATTAACTAAAACTAATTTTTTCCACCAAGTTAAGATATTTATTGGTATATTAATGCTCCACTAAAATTAACACTAACAAAAGATTTCCACCAAGTCAAGATAGCCTGCATCATTAGGCACATGTTACTAGGATGGACACATATTTATTAATAAATCATAATTTCACAAACTGAATGAAAATTTAAATTTTAATACAATTCAATATGTAGTACCACAAAATTTAACTCAATAATAATTCTAACAAAATTTGTAATTCAAATAAAAACATAACTCTAACAAATATAACAACATATAAAACTAACATAAAATGTAATCCAAATTTCAACTAATACATAAATCATTATTTCTGTTAAATCAAATTATTATACCAAAAATAATAAATTATTATTTGAGTTTAACCAACACGTAAATCAAATTTCAACTAAAACATGATTAAATTTTAACTAATTGAGACAAATTATATAAAATATAATTCATAAAACTAAAATATAAATCAAATTTTAACTAAAAAATAAATAAATTTTAACTAATTGAGACAAATTATATAATACATATTTCATATAACTAAAACATAAATCAAACTTTAATTAATGGAGATAATTAACCAAAACATAATGAACATAACTAAAACATAATTAAATTTTACCATAATTAAAAAACTTACCTCAATCAAGTGAAATAATACACAAGTATACACCCTTCAAATCTAAAACAATAACCCAAACAATCATTTTATTTATTTATTTATTTTACTAATTTTATAAATAAAAAAAATCAGTAACTATTCATTACTGTTGAAAGTTGCAGTCTGTGACTGCAACTTACTATAAAATTGTGAAACTTCTGAATAGTGCTGTATTTTTGTAATTTTTCTTTTTTTACTATTTTTTTTATAAAAAAGCCTCATCCTTGCTTCAACATTTTTGTCTTCTCTCGCTACCTCTCTCTCCCTTGAATGGAATAAAGGCAAGTTATGGCTAGGGGTTTGGACAGATGTGGCAATGGATGGAAAAGAGGGTTTTTTATAAAAAAAATTGCCAAAAAAAAAAAAAAAGAAATTACAAAAATACCGCCAAAAAAGGCGATGTTTCAAAATTATAGTAAGTTGCATTAACCGAGTGCAACAGTTACTATTGAAAGTTGCATTCACCGAGTGCAACTTACTATAATTTTGAAGGTTGTCTCACAGCCACCGTTTTTTACTGGAATAAAAAATTATGGGTGAGTGCAACTTTCAACAGTACCCATAATTTTTTATTTTAAAAGTTTTTCCTTCTTTGTATATAAATTTTTTTAGGGTTTGTTCTCCTATATTTTGGGGAAAATATTTTTCAACCTCCCAAAAATATTTTTGTGTATATATACATATATATACACACATATATTTACATATATGAAAATATGAAAATTTTGCTATTTAAAATTTTTTAAAACTTATGTTTACCTAAAAATATTTAATGTATTAATTAGTTAAAAATATTAATTATATGGGTACTATTGAAAGTTGCACTCGATGCAACTTTCAACAGTACCCATAATTTTTTATTTTAAAAAATTTTCCTTCTTTGTGTATAAATTCTTTTAGGGCTTGTTCTCCTATATTTTTGGAGAAATATTTTTCAACCCCCCAAAAATATTTTTGTGTGTATATACATATACATACACACATATATATTTACATATATGAAAATATTAGAATTTTGCTATTTAAAATTTTTTTAAACTTATTATAATATGAAAATATTATAAAGTGGAACATTACATTGCATCACTAATTAATACATTAAATATTTTAGGTAAACATAAGTTTTAGAATTTTTTAAATAGAAAAATTTTAATATTTTCATATATGTAAATATATATATGTGTGTATACACAAAAATATATATGTATGTATATATATGTATATATACACAAAAATATTTTTGGGGGGTTGAAAAATATTTCCTCAAAATATAGGAGAACAAGCCCTAAAAGAATTTATACACAAAGAAGGAAAAATTTTTAAAATAAAAAATTATGGTATCGAGTGCAACTTTCAGCAATACCCATAATTTTTTATTCAAAAATTAATAAGGCATTTAATATTTTTAACTAATTAATACATTAAATATTTTTATGTGAAAATATTATAAAGTGGAACATTACATTGCATCACTAATTAATACATTAAATATTTTTATGTGAAAATATTATAAAGTGGAACATTACATTGCATCACTAATTAATACATTAAATATTTTTAGGTAAACATAAGTTTTAGAATTTTTTAAATAGCAAAATTTTAATATTTTCATATATGTAAATATATATGTGTGTATATATATGTATATATACACAAAAATATTTTTGGGGGGTTGAAAAATATTTCTCCAAAATATAGGAGAACAAGCCCTAAAAGAATTTATACACAAAGAAAGAAAATTTTTTAAAATAAAAAATTTTGGGTACTGTTGAAAGTTGCACTCACCGAAAATAAAAAATTTTGGGTACTGTTGAAAGTTGCACTCACTCACCCGAGTGCAACTTTCAACAGTACCCATAATTTTTTATTTTCGGTCAAAAACGGCGGCTGTAAAACAAAATTTGGTTACTATTAAAAGTTGCACTCACCAGTGCAACTTACTATAATTTTGAAATGCCTCCTTTTTTGGCGGTATTGTTGTAAATTTTTTTTTTGCAATTTTTTTATAAAAAACCCTGGAAAAGAGCTAGGATGGAGCATAGGTAGGGGGTATACTATAATGGTTAAGCATATGAAACACATAAATTGTGAACAATCAAAGAAGTAGATATTTCAACTCTACTAAAAGCAATAAATTGAATAATTTAGTTTGAATTCCCATACATATCTCTCTTTTGCCTATCTGTTGCAACATAAGATCAAAATCCTTGAAGTTAGCTGGCTTTATTGGCCTTGATATTGAAGTTATCTCAATTCCACGCTGATGAGGGTAGAATCCGTTAGATGTTGGATCAACTGGAAGACTCAGTGAGACTTGACCTCTCTGGTCGATATACGTATACAGGTGGGCTGAATCCTGCGATCACTAGCAAACGTCAGGCTAGCCGAGGAGCCCTCGACTTAGGCCTTCTAACGCTTAAGTCAATACAGGTCGACTAGGGAATATGAGCAGTAGAGTATGGACTTTTTGTATATATGAGAGCATATCTTTAGAAGGTTGGAATGAGGGTATTTATAGCCTTCTCTACTGGGGATTTGTCTGTATGCCCTTGATGTGTAGAGAGGGCATTTGTCCTTACATGAGGGGCAATTGGTTAACTCCCATCCACGTGTCATTCTAGGTGGCTGTCTTCCCAAGTTCTAGGGCAGGGTAATACACTGTTGAAGCACTTGCTGCATCAGATGGTAATGGGGCGGCAGGCGCCATTAATGCAGAGGCATGCTGCCTGCAAGTGCATTTAATGTGGCAGAGGAGTACTGTACTATACCGACTTCTCTAGTCGATCAAGAGTTCGACCTGACAATGTTCTTCTGAAGGGAATAGTAACGCAGGTCGAACGACCTCAAGGTCGACTGGGGTCGATTGCGCCCATGGGCCTTGGATGTAAGACTGGGCCTGGCGCTGCACCTTTGGGCCAACTTGGTTTGGGCCGAGCTGCTTGGGCCATCCCATATCACACACCCTTTCGAAGTTGTTCTTGTTCTTGGGTCTGCTTGATGATGCTCACCAATTTGAAAATAAGATGACCAACTGTCATCATCCAAAGCAAAAACACGTCAACAACAAAATTACAACAGCACAGATGGTGAAATTATCCTTCTTGCTCAACAAACAAGGGACCAACTAAAATACATAGACAAATACAATAGCAGCAAATACAGTAGCAACCATATTATAATCTAAAATTACAATAAAGAGAACCTCTAGAATTAAATGAAGTATATACTATAACAGAGTCTCACCAATTACCTTCTGCTCAAATGTATGTAAACTTGATACAAATTGAAAATACATTATCCATATTTATATATTAATGCATAATCCAAGCAAGGTAATGTTTCCTTGTGTTCATGTCATGCTATATCCATTTTTAATGCGTAAAATAAACAACTTAAGAATGCCAATTTAAACTAAAATCGTGAAATGCATTTAACACATAGGTCCCTAAGATCATATCATCAATTTCAATTTCAAGATACCAAATTTAACAAGCAGGAGCGCAGATCAAGGCATAAATTAATCGAGACATGAAAACAAGGAAATATCGTAATCATCGCCTCTAACTCGTTAGGGCCTCCGTCTCCGATATTGAGGTTGGCGAAGTCAAACTTGGTCTTATCATCGTAGATGTCTCTGACCTTGCGCCCGACCTTCTCGACTTCTTTGGCGATAGTGAAGAGCTTGGTCGGCTTCTGAAAAGATCTAAGTAATTTTTGGATTTGCCCTTGGCGGCCTCGGTCACAAAGGCGTCGATGATGGCAGACGAGCTCTCGTTGTTCCTCTGCTTCTTGGTGGAGTCCTGAGAAAGGCTTTCAAGAGGCGGAGCGGAGATCGTTTTAGCTTAGTGGGCGCGTCGAAACGATGTCATTTGGTAGGCTAAAAAGAAGGAAAAAAAATCAAAAACAACAATGACCCGTGATCGGAAGAGAGTCACGTGCATACACGCGCATCGCCACTTATATTATATAGTAATAATAATAAAACATATTATAAATAAAATAAATAAATAATAAATATTTACGGGATAAAATTTTTTCAATAGTTAATTGGCTTAAAATCCCCAAGCCAACTCTCATTTTAGAATTCAGTCCCCATCCACCATTTTCTTAGTTTGAGCTTCCCATTTCTAACTTTAGTTTTGAGTTCACTCTTCACTTGAGTGAAAAAGATAAAGAAACCCTCACTTAAATTGAAAAGACAAAAATCCCTCCGCTTTCCCACTAACAAAAACGTTACTCACATAACTCCCCCCCACAATTCATGCTTTCTCTTCTCATTCCCTTACGTTTTTCTCTTTACATTCCTTCCATCTGTGCAAACTCGACATCTAGTTTTGCAACGATGCTCTACTTGCCATTTTCACGTTGGTGTTGCAATGAAATCTTTATCTCTTTCACTTTCTAGTTTAGGGACTGACTTTTCTTTATTCTTTTTGTGGTCGTAGCTAAAAGGGTTTGTATTTTCACCCCTAAATTGCATAGCCTACGAGGTAAGTTGTGTAATTTTCTATTCAATTATTTTTGTATTAAATTACAAAAAGAAATACAGTACATTACTTTGTTTACTTCTTATTTGATGTTGGTTTTAGTAATTTTAAGCCTAATTTTGATATACTCAATTCACCATGGTTGGTCTTTTCTTTTATTAAAAAAAACCCCTACTATAAGTTTTTTGATACTTGGATATTGTCAATTTATACTTCAATTGTTGTTTTAATTGTATGCTTCAAATATCAATTATCTGAATTTAGTAAGTATATAATTCATATAAGGTGTAGTGTATATTAGTTGTCTGCAACTGAATTTTAGGGATATCATCTTATTTGTGGTGTATATGAGGTCTATACATCATGTCTAAGCATTTCTTGGGCATTCATTCTTGCAAACTCATGATTAATATGATTAGTATTATTTTCAAATAATATGGTATCAAAATTTAAATTTTTAGTATTTAAATTGTGACCTGCAGTATAGATCTCCAATTCAATATTATGTTCTAGTTTTTTTGGTAGCAAAATTCAAGTTTTCAATTTTATAATTCTAAATTTACACTACACAAAACCTTCAAATCAATATACTGTGCATTATTTTTTTTGTACAAAAATTGAAGCCTTTAGTATTTAAATTGTGAATTGTAGTGCACA